>PVIW01000675.1:58114-421357 GCA_004026585.1 Noctilio leporinus | reverse complement strand
TGATACCTGTCCTTCACTGACTGGCTTATTTCACTAAGCATAATATTCTCCAGTTCCATCCATGTTGTTGCAAAGGGTACAAGTTCCTTCTTTCTTTCTGCCATATAGAATTCCATTGTGTAAATGTACCAAAGTTTTTTGATCCAATCATCCACCGATGGGCACTTAGGCTGTTTCCAGCACCTGGCTATTGTAAATATTGCCGCTATGAACATAGGTGTGCATAGGTTCTTATGTCTCAGGCTTCTTTGGGTATAGTCCAAGTAGTGGAATTGCTGGATCAAAAGGCAAAGAAGACTGACAATACCCAGTGTTGGCTAAAATATGGAGCAATTAAACTATATACATTGCTAAATGCAATGCAAAATAGTACTGTTACTTTAGAAAACAATCTGATAGTTTCTTAAAAATTTAAGCATTCATGTAACTTACCATTCTGCAATTCTACTCCTAGTTATTTACCCAACAAAAATAAAAATATGTGTGCACAAACATCTTGTGCAGAATAGTTATAGCAGCTTTATTAATGATAGCTGCAGACTGGAAATAACCCACATGGTCATCAATAGGTGAATGAATAAATAAATGGTGGAAAAATTATACAATAGAATGCTATCTATTTATTTAAAAAAATAGCAAACTTCTGATGCATGAAATGGTAAGGATAAATTTTAAAATCAATATGCTGAGTGAAAGAAACCAGATATATGCGTACTATACATGTTTCCATTCATGTGCAATTCAAAAAGAGGCAAAAAAACTGATATATATATATACTAAAAAAAAGCATGCTGGTGATTACTTGAGGCTAGGAACACAAAGAATTATCTTTAAAGGAAGCACAAAATAACTTGTGGGGGTGGGGGTCAACAAATGTTCTATATCTTGACTTGGATGATGGTTGCATGAGTATATACTCACGTATGTGGATAAGTAATTGTCTATGTTATACCTCAGTAAAAGCTTAGAAACTAAAGTAGTTTGTTATGATAGTAATGCAAAACATTTTAATCACTTTAAGAAATAAAATCAAGACACAAAAATTGTGGGCATGGTCTGATTATAAGTTTTTAAATTAGAATTAAATAATAAATGAAAATACAACAAAAATATGTGAAAAGCAGTGATTAGCCATGACCTTTTTTATACCCAAGTATTCTTCACTGAGCTGTCACTTGAGATTTTCATCATTTCACTGAAGTTGCGCAAAGGAAAAATGTATTTGTTGATAATCCTCAAATATCCAGAACTATTCTTGGTGAAAGTGATGCAGTAGTAATAGCAGCAAAATTAAAGGACAGAAGGAATAGATTTTTATTCAACAAAACTGGGTTTTGTAAAGCAATGTGCTTTCTTTTAAAAAAAAACCTGCCTAGAAAAGTGTGTCAGCATCCTGTATATAAATTAGATTTTAATGAAGCATCAATGTGCTATGACTGCATTCGAGATCTATGGACTCCAGTCTTGCCTTTGAAAATCCAAACATTGAAAAGTTAAGAAACAAGATCCCTGTGTTGGAAAGATAAAATCAAGTAGGCAAGTTTGTTTTCCCATAAACTTCATATTTCATATTAGATCTCATCTCATAGTGATTTATTCAAATATTTCAATACAAGACCTCTTACTTAATGTCCTCTAGGAACTAGCACTTCAAAGTTTTACAGAAGAGTAATATAAAAATTACACATCGATAGACATGCTCAGTTAAAAAAAGTAATTTTAAGTAGCTTAAAGTTTTAAAGTTTAGTATATAAAATTCTCAGCAGTATAGCAAAACATAATCTTTGGGCTACATAACTTTATTCAACTCTATTTATATTATTACCTAGGGTTAACATCAAGCGTATTTTTTAAATGTCTTCTAATTCCCAGTTTTCAATTCAACTGAAATAAATCAAAGACACCTAAGAACATTTTATGACTTAAAAAGTTCTCTTTTCTGGAAATAAAAACTACTGCTGGAGATCTCTCCTCCCATATCCTATCAGCCCAACTACCTAGTGTGATTTGAATCACCCAAACCTCAGCCTAAAAAATAAGAGAGGGAACAAGAGAAAAGAAAAACCTTTGGTAAAATAGGTTCCTTTGATCCTTTTCTGCTACTTATGAAAACGCACACTGTATGTTTAACATTCGCAACAAGCCAGGATAATGAAGCACATGGGACCCCGAGACTTAATTCTGTGTCTGTTTCTTTATTAAAACACAGGCGCATGCACACAGACGCACACATGCTCTATGGGCTGAGGAAAGAATAGGGTACTAGCTAGAAGCAAACAGTAAGAAGCAGTTGTGATTGCTGGGATGGGAGATGTCATTAAAAAGCAAACTGGGGAGCTCCAGTTTAGGATCTGAGGAGATTATTGATTCGAATCCTTTAAGGCATTCTTCAAAGGACTTCTTAAAAATTTGTATTGTCTGAGGAGTTTGGAGCCAGTGTGTGAACACGCACACGCATGAGTGCGTATGTGTGTGTGTGTGTGTGCGCGCGCGCACGCGTTACACAAGGGGGAACTTAGTGGTGGGGAGGGCTGTACCTACGTATGTGGGGTACAGAGTGATGAGCTGTGTGCACGGGTTGTGAGGAGCTTCAGGGCCAGTTTGAGTAAATAGAGGCCATTGCACACCAGGCTTTCTGCACACATGGACTTTCTGCACACACGGATTTAGGTGCTTAGTCCCTGATAATCCAGCTTCCATAGCTGTAACCAAGGCCCTTCCTGAAGCACAGTCCTCCCCTCCTTCCCCATCCCCTTCCACACCCTGGGGGCTGGAGCCAATGGCAGGTGCTGTCAGGTCAGGCTTTTTGGGTTTGACACAGGACACTAAAGTTAACCTTGCCAAGCCTCAGTTTCCTCTTAAATAAAATAGGAATAATAAGATCTGCGTCAGAGTGTTTCTGGAATAAGTTAGATGGTCTCGCATGTTAAGAGTTCAGCGTGGTCAGCTGTAAAACTCACAGACCTTTTAATTCAGTGAATATGTTTGAAAGCTTTCTGTGCACCAGGTATATACCGTTCTTCTTCCAATCTGAATGTAAGGCACTGTATTTGTTGGGTAGGGTTGCTGTAACAAAAGAATACAAACTGCGGGGCTTAGAAACAGAACTTTTTTCCCTCACTGTTCTGGAGGCTGGGAACTCAGGATCAAGGTGCTGACAAGATTGGTTGATTTCTCTTGCGGCCGCTCTCCTTGGCCTGCAGGTGGCCGCCTTCTTGCTGTGTCCCCACACGGCCCTTGCTCTGTGTTGAGCCCCCCTGAAATCTCTTCCTTTTCTTATAAGGACACCACACAAAGTGAATTATTTGGTCCCCACTCTAATGGTTTTATTTAAATTTATCACTTCTCTAAAAATCTTTTTGCCAAATACAGTTGCATTTTGAGGTAATTGTAGTTAGGGCTGCGGCATATGAATTTGGAGAGACACAAATCAGCCCCATAATAGGTACTGAGTCATAACTCTGATTTTTTCAAATGAAGGGGAGGAGGACCTGAAATACCTTCTGCTTTTCAGCATGGTGATCTCTTCTGCTCAGCCCAGCTTACTTATTTTTCCCTCTGCAGAATTACTGTTGAACTCAAAAACTCACCTGGTCACAATTCTTTACATAAATATAATCTGTTATAAAAATTAGTATATTACATTCATCCTACCTAATACATACATACCTATACACAATAATGCATCCCTATATGTACATATATAAGTATGTATGTGTGTAAATATAAAGAGATGGGTTTTTTTTTTATCCTCACCCGAGGACATTTCTCCATTACTTTTAGAGAGAGAGGAGGGAAGAGATGAAGGGAAAGAGAGGAACATGGATGTGAGAGAGAAACTTTGATTTGTTGCCTTTAAAGAGATGGGTTTTTAATAGTCCATCCCCCCAGTTAGAATGGACACTCCATAGGGAAAGGGAATGTTTTGATCACAGCCATGTTCCCAGAGCCTAAAACAGTGCTTTGACATAGCAATTGCAAATACATATCAGCCCAGGGACTGGACACCTCCTCCTAAGGCTCTCTCGCTCCTTAAAAGTAGGGAGTATGTTTACATTCTTTTCCTACTTTCTGAAACTTGTTCAATAAATTTGTTGGACAAAATAATGAAGAATTTTGCAGGCTGACATTCAATTCCTTGAGATTATTTGTGTGGACTATAATCAGAGAAGTAAACATGCCTGTTTTGATCCAATAGGAGGGACACATACATATATCCTTTTGATTATGAAGCCATAATTAATGAGAAGAAAGGCGGCTGAGGAAAAGCACTGAGCAGAGTTTGGGACTAATGAATGGCTAACAGTGTTATATTCTCTCTTTGAGATTTTCTTCTCTGCACACAAACTTTGTTTGATGGTTTTGACTGACTTGACCATGCCTGGAGGCAAAGAAATATGATAACTATGTACCTAGGGGTGGGATTAGGACAAAATAAAGGGCCATCATAGGGCTCTATCCAATCCTGGGTCTCCACAACTCCCTCTGGGTAAATCCTATAGCTTACACCTGTCCAAAGCAGCAGAAACCTAGACCATCACATCTGTCAATAGCTGCCCAAATAATTAAAGCCATCTGTGCCCAGCGTCCCAACACTTCCGTGAATCAGTATGCAGCTCCATAATTTTACCAACGAGCAATAGAGCTCCAGAACCATGCTTGTTAAATACGGTTGTATAATGAAAGAAAAAGAAACTGAAAAGATAAATTCTCTTTGCTCCCTCTTGACCCCATCAACAAAACGTCCTATTAAATACAGCAGCTGAAATGTTAGGAAAGTCTTCAAGATGGAGATGCGAAATCTCCAACACAAGCCAGGGGTCAGTGCGTGTATTTGCCTGCATTGTTTTGTTCAGCACAGGGAATCCAACCTACCTGCTCTCTTTGTGCATCTGGTGATGAATGTGTTGACTGACTGGAATGCAGCCAAATGCTGTTTCATGTTGAGTCTTCTCCTCCGGGTATTAGGAGGCCATGCAGGGCAGTGTGAGGCAGAACAATGCATGGTTAAGAGCTCAGAGCCCAAGCCTTGTCAGTCACTTTACCTTGGGCAAATTACTTGCGCTCACTACATCTGTTTGCTCATCTGTAAAATGGAAAAGGTAATAATATTTACTTCGTTAGTTATGGTAAAGATTATGTGAAAAATGCCTGTTAAGCCCTTAGCAGGCTACTTGGCGCACAGTCAGCATGCAATACATGCCACTACAGTTTCTGTTCCTGTGGTAGCTATGACTCCCTGGTCACAGGGCCTCCTGGCTTTCAGTAGACTTGCAAAGGCCACGTTGAAGTGGGCTCACCATTCTATTCCACATTCCATAGGATTGCACTGCTGCTCAGTTGGACTTGCTAATTGATGCAGTCTCTGGGATGAGGTAATGTAAATAGTTCAGAACTCCTCTGCTTTTGAAGAATCAATTAGGAAACAAACTTTGGGAGACCTTTTCTATTTGTCAGATGCTGTGTTAGGTGCATTTTCTCTCCAGCTACCATTTAATCCTTGAGAAAACACTGATTTAGTTGTTATGAATGTCTTCCCTTCCATAGGTGAACCCGCTGGCTTTCCAATATTGTCAAAAGCTGAGAGTGTTTGTGGTCATATGGTTTTTTTGCCTGTCCAGAATTCCTTTGGTTAACCTATTTTTACCCATTCTATAATAATCCAATTTAATCCCTTTGATTTGAGTGGGATTGAATCCATTTTCCCTGAGGCTGACGGTTTGGTAATAGACTCAGAACTAACTGACCTCACTAGCCGCAGAGATGGCCATGGTGTGGCCAACTTATTTCTCAGGGACTCAAACAGAGGAAAAGAGAGTTTCTTTTCTCCTTCAGATTGTAAGAAAATATATCCACGGAAACTTGGAGAAGTTGAAAATTATATACAGTATACTACCTCTTGCCTAGAGCATACTTAAATACACAAATACATAGAGAAAAGGAGAGATGGAGGGAGGGAGGGAGGGAGGAAGGGGATAGAGAGAGAGAGAGAGAGAGAGAGAGAGAGGGAGAGAAATCTAATAACATTGTTTGAACCTCCAATTGCAGATATGCTTGGAAGCAGTTACGTAAAGCACTAAATTCTCATGGTTTTAGGCTAGAGTTGAGGTCCTGTTAATACATTTCTAGCTAACAATTGGTTGTATGGAATCCCATGTTGCTTTATCACACTGTGTAAGAGTATTATGTTTGAACAAAGGATTTTTCCTTTTCATGCCAATGTCTTCTCTATACACTAGCCTTATTTGGGACCAGTAATATTCTTCTCCTAAATAGCTTGGTTTAACTTCTGTATTTAAATGCAAATGTGTCCATAAAATGCCTATATATTTTTAAAATTTTAAGTCATCTCTTTGGATTTCAGAATCATTTAGCAGTGAAGCAACAATGTAGTTTGTAAAAGAATAGTTTTATAGTTTGTTCTTTTTTAAATGCTTGCACTTAGGTAGCTCTAATGTGGTGGGAGACGTATTAATTGTGATACCCAGAGACATTCATTGGGCCATCAGGTCTGTAACTCTAAAGTTCTGTGAGGTTGGGAAAATTGTTCAGCTTCTTGGAACCTTCATTTTCTTTTCTATCAATATAGATAATAACAACTACATCACAGGAACAACATAAGAATTAAGTCAGACTGTGCTTATAAAACTAGTCAAGAACATTTTTTTCTGAACCAGTTTAGCTTGGTATCTAATGCCATTACCTGGAATTGTGTGAGTAGCCTTGGATGATGGTGATCATTTTTCTCTTTGGAAAAATATTTTAAATTATAGGCACGTACGAAAAAAGAAATAATCATCCATACTCCCTATCCCACCCCAAATAAATCACTGTCAACATTTTAAGATATTTTTATCTTTTTGCAGTATTTGTACATATTTAATTTTACATTTATATAAGTAATAACTAAACCAGTTATAACTTAAAGCATTTAAACCATTACAGATTAAACAATAGTCTCCTGAGAACTCCTGTTCCCATGCTGATGTCCTCTCATTAATACTAAGAGCAGATCACATGATGAATTTGCCTGATGAAAGAGTTTCTCAAATTCTTTATATTTTCCATATGTATTGCTGTATTGGGAGAAATATACAGGGTGGGGCAAAAGCAGGTTTATAGTTGTTTGTGTGGAAAAAATACAATAATAAAAAATAAAAGAATAAACTTATTTTGAGTACTCATGTCTGTAAACTTACTTTTGCCTCACCCAGTATTGGTTTGGGGGAGGGGGTTGTGAATGGCCCATGTTATATGTGTAAATCTATTTTTTGATCATTTTATAATAATTATTTGTGTTTATGTAATTGTATTCATCCATTCCTCCGTGGATAAATATTTAAATTTTTGTCTTCATATTATAAACAATACTGTATCAAATCTTTGTATGTATTTGCAAGTCTTTATCCAGGAAAGATATGTAGAAGGAAATTGCTGGGGACTGAGGTAAATAATTTCATAGATACTGCCATCTTACTCTTCCAAGTGGTTGTTAATTTCAAGGTCATGAGCAACTGTTTAATTTAACTCTCCTTCTCCTCCCCCTCCCACCACCCCTCATCCTTACTTGTCTACACTTGATATTATTAAACTTTTGAAATTTTGACAAACTGGTAGCAGATTGGTAATTTATTTTTATTTTTTATTTACATTTTCTGATTATTAATGAGAAGCCATGTTTCGTAGGGCAATTCTGATTTCATCTTCTACAATTACCTACTTGTGTCCTTCAAACCATATTTTCATTGGGTTTGGGGCTTTTAAAAAAAAAAAACACAACATGTAAGAATTATTTGAAAACTTCAGATGCTTATCCTTGATCTGTTTTGTATCTATTTCACAGCTGTGACATTTCCTCCCAGATCATCCCTTGTCTTTTACCTTTGTTCATATTCAAATGTCTATTTTTTCCTTTCCTTATGCAGCAAAAATAGCTACTGGTTTTAAGAAAGTCTTCTCAACTTCAAGGTCTTGTTATTGTCCTTCATTATATTGGCATAAAATTCATTTTATTTCCCAATATGGGTCTTTAATTCAACTTGCATTTACTTCTGCCTGTGAATGAGGCAAGTCTTTGGATTCTCAATCTGTACCATTGATATATGTCTATTCTTGAATCAACACTACACTGTTTTAGTACTGTGGCTTTGCTATATGCCTGGATTTCTGGAATTACAAATGGATAAAAATGACTTTTCAGTGTAATGTTTATAAGGCATAAAGAAAAGGGACTTCTAATTAATGAGCATAGCTGTGTGCTGAGCATGGTGGGGGTGGTGCTTTTTACATCTTATCTCATTTTATCCTCATGTCAGCCAAGTGAAAGACTTGGTATCAGCTGACTTCTGCAGATGAGAAGACAGGATCTCAGTGGAGATACCTAACTGTCTCAGGGTCACATAGCCTATAAGCTTTGGAGTGAACATTTGAGTTTATGTCTGCCTGACTAAAATTCAATTCTCTCCTTAATGTTTTCCACATTCCCAGGTTCATCCTTGAGGAAAATAGTAATATCTGCTGATTCCTTTCATTTTTTTAAAGCTGTATTATTTTGTAGATAAGATCCTTAATATAGCAGGAAGCTGAAAGATGAGGCCCTTTATCAGCTATATATACATTATGTTGAGAACAAGAGAAATAAGAAGCCGAGCCCTTGGTGAAGTTGACCAACTATTTCTAATTTTAAGGAATAGAACAGCCCTGAACCCACCTACCCCCACCTCTTAGCCTCAAGTTTCCTTATTCCAGCTAATTAGTTCCAAATGTTCTCCAGTTTTCTACTATCTTCTTCTCCTCTAGACAGAAACCTAATGCCAGCAATAGGCACCAAGCCTTCCCTTTGGCCTTTGCTCTTTATGGCCGGGTCACTGCCTTCAGCAATTAGTAAATCATGGACAATTTCAGCTGTCACACACTCTTGGATTTGACTCTGACCCCTCTCTGGAATCCGAAGTCTCTTGAACCAATCTGCCATTTCCCCAGATGGGCTTCCTTGTGGTGTTGCAGTCGAGAGGAGTGTGAAAAAGATGTCAGACTGGCGCTGCAGAATTCCTGGTTACAGATCGCCCACTCTGGTTTTGCAATATTTCCAGGTTTTTCCTGAGAAGCAGGTAATGAGATTTATCAGGGTGTTCACATTGCCATAGAATAGGGGAAGTCTAGAGCTCCCCCCTTCTCTTTTAACAAAGAATGAAGACTTGTCTCTGTTGATTTATGATCTTGAAAAGAGGAGAAGGGTACAAGATAAAAGGAGAGATGAGGAATGTTATGATAAAGTGGGTAACACCTGAGGAATCTCTCCCGCCTGGAGACAAGAGAGATCTTACAGGCTGTTGAAGACAGGCAGGGTTTTTTTTTCCAACTCTTAAAATGTGAAACTCCATCTACTCTGACTTCTCAATGCTGAGAGCTTTGATGTCCCGCGAGATTTGCCTGAGTTGGCAGCTAGGTCTTAAGAACAGCATTTCTATTTTATTTACTTAGTTAGTGAATTTATTTCTAGATTAAAATTTTTTTCTTTTTATTTAATTTATTGGGGTGAGGCTGTTAACAAAATTCTACAGGTTTCAGGTGCACAATTCTACAACACATCATCTATACACTGTATTGTGTGATCACCACCCCTAGTCAAGTCTCCATCCATCACCATTTATCCCCCCTAAGGAGGGTATTTCTTAACATAGAGAAGCTTTTTCTTCAAACTGAATGGCTCAATTCCATTTCCTATAGCATAATTGAGGAAGGCTGATGAGTAAGAACATGTTTGTGTATTTTTAGACAACCAATGAATGATTGAAATGATTGTGTATGGAAAACTAAACACTTCACCGGGAAGGAAGTTTATAATTCAGACTTGACCTAACTTTGGCCTGACCAGTTCCTTTTTGCTTGACTTACATCTTGACTAGTTCCATTGCATCTGAATCTTATGGAACACAGGTGGAAGGAGAACAGAGAGCCACAGAGATGGTAATGGGATGGAAGGAAGTGGGGAAGTGAAGAGAGCAGAGTTACAAGACAGACCACAAGCCCTTACTTGCCAGTCTGATTTCAGAGAGCAGCTAACCATTAAATGTAATGATCACAGTACCTTATTGCTGAATTCAGGAGATTGTGATCACACAACTGAGAAAACTGTTTTTCTTTCATTTGGAACACTCAAGAAAAATTGAGGACATACCATATAGCGGAGTGTCTCTCTGAAACGCTGAATGTGCAGCCGAGGGTTAGATTGCTAGAATGGGAGTCAACTCAACTGCATTATGATGGAGCTCTGCTCCTCATGTTATGTTAGATGGATCTTCCCTATTTTGGCATGTGGGTTCCTTACAAATGTGGGTTAAATTAGGTAAATTCTAACATCCCTTTAAGATGAAAGGGAATATGGAGATCTTAACAAATACCTGTTAGCTTCAGAGAATCACATTTCCTTGTGCCAGGGAATCATAGATGAGTGATTGTTGCTAAGCACGAAGTAGTACAAATGGGAAAGCCATCCAGGACTCATATTAAGTTAGTCCTTGCAATCATTGATCCTCATTCAAATTCAAGAAGAAAGTATGAGGCTAGCATCAAATTCTCTGTGGTCAGAGCCTCTGCTTATGGTCTCCATTAGCTAGTTGAAGAATATCCCTTCCTTACCTCAGACTTTAATTGGTTTCTGGGCTGTGTAGTACCCCAGGGCCACTGTTATCTTGTTCAGTATGGACTCAGTTTCCTTTGTATGGGTGCAGTTTCCTTTGTATGCTTGAAGCTAACTAGGCAGCTGTAGTTGTGAGGAGCAAGTAGGAAACATTCTCTAGATATGTTCAAAGAGAAGTATTGAAATTCTGAGAAATTTAGCTTTCTTGAGGTGTATGTGGGAATTACTTTGCATTTTGCCTCTTCATGGCCTTTGTGGTGAAATCTGTTTTGTCTGATGTAAGTTTTGCTACCCTAGCTTTTTTTTTTCTCATGTCCATTTGCTTGAAATATTTTTTTTTCCATCCTTTCACTTTCAGTCTGTGTCATTCTTTTGTTCTGAGGTGGGTCTCTTGTAGACAGCATTTATGTGGGTCCTGTATTCTTATCCATTCAGCTACCCTTTGCCTTTTGTTTGATACATTTAATCCATTTACATTAAAGGCTATTATTGATAGGTACTTATTCATTGTCATTTTCCCCTTTGTGCCTGTGTTCCTCTCTTTCTCTCTGTTTCTTCATTTTAAAAAAAAATATTTTATTTACTGCCTTTCAGAGAGCAGGGAAGGGAGAGAGGCAGAGAGGGAGAGACACATCAATGTATGGTTGCCTTTTTCACCTGCCTCCAGCTATGGACCCGGCTGGAGGCCGGGCCTGCAACCTCATTATGTGCCTTGTCTGGGGAATCGAACCTGCCGGCACTTTATCCACTGAGCCACCAGCCAGGGCTGTTTCTTCATTTTTTTAAAAACAGACCTATTAACATCTCTTGCAATGCTGGTTTGGTGGAGATGTATTCTTTTAGCCTTCTTTTGCCTGGGAAACTCCTTATTTCACTTTCCATTTTGGATGAGAGCCTTGCTGGTTAGAGTAATCTTGGTTGTAGGCCTTTGCTTTTCATTACTTAGAATATTTTTTGCCATTCCCTTTTGGCTTGTTGTGTTTCAGTGGAGAAATCTGCTCATAGCCTTATCAGAGCCCCCGTATGTTATTAGCTATTTATCTCTTGCTGCTTTTAGGCTTCTTTTTTGTTTGAAATTTGCCATTTTCATTATGATATGTCTTGAAGTGGGCCTATTCAGGTTCATCTTCATTGGGACTCTCTGTGTTTTCTGAACCTGCATGACTTTTTCTTTTATCAAGTTAGGGAAGTTTTCTGTCATTACTTTTTCAAACAGGTTTTCTATCCCTTGCTCCTCCTCTTCTTCTGGTATCCTTATGATATGGATATTATTATGTTTCATATTGTCCTGCAGCTCTCTTAAAACCTCTTCATTCTTTTTTAGTCCTTTTTTGTTTTGTTGCACTGTCTGGGAAATTTTTTTCTATGTGGAAGACCAGCTCGCTGATCCAGTCCTCTGCTTCACCTAGACTGCTTTGATTCCTTCTACTGTGTTCTTTAATTCAGAAATTGTATTCTTCATATCCTCCTGGCTCTTATTGATAGTGTCTATGTCCTTTTTAATGTTGGTATTGTTCTCAGTAAGTTCCTCATAGCTTCCTTAGAGTTCTTTGTGGTTCCCCTGGAGTTGTTTGTAGTTTTCTTTGAGCTCATTGAGCTCAGTGAGCTTCTATATAATCATTACTTTTAATTCTGTGTCTGATAGTTTGCTTGCCTCTATTTTATTTAGCACTCTTTCTGGGGATTCCTTTCCTTTTGATGGGGGTTGTTTATTTGTCTCTCCATTTTAGGTGACTCTTGTTTGTTTCTGCTTCTTGGATTGATCATCTTTGACTTCCTGTCTTTGTGGTGTGATCTTCTGTGGTGGGAGACCTGTGGGATTCAGTAGTGCAGTCTCCTTGAGATGTCTGGTTATACTTGACTTTTTGTTGTGTTGCTCTTTGATGGGTCCTTTCCTCTGGCTAGCTCACTGAGAATCCTACTTTACATTTTAAAGTTGGGGGGGGGGATAAAATAAATCTTTGTGAAAGTGAAAATTAATTGTCTGTGGTTCTGGAGTTTTCCTTTCAGTAATAGCCAAGTAAGCTCATCTTATTAACTCTTCTGCAGGTAACAACTCTAAACTACAAAATAAAAATAACTACCTGAAGGCTTAACAGTGAACAAACATAGGCACATGTTGATGCAAAGTCCATATTTGGAAAAAAGGGAATAGAAGTTGCTGATTTTCTTCATTTTGTGTGTGTGTCTGTTTGTATGTAATGGTTTCTAGCTAGAAGGCAAGCCCTAATCTGTGCCATTTAGGTTGGCTAAAACACAGATGTAAAAGCTGGAATTGGTTTTCCTTGAAGAACCAGTAAACAGAGTTCAGGGCAACCATAGGGTCTAGAAAGTTAGGGATAGGGGGAATATTTCCCAGAGAGGGAAGTCCTAAGTTCTGTGCATGATTATCCAGATATCTGGGTGATGCTTAGAACATGCAAACACAAAACAGATTACAAGTTTGAGTTACCACCTAAGAGACAGAGTTTGCAGCTTGAAGCCAAGTTACTTGCCTGCTTAAAGAAGTCAACACTCTCCATGATGTGACCTTCACAGTGTCAAAAATGTAAAAAGTTACTCACTATATGAGTAGTAAAGGAAAAAACAAATAACAATAAAAGTAGGAAAACCAGTTCATCTTCACTGATAAAGCCAAGTGAATAATTAATTAATTTTAACTCATCAAATTAGCAAAGATTTTAAAAATAACCTATGCCAGAGAATTATCATCAGGTGGACCCTCCTCTGATGCTATTTGTAGTGTAAAATAGGTACAAATTTCTTGAAAACCAATTAAGTTAGATATATTGCAATGACTAAAATAAAATAGTTTATACCCTTTGACCCAGCAATTCCGCTTATAAAAGTGTATTCCAAAGAATTATCAGCAAAGTTTCATATAAAGATATTCCTAAAAAATATAATAGAAAAAGAAGGTAATCAAAATATCTAAGAACAAGAGGGATAGTAAAAGGGTAAAAAATGAGATCATTTACTAACATTAAACTATTTTAAGTAAATATTACAGACATGTAAATATATATACAGACATAAAGTAGCAGTTATTATTCAGTTGTGGGTTTTTAGAGATCTTCTGTATCTGTGATTTTTATCACCCTTCTCCTTATTTATTTGTGCTTTGATTTATTTTGGAACTTGGTTAAATTTCTCAGAGCTATTTCTTGGGGATTTGCTTTTCAGTGGTATATAAATATATATTTTTAATGTCTCTAATCCTTTGATTCAGGGTATTTTTTGGTAGAGAAGAGGACACCTGGGTTTAATTTTCTACCTTAAAAGTAGAAGCTAAGATGTGACTATTTGAAAGGATGCCAGAGAAAACAAGATGGAATAGGGAACAATAAAAGGGGATAGCTGAAGGAGTTGGTCAGAAATAACTAATTTGGAGGTAAAATGTAGATTCATTGCATCTATGGAGAGAGGATAGGATGGATAGGACTTTCCAGGTCCCAGTGTGACTTGGTAGGTAGTTATTACTGAAAGGTCAAAGACACTCAGAGTATGCAGAAATTGGCTAAAAATTATTCCAGGTTCCTCATTATATAGCTGCAGAAACTAAGCCCAAAGAGGTGAAGTGACTTACTCAAGGTTATACAGCATGCTAATAAGATGATTGAGGATTGCTTAATCCAGTAGAGTTCTTTGCACTATACAACACTTTTTTTTTTTGTAAAAGAAAATATATAGATTTAGGTTAATAGGAAGGAATTCAAGGAGGCACTTCTGTAAATGCTTTATAAATGTGGTTTTGATGCAATGCCAAACCATGTCCTCATTTCTTAGATGAAGAACCTGAAACACCAGGGTATTAAAGAAGACCAAGTGGTGATCCAAATCTAGTGTGAAACCTCTTTGAAACTGATTGCCTCACCTGTCAGAAGCTCAATAAGCCACATTGCCTCTTTCAGAAATCAATGAACAGAAATGCTAGAAGGAGACAAATTGGTAGAAATCTTCATTCTTAGCTTCATATAAAATATTTTTAATTGTTAATTAAATGAACAATTCAGCAAATTGTCCTTTGCTTATTAAAGTAGGAAAGAAAGGTTGATAAAATTCAGTGCTTGCAAGGATCCAGGAAAATTGAGGGCTATACATTGTAAAATAGCAATCTTTTGAAAGTCAAATTAGCAAACTAAGGAAAAATGCTATACGTATGAAGGTATTTCTTACAGCAGTGTCTAATAACAAAAATACTTCAAGCAACAGAATTAAGCGAAAGGGAAGGTCTAAGTAACTTGCAGTGCACATGACAATATTGTGTAGCTAATGAAAATATCATTATTATTAGGATCATAAGCATGAAACAGTTCCCTTCTACCTCATGTCTTTAAATCAAGGTGAACTCCACCTGGACTCTCATCTGGGCGTCCTAGGAAGAAATTTCTTCCAGTCTTATTCAAGTTATTGGCAGAATCTACTTTTTGTAGTTGTAAGAATGAGGGTCCCAATGTTCTTGCTGGCTGTCGACTAGAGTTCACTGTCAATTCTCAGAAGCTTCTTCCAGGCCCTTCTTTGTGGCTCCATCCATCTCAGCAATGGAGCACCTCCCTTGCTGTGTTAATTTGGCTTTCTCTTTTGCTACCAACTGGAGAACACTTTCTCTTCTATGGGAATGTGTGACTAAGTTAGGCCCAAATGTGTATACTATCTTAAAGTTAGTGTCTGCAAAATCCCCTTTTCCATATAACTTAACATAGTCATAAAAATCAAACCAAGGGGAAAATGGGGCCATGGGGTTATTTTAGAATTCTTCCCACCACAGCACAGGTAGCCATAGGGCTCCCTGTCTTATTTCCTTCAGGTTTGTACTGAGTTGTTAACTTTATAGCAAAGGGTTTCCTGAAATCTATCTAAAATTTCAACTGCACCTCTTACCCACTCAGACTTCTACCCTCCTTTGCCTGTTTTTATTTCTCTTTTGTGTTTGTCAGCTGACATTCAATATTTTACTTATTCATATTGTTTGTTGCCTATCTCCTCCACGACATATAATTTCAATGAGATCAAGGACTTTGCTATTCTCTGAAATGGTTCTCACTCCTAAATTGGTGCCTAGGACATAGTCAACAATCAATAAATAATGTGTTTAATGAGTGAATAAGTAAATGATACAAAGTTATATGTAGGGTGATTATATATTTAAAATATGAATGTATGTAAACACAAGTATAATAGTATTATTAAGATAGTGAGATTTTAGTAGCTTAAAAATATTTTGCTTACACTTTGCATTTCTGCTATATTGACATAACAAAGAAAAGGACCAGTAGAACTGGCTGTTCTCTGGGGAGTAGGAATTAGCCAAGTATAGCATACCTAGTAAGCAGAAATTCTTGAAGTAATGCTAAGGACTTGCAGCTCGTCATAGGTAGAAACAGGTATCCGAGGTAGTGCAGTAGCGGAGAAAGAGCATGAGAGATGGAATCACAGAGGCCTGGATTTGAGTTTTGTTTCTATCATTTATTAGTTGTGTTATTTAAAAAGTCACCTTAAGCCCTGGCTGGTGGCACAATGGATAAGGCGCTGGCCTGCGAACCCAAAGGTTGCTGGTTTGATTCCCCAGCCAGGGCACATAACCAGGTTGCAAGCCAGGTCTCCAGCCAGGTCTGTAGCTGGAGATAGGTGAAAGGCAACCATACATTGATATCTCTCTCCCTCTCTGCCTCTCTCCCTTTCCCCCTCTCTCTAAAAATAATAAATAAAATCTTTTAAAAAAAAAGAAAAGTCATCTAACACTTCTGAATCTATTTCCTCACTAAAGAAATGAGCACCACAGAGCAGATGTTTCACCTCACTTTGCTTCACTTCATTAGACCTGTTGACCCTTTGTGTTGTCAAAGGAAGGGTGCTCACATGGTTCCTACTTCTTTATCTAATCTTTGTTCAGTTATAGAACAGGATCTTCTCGATAGGGTCAGATAATTTCTCAATGAAAGTAATATGGCTAAATTTTGAAAAATGTTGATTTAAAATATAGAACTAACCTAAAATGACAGAAACAGAAATTCCTACATGGAACCCAAGGAAGTTTGATCTTGTATCATTTACTTTTCTTCTTGGCCTTCTAAGAATCTTTATTTACATGCATGGAAAAATGACTGTCTGTGAAAAGATGATTCCCATGTTAATAAAAGCTATTCCATTTTAAGCATCTAGTGTATTCCAGGCACTGTGCTATATCCTTTACATCATTATCTTTAAAGCTCAAAATGAATCAATCAGTATATATATCCTTGTCTCCATTTATCCATAAGAAAGTTGATGCTCAGAGATATTAAAGTCTCAAGAGTAGCATGAATAAATGCTAGAGTTGATCTACTGCTGTAATCTGTTGACATCATTTTGAATTTTGATCATTCTTTTCAGTGCCTTTGCTCTCTAGGCCAATTTGTGTCAAAGAGGATTTGGTTTAACATTCTAGGTTTTCATCTAAGTCCTCAATGTAAGGTGTTTGTTTCTTTCTACATTTCCAATGCCTAGCACAACAGGTGTTCAGTAAGTTACTTTTGGGTGAATGAATGAGTGAATAGGACACAGCCAAGACAGGGTTGCGTCCCGTGCCTTTACTGACATGTAGTAGTATTGGTCCTTTCAGTTACAAATCTGCTATACTGTATTGTTAACATATCCTCATTTCTACACTTTTATCTATAATTATTAAAGAGAGACCTTGGAAACTGTTTTGATGTGGCCAGGTAGGACCGAATGTAAGCATTCTTACCATTTTATTTTACAAAAAGAAATGCTTCACGTGACTTGGTGTACATATTCACTTGAAAAACATAATCTTTGGAGGAAGAAACCTAACTTTGAACTTCTACTTCACTACTTACCATTTAGGTGAACTTTACCAAATATTTAATTCTTTCAGTCTAAGCTTCCTGATTTATACATTTCAGATATTATTGCCTACTCCATAGAGGCCTGGGCTATAACTTTTCTAGGCTGAGAAACACACTAAAAATACCCTAATGTTTGTTTGTTTGTTTGTATGCTCATTTCACTGACGTTGGGCTTTAATTTTCTCATTTTAGTTGAAGTAGTTAGGCTACGTTATTAGTGTTGGTTTGCCCTGTCCCATGAATTGACCAGTAACAGTGTGGTAGAAGATATGATGGAGCCTTTTGAGGCTCGAATGTAAGAGATCTCGTAGCTTCCATTTTCAAGCTTTTGGAATACTTTCTTTCAGAATGCTGCCTAGAAACCACTACGCGCTGAGGAAGGCCAAGAGAGATGTGTGGGGGAGAACTAGGAGCGCTGATTGAAATCCCCAGGTAAGTTCAGCTCTCAGTCCACCAGCTGAATGCTGTCGCATGAGTACAGCCAGGTAAGACCAGAGGAAAAACCACCCAGCAGATGCCGAGCATTGTGAGAAATAACAAATCATTCTTTTGTGGTGGCTTGTTATCCAAAAATAGAAAACAGACAACATCTATATTGGGAAGGTGGAAAAAAGAGGTGTTGTGACCTAAGAGAGCTAAATTCTCAACCACAATGCCAGGAAATTAATAAATTATGTCTTCAAATGATAAATCAAGAGAAAAGCACTATGAGTATGTTGTTAGAGATGTGGACATGGATACCAGAATACAAAACTCAAGTTGTTTCAAGTTATTGCCTGGAGCCAGACTGTGGGGTGGGCCAAGGGAATGCAATTGGTTCATTATAGACCTTTTAGTAGTATTTTGATTTTTAAAATATGAACATGAATTGTTTTGATAAAATAAAATTTATGCATTTTTAAAAAATTGTCCCTGGGACATGCAATCCTATGAAGTCAGGGTTTGCACAGGCCTCAGGGCCTGGTAGATGAATGAGGAGACAGCCGTAATTTGGTCAACAGCTTTCTGTTGCCCATCCTACCCCTAAGGCTATCCTCCTTCCTGGGCCTCCATTTTCAGTTTGAGTTCTTGATAACCAGTTTAACATGAGGATGCATTTTAATGTACAAGCGAAGGCTTACAAGCAGCTTAGAAGGAAAAAAATAAACTGGAGCAATGATAAACTCTCCATTTGTCTTCAGGTAATTTTCATCATGGCCCCATGTCTCTTTAGAAGAAAAGGTGGAGAAAATAAGCCCAGATGTCCATCAGTTACTAATACTTGAAATAATAGAATATCTTTAAATCACTGGCTCTGAGAACCTCTAGCCCCAACTTTTCAATTTGAATACTGGAAAAATACTTGTAATTCTTCTGTGCTCTTTGGGGTTCCTCCTTATTTGTGACTATGAATATAATTTTTACATAAATCTTTTAAAAAATATTTTATTTATTATTTTTAGAGGGAGGGGAAGGGAGAGAGGCATCAATGTATGGTTGCCTTTCACCTGCCACCAGCTATAGACCTGGCTGGAGACCTGGCTGGAGACCTGATTATGTGCCCTGGCTGGGGAATCAAACCAGTGACTAATTTTTACACAAATCTTAAAGAACTTGGGGTTCCTCTGGTAATGTATAGGTAGAAAGGCTTTGGAAAAATCTGCTTATTTTTATTTCCTCTCCCTTTCCCTTTAGAATTCTTAGTGCCATTCTTTGGCCTATTAGAAGTGCTTGCTTCAAGCCATCCGTTATTTCTGAGAGCAACACAGTCTGTGGCTCAAGCTACGCAATTCTGACAACAGGACAACTGGGTTGGTTCAGGCTTTAACAAAAAAATCAATCGAAGCAGCTGTTTGGCAAAGTGTGCTGAGTGATTTCCTCATTGTTCAGCAAGCTGTTGTGGAACTATATCACCTCAATTCAAGTGTTCTCTCATTCCCCAAAATATGTCTCCTCTTTAACTGGCTTCCCTTTTTCTGTCCCATTCTTGGCCCAGCCCCCAGCTTAACTTACCTTCAAAGGAAGTGCCACAGGATTTTGCTTTCTGCTTGGGTGGTTCCAGTAATGAAGGTGGAGCTATTCTAGGGAATGCATCAAAGAATATTCCTATGGTCCATTTGTATGCAAAAATATTAAGATGGAGGGGCTGGCTGAAGCCCCTGCCTCTGCCTTCTCTCTCTGCCAGCGTTAGTGACTGAGTTCATCCTTGTCCAGTCCAGCCTTACCCTAAGCTGTACCAGGCCCACCATCCCTGGGACTTGGAATTGAATCTTGGGCTCATTGGCCATTTTCTAGCCTGCCAAGTATATCAATGACAGTAACAAGAATCAATGCCAATTGTTGAGCATCTGCTATGGGTTCAATATTTGACTAGCTACTTATTGCTAATCCTTCCACCAATTCTGGATGTTAGGTATGGTTCTTTCCTGTTGTACGGATAAACTCTCATACTGGTCCGAGAGCACATAACTAGCCATGTGGAGGCAGGATTTGAATCCGCATCTTCCTCACCACAAAACCTCAGCCTACTCAGTCACATTGCTCTGGATATTAATTGGCTCCCTGGGTCTTACAGTTATTCTCATATTGTTGTGATGGCCTTAAATAGACAGGTCCAAAATAGCTTAACTCTTACACTAAGTCTCTGTTTCTATAATGGACTCCTCACTGCCCCTTTCTTTCTAATGGATTAAGTCCCCTTGATGGTGACGTTTGCCTGAATCTGGCCAATCCATTTAAGTTGGTTTGTTGAATCCCTGGAGGCTTTGGCAGAAGTGGCCTAGAGAATGGTCAGCCCTCTCAGCTCCTGCTGCCTGGTTTTGCCCGCCCCCTTACCTCTACTGTTACGATACAAACATCTGCCCTGGCTGGTGACTCAGGCGATAGGTGCTGGCCTGCGAACCCAGAGGTCACTGGTTCAATTCCTAGGCAGAGCACATAACCAGGTTGCAAGCCAGGTTTTCATCTAGGTCCTTAGCTAGAGGCAGGTGAAGGGCAACCATACATTGATGTTTCTCTCCCTTTCTTCCTCCCTCCCTGCCCTTCTCTCTAAAAATAATAAATAAATAATTTAAAAATAAAGTAAAATACAAACATATAAAAAAATTAATAAATGCTACCTTCACTGTTATTCATGTTGTTATATCCTAAGCACTGTGCTATACTTTGTGCAGGACAAAACAAATTAAACACAGACCCTGACCTCAGGGATCTATTGTCTGTTAGAGGCAGTTGAGAAATATAGGTTTATACCTCTAGGAATTGTAATTATAAGCACCTATATAGCTCTTATCATGTACAGGGCACTCTACTGTGACTTCACACAGTCCTCAAAACAGCCCAGAGAAACAGATTCTATTATTATTCCACTTTACAAATACTGGCACTATTATACATAATGAAAATTATGGATCTAGGTGGTTTGGGTCCAGATCTGAGCTCCTAGACTCTCCTGGGTTTCATGAAGATGCTGCACAGGTTGCAGGAGGAGAAGCATAGATCACAGGAATTTAGACTGGAGAGAAATAATACTGGCTGCCTAAAGCTAGGAAGGCTTCCTGCAGGAAGTAGCCGTGATGAATATGCAAGAAGGAAATTTCAAAAGCAGGGAATAGCAATCACCTGGTTGTTCTTGGGCTCTTGTTGCTGAGGCCCCAACCTGCCTCCGGTCTGACCTGCGGCCTGAGCTCTCAGCCTCCCTTTGCGAGCCTGGCAGTGTGCAAGACTGGATGGCTCCTGTGTTCATCAATCTAAATATGTCTTTGGAAAAATACCTTTATCCCTCTTTAGTAGGACTCCTGGTTTCTCTCCTGATTTATTTCCACCTCTGGGATGGGAGAGTCCCTCCTTTAAGACTGTCAGGGTAAAAGGACCTTGAGTGAGCATGTTGACCCAGACAGGACAGCAGCTATCAACCATGTCAGATGAGAGACTTCACTGCCCAGCCTCGGGAAATACCTTCGGTGTTGCTCCAAGCCCAGCAATTGTTCCTAATTGGGGACAGATGGCAGCAGGCTATTTAACCTCTGTGCGTTTCCTGGCTGTGACAGGTCTGCCCATCCTGTTGATGATTGAACTGAGAGGGACACCAAACTGAGAGGGTTGGGGAGAAACCTAAGGACAGAATCCTTATCTTCTGCACCCTTCACCATGTCCCATCTGCTCCAAGGAAATGGTCATTGTATCATGGGTTTTGTTCTTTTTTTAACTGAGGGGCAGCTCCTAGAGAACCTTGGGGATGAATCTAATCTCCACCAGGCATAGCAATGCCTTTGACCACATCAGAAATTTCTGTCTGTGTAGATTCCTGGGTTTTCTTAATCTTCTAACTTTAAATCCTTTTCAAGTACCTCCTTGACTGCTTAGCATCATCTTAATTGAACTTTTTATTTACATATCTGACTTCTGTCCAGATGCGTTGTCATGCATGGCCTCTCCCAATTGTAGCCATTATGGTTTTTCTTGTTTTGTTTTGTTTTGCTGAGTTACTACTTGCTTGCTCCTGACATTGAGAAAGTACCTGTCTTCTCTCTTTCCTAAGTCTGAACGCCAGCCTCACTGTGTGTATTCATTGTATTCCAAAATGATTAGTCACTTGCCTTGGCAAATGAGTTTTCTTGAGAGATACTTCCAGAATCTTTGAAACAAGAAGATTCAAAGTCCTTTGATTCACAAATGGATTTTTGCACTCGTGTGTGTGTGTGTGTTACATTCTTAATCCCATTTCTCGTGTATCTCTTCATGGTTAAGGCAAGACTGGTCCATGAACATTGCCTCGTATCTGTGGAGTAATGACGAATGGAGCAGACTTTCTCAATAAAATTCTAATGCAAGTTAAAAGAAAAAGAAAACTGATGATAAAAAAAAAAAACCTTGAGAAATATCCTGAAACAGATTATTCTTTCAGGATTTAGAATACCACATGCAAAACTTCTCTGATAGTTTTGAACAGTTGACTTATTGAAGAGTTCAATAAGGTGGCATGATCTCATCATTAATTAATTGGACAAGTTATGTTCTTGTGACTTGGTTTAGGTGTGTTTGTACTTTCTGTAAGTTCTTCACCATCCACTTGCCTTTTTATACTTATAGGGCTACTATTGTACGTCCTGCTCCTGAAACTCCCTAAGTTATTTTCCCCAAGTGCACCGAACTCCCAGCAAAAGGCATCTCTGAATTCCTGATAGTGTCACCCAAAATTTGTTTGTGTACTCAATGAATTCTTGTGCAGCTTTCAATTCTTTTTCCAGCCAAGGGAGGTTTATGGCTCATGCAGATTCATTTAATCTTTTGCAATACATGAATGATCCCTTCATTCTAAAGGCCACATGGTTGATTGGGTAATTTCTATAGATCTGTCTCTCACTGGTTTGCTTTTGTCTGCTCAATCCTTTTCTGTTACTTCATTATTTCATGAGTTTCTGCCCTACCTTTTACCATCCCCATTTCAGGCCATTCCTTATTCTTCTTCTCAACTTCAGAGCTTTATAGGAACCTCTCCAAAAGGCTGGGGTTTCATCTCTACATATTGCACATTGCCCCCCAACTTGTTAACCAAAGCTGGGAATGATGTAATTCCACACTCCATTGGTCATCTGTAGGGTTGGTTTTTTGAGGATTTTGTCTCTGGAGACCTCATTCCATGAGAACAGTGGTGTCCTGGAAGGTGGAGGTGACAGGGACAGCGCAGGTGACCAGCTAGAGTGAGAACTAGTTTGCTGTAAATTCTCCGTGTTCATTAGTTTAGTTGGAAAAGATTGTTTTGTAGAATTCCATGCAGGGGACTTTTTATATGTGTGTTTTTTAAAAAAATTATATAAACTAGATATTTTGGTAATAGCATAGGCTTTTAAAATATTTCAGAATGGTTTTATGTCAAAGACAGCTTTTAGTCATTTAGAATTTTATATATTTTTTGTTAAAATAAACTGTAGCTTTTAAACCCACAATTTTGATTCAGATTTAATATAATAAATTAAGATAGTTCTAATACATGTTTTCAAACCCAAGGCTTATATAACATTAAGGAAAAAGGCAACTTACGAAATCCTTTGAGCACCTTTGTTCAAAACACTTTGCTAATTCAGTGTTGGAAACTTTCACCGAAATATCCAAAGTAAAGAGATAAGAAACAACAGTATGAGAAGTTCTGGAAATATCAAATCTTCAAATTTCTTTGAGTTTACATCTTTTCATTTATCTTTATTTTATTGCCGCTAAGTGGCTTCCCTGAGCAAAAGCTTTTGGTAACTTCCTATAATTGCATAAATTAAGTCTAAATTCCAAGAATCCACAGAGCAAAATCTCTATGATGTGTTTTCATCTTCCCTTACCCTTATAATTTTCCATCTGTTCCCTCCCTTCCCTCTCTCCCTTTTCTCCTCTATTCTAGCCTTCTTCCCTTCCTTCCAGAAAATTAAACACCCAGAATATAGCAAAAGGGTGAGATGCAAGAGGAAATGAGTCACCCTTCAAAGACCTCAGTTGATATTTTCTGCAAAGGTCCACAATATAGTCTACATATGCTGGTTCTATTGTCTTTGCTCCAGTGTTCCCACCACTCACTCTAACCTTACTTTTCTTCTCCCCAATTGCCCTATCACAATTTCTCAATATAAATTCATCTCCCTGAACACTCCATACCAAGGATGCCTCCTCCTCTGTGCTTCCAATAGTATATTTTCCTTTCATTAATTATTTTTCTGATCATGAAAGTAATACATAATTTTATAAGACTTTGAGAATGGAATGGAGATAAGTGTAAAAAGGAAACACAATACATGGCCTCCTGGGACCAAGTAGTCACTGAGAATATTAATGTCCAGCTTCTAGTTCCATCTCTGCCACTTAGGATGATGAGTTTGACATTTGTCCTTCATAGGCCTTGTTTTGTTACTGTATTTTTGGTTAGTTTTGGGGTTTTTCTCCTCCTCTAAAAGGTAGGAAATGATTTCCTTACCTGTAAGAACCATTCTGGTTGTGGAATTCAATGTCTAGTAGACATGTCTATAAATATGTATCATGTATCTTTGCTCTTCCATTGGTCGGTGACAGGCCCTTCACTGGCCCACCCAGTGCTCTGCCCAGAGAATGTTTTCAGGCCTTTTGGAAGAATAGACGTATGGAGGGAGAGTTTCAGAATTTTTTCCCCAGTAGCCTCAACATGTTATAACTTTCAGCTGTTCTATCAAATTTGTCATCTTGCTTATTTAGTAGTGAAACATACTGGGCTTGAATTCTATTATTAGATTTAGGGTTTATTATCATATGTCTCTCTGTACTCTTTTGCTTTCCTTTTTTTCACATCTAACTTAAAATGATAGCACCAAGCAAAACATTAAAATTCTATCCACTAGAACAACACTGTAAACATTATTTAAATTGATTTTGTTCAAATTCATTGCAAGCCCATTCGATGCATGAGTCTATATTTAATGCTATCCTCTTCTGAAATTTGAAAAGATTTTTCTGTCTAGTTCTCTGTGATTTGAAGAATTGGAAAAACAACCTGAGAGAGTGGCAACTTTATCATAAGATTCATGCTGGCAGTATTGGGAAACTGGATTGGGGCATAGATTTATAAATCCCTATAGTTCCTTAGATTTTCTGCACATTTTTTAAGGAAGCTATTCCATAATATATCTCCTCTTTTCTAAATGTTATATCCAGGAAGCCCTTTATTTATGTTTGCTACATAATTGCCTTTCAAGTAGTCCCTGAGTTTTATATAAGTGACCAATGGCATTATGTTTCCCCTGAACTTGCCAATGTGGGGGATGGGGTGGTGGGATGGGATCAGAAAACTAGTCCTGAGCCTGCCACTTGTTGGCTGGGTCAAAGAGGGCAAATGACAACTTCCTTGTGACTCGTTCCTATCTTTTCAAATTGAATTGCCTTTCCAAATTGTGGTGAAGATCAAATAAGATGATATGAGAAAACCTTTTGAAAATTTCAAAGCCACATAAGAGGTGGCAGGGTAATTCTCCTTTAGGACTGTCCCTAGAGCTCATGGGAAAGCTGTCCCATGCCTCATTTCAGGTTAAATTTCTGTTCTTGGCTGGGGATGAAGAGAGATTAAGGATTGATTTACTTTGTATTTTGGCTTTAACACTATGGCAATATGAATGGGTAAACAGAACTTCTGCATTGATGTATTAATTGCTTTAATCAACTATTCCTGATATTAGAAGTGTTTATGATCCCCAGAAATGTATTAGGAAGTATTTGATTTTTTTATACCCATAGTAATTAGCACTCTTAAAAATATTAAGACCACTAACTTACATCATACACCAGAATAGTCTCAAGATACATAAAGGACTTAAACAAAGCAGTGCCACCATAAAGGTCCTGGAGAAAAATATAGGCAGTAAAATTTTAGATATCCTATGCAGAAATATGTTTACTGATACTCCACCAAGGACAAAGGAAATAAAAGAACAAATAAACAAATGGGACTATATCGAATTGAAAAGTTTCTGTTCAGCTAAAGAAAAAACACCAGCAAAATTAAAAGGGAACCAATTGTATGGGAACACATATTTGCCAATGCTACCTCAGACAAGAGTTTGATATCCAAAATATATAAAGAATTAATGCAACTTAACACCAGGGAGACAGACAGCCCAATTAAAAAAATGGGCAAAGGACCTGAACAGACAACTCACTGAGGGAGACATACAAAGGGCTCAAAGTCATATGAAAGAATGCTCAACATCACTAGCCATCAGAGAGATGCAAATTAAAACCACAATAAGATACCACTTCACAACCTGTCAGAATGACAATCATCAACAAATCAACAAACAGCAAGTGTTGGTGAGGATGTGGGGAAAGGGAACCCTGGTGCACTGTTGATGGGAATGCAGGCTGGTGCAGCCACTATGGAAAACAGTATGGAGTTTTCTTAAAAAATGCTCCTTGAAAATGGAACTGCCTTTTGATCCAGCAATTCCACTATTAGGACTATACCTGAAGAATCCTGGAACACCAATTCAGAAGAACCTATGTATCCCTATGTTCATAGCAGCACTATTTATAATAGCCAAGTTCTGCAAACAGCCTATGTGCCCATCAGTGGATGACTGGATCAAAAAACTTTGTTACATTTACACAATGGAATACTACATAGAAAGAAAGAAGGAACTCCTAACCTTTGCAACAACATGGATGGAACTGGAAAGTATTATGCTTAGTGAACTAATTCAGTCAGTGAAAGACAAATACCATATGATCTCACTCATTACAGGACAATAATGAACAAAACAAACAAATAAGCAAAACAAAACCAGATACCTGTGTACAATGAATAGATCTCCAGTGGGTAGAGGGGAGTGGGGAGGTGGGAGGGGAGAGGGGGAGGCAAAGAAGGGGAGCAGTTTAGTCAAGGAACTAGCATGGAAGAACCATGGACATGGACAACAAGTGGGATTGACTTTGTGGGGGAGTGGGTGGGTGGGGAAGGGAGCAGAGGGAAGGAAAAAGGGAATGAATGAAATAAAACAACAATGAACAAAAACAAACAAACAAAAAGAATATTAAACAAGTAAGCACCCTCATATCATGAGGTCCCTCTTTCACACACCAGTATTCCAGCAGGAAGAAAAAACAAACACTAATGTTTGTTACTGTCAAAATGCAAGAGAGCGCTAATCAAAGTACTACGGGAAATCAATTCCATGAATTTTGAAAGTAACTCTCTTATTTGCTCTCTGATAGTATAAAACTTCATCACACGTAACTACCTTCATCATCAAATATAAGCAAACCATTGAAAAGGAGAAACTCTGTTATATTTCTCCTCATTTTATTGAGATATGACTGACATATAACACTATATTCACTTAAGGTATACAACATGATTTGATGTATGTATAAAAAAATGACCACCACAATAAGTTAAGTCAATTTAATATCCATCATATCACTTAGTTATAATTTCATTTTTCTTGCAATGAGAACTTTTGAACTCTACTCTCTAAACAGCTTTGAAATATACAATACAGTATTGATAATTATAGCTGAGTGTTATCTTCTCAATTGGTCTACTAATATCATGTTAGATTACACCACCTGCTCCCTTCCAAGTACTTTTTATCCAGGAGCTTCTGAGGCAAAACAACTGTTTTATGCTAAAGTAGCAAATTCTTGGTATAAGCTCTGTGTTTTGAAATAGCAGTTTATTCATGTCCCATAGTTGATCTGTTTGAGTTCCTGAATTTTTATTAGACTATAAAATATATGTATACTAGCTCACATAAATTTTTTTTCTATATGTATTACCCCATTCATTTTTACAGACTGGGAATGCAAAACCAAACTCCAGAGGGGTCTAATAATATGCCCAAGGTCATGTCACCATTGGAAACTTAAACTGCGACATGCAGCTCATGCTGCAAATTCCATACTTTTCCTTCATGACAATCCCGATCATTTCCCCTCATTTCTTAGCAGTAGCAACTTTTATCTGCTCAATGCCACTGTAATTCTTCTTCCTGTTTCGTGTTGCTTCTCACTCTGAAGGATGAAGTTATATTGGTGACCTAGCAGTCAGTAGCTGTCATGCCGCCTGGTCTAGACTGTGCTCTTTCCCAGAAGTAAAGGAGGATCCAGTGTTAAAACAAGAAAACAGGGCACTGCGACTATCTATTTAAACTCTCCCTTTTTCACCAATTAAGTTCTTAAGTCACCATCTTAAGCCCTTTGGCAAGAAATTCATCTTTGGGAATGATGCTGTCCTTCATGAGGCTTCAGGGGGAACAATCAGGCATGTCAAGTCTCATATCTGACAGATTCAGGCCTCCTAACAGAAAGAGAACAAAGACAACAAAGGCAATTTACGTGGGAAGAAAACCGGAGTCAGTTTGCTCTTTGACTAAAAGATGTAAGAACACTGCACCATCTATCCCAGGTAGATCTGTTTCTCCTCAGTTCAGAGGCTGCCTCCTGACTTGCTCTGTGATGGCAACAGATACTTCATGGAGAGCAATTGGAACAGACCATCAGTAGGCTGCAGACATTTTCCCTTTAGCTCTTACTCCATGATATAGTCCCAAAGTGGGTGACAGCATGACTTGCCTAATTTTCTGGACCGTCAAACAATCTACCATGGATGCAAACTTGTCTGGGTTTCTTAGGCTTTCTACCTTTTCACACAAATAGCTATTGTTTTACGGGTTTCCACATAGTGTCAATGTGGCATCTAAAATATGGAACAAGCCAAATACATGCTGTTCTGCATGAAGAACCATCGCTGAATATAAATGAGATTAAATGAATATGCATCAAGCTCTAGCCATGGGTCAGATACTGATCCATGTACTCTCTCACCCATGATTTTTCTTTTAATTGGGACAACCATGCTCCTACAAGATTGGTAGACTAGACTAAGCTATATCTGGTTTAACTCAAATCATGGCTGAACTATTTTTATTGCTGTCAATAATTTAGCCTCCTAATCAGTCTGAGCCAATTCCTGGGTGAGCCAGTTTTAAAGACAATCAGTCCTCATGGAGTATTTTTCACTGGCAGGTTCACTAATCTCTCCTGGTTTTACATTGGCTATCAGCTAAGGGATAGAGGGTTATTTGTTCATTCCATTTTCAGACAGGAATCCTTCGTATATCTGAAAAACAGCTGGCCACCTGGTACAACATGGTGGGCTAGAGAAAAAGACCAGGTGATTTGGAGTTAGATAGACCAGGGTTTGAATCCCAGCTCCACCTCATCATCACTGCATTGCATTAGACAAGTTACTTGACGTCTCTGGGGCTCAGCTTATTTATCTGTAACATGAGATGACAAAACCTATCTCTCTGGGTTATTTTGAAGGTTAAATCAGATATTGTTTATGATACGCACTGGAGATATTGGATAGTGAGGTTGGGGGAGGGGCAAGAATTGAGAAGGAGCACTTTGTGAGACATGGCCTATTAACCTAACACGTAATATCATTGAGCGAAGAAGCAAAGGAAAGGGTGACCCCTAAATAAAGGTTTTAATGAAGGGAAAACACTCACTACAACCCAAAACAGCAGCTTTTCCACAATGGCCCACATGAAATGTTTAATTGGGTGAGAATATCATGCGGGTTTCCACACACTGCCAGGAACCTGATGTCGTGTTTAATTCTCTCTGTAAACGTCTTTCTCACTATGCAGAGACACAGACTCAAAGCTTGCTGGAAAATCTACCTGCTTGCTCTGACAGTGAACACAAACGGATTGTTGTGGTTGAAGTATTCACTTGCTTTGATGTGTCTCTTTTAAGACAGTCTCTCCTGCCTGCCTTGAGAGAGCAGTGGGAACAGTGAGTGAAATGATTTACTGGGAAGATAAGTGGAGAAGGCTTCAGGTGATCAACGGGTTCTGTGAAGTCGGAGGTCACTGAAAGGTCAGGCTGGAGGGCTGCATTCCAGAGAGCTAATATTGGGTGAATTGGGTTGTTGTTATTTCACCCAAAACGTAATTGTCCCTCCAAATGCATTGCCTGCGATATTTCAGGTTGTCTTGATTATATACAAACTCACATGTATTGGGCTCTCTCCTCCGGGCAGCCCTGGCCTAGTTAAGTCCTTCAGGGAATACAGAGGAAGCACAAGATGTGGTCTCTACTCTCAAGGAGCTTATTTAGCTAAAAAGAGAGGATAGAAAGCTAAGAAATAATATAAGACTATTGAGTATGCTTTTGATCCTGAATGTAAGTGGAATAGAAGACCAAATCCTTATGTTCTGGCAGATGCTGATCACTGACGAAGTATTCATCAAACCATCTTCAAATGGAGAGAAAATGAGGACAACAATTTAACATTAGTATGTAAGTGTATGCTATAGAACATATGTAATCTGAATATTATACTATACTTCTCATATATATATTATGCATATATATCCAACTCTCTTTTCTTGTGACTCTTCTTTATTTTGATCCTAATGTTTTTTTTTTTTCTTCAGGGGTAAAAATATTGGGGAATTGCCAAAACTGGATAAATGCTACTGGTCCCTGGGAACCACTGGTTAGAAGCAGGGAGGTGAGTTGTTGGGGCAGTGAGAGGACTTGTGGGAGAAGGAGGGGCTTGCTGATAAAGAGAGGCTGTCTCAGGAGCAAGGAGATAATATATTGAGATGGTTAAGCAGAGGTCAGGTTAGGAAGTGAGCTTTCAGACATCAGGGAATGAGGAGCCATTCATTGTCTCGAATAGAGAGTAACATAACGCCAACTGTATTTACAAAAGTGAATTTGCCATTATGATATAAAATGAATCAGAAGAGGGTGATATCAGCCCTTTATTTTAAGAAAAATCACTTACAGAAATTCCACTCAGAGGTACTGAAGGCCAGATGGTATTCAAGAAATTTTCAAATGGAAGTTTCAACTACGGGGGGCAGGACAGGGAATTCAGTACCTGAGGTTAATCCATGGATTTTATAAGCTTCTGTTGCTTGTAAATTCTGAGCAGGGGAGTTGGGATCTTTCCTTTCTTTGTCCACCTACTGCATCACACTGGGCAGCAGAACAGAGTAGTAGGCAAGAGGGTGGGTTCTGGCCTGAGTATTCATCTTGGCTTTGTTTCTTAGCAATTCTGCAACCTTGAAAAATGTGAGCTTCACTTTTCTCATATGAAATATATGAAACACAATATTACTTACACCATAAGGCTATTGTGAAGATTAAAGGAGATAATGAAGTGATATGCTCACCAGAGCATTTGGTCCAGAGAAGACTCTGAATGAGCAGAGTTACAGTTTTTATCCGTGTTCTTTGGCAAGACACTTACTCTCTTTGAGCCCCAGTACATCCAAATGTGAAAAGAGGTGAATCAGAACTACCTTGAACAATTATTGTGAGCATTAGAAGAGATAGATGTGAAAGTACTTAGACAACTGTAATTTTTTGCATAGGCGCTAGCTTTTATGGTTATTGTTTTTCATAATAGCCAGTATCAAAGATAAACCATGCATCCAGAACCAGAGCTAAAATAAGTTCTTTTACATTTAACTGGTCTATTTGGTTTACCAGGGGTGTGATCATCTGTACAATGCCTCTAGGTTAAGGGCCTGGCCTGGGCAGTAAGTGCTGAACTGGCCAAGGAGATGTGACAGAGGTTCATGTTAGGTAGAACCCCAAGCCATGTCATGAAGGCATTTCAGGTTAGCCATGTGTCACAAATCCCAGTGATTCTGATGCAACCTGAAGAGGCTTATCCTAGCCAGCCATAGGGGTTCAGCAACCCCTGTTTTCTGATGAATGGTTCAGGCCCATGTATTCAGTCAACCAGCAAACAATTCTCCAGCTCTTACCATGTGCCATGCCCAATGCTAGGTACTGTGAGAATACAGAGGAGTCATTCAGACTTGCTACTTGGAGGTACTTTATATTCTAGTGATGACAGTAAACTAAACTATGGGCAGAACATCCATGTGAGGCTTCTGGATGGTTCTGCTTCTCGTCCTGAGAACCATGTAAAGTTGATGCAGCTCATGACAGTGTCTGATGGGCTCAGCCAATTAGTAGCTGTGTGATGTTGGCTGAGGGACTTAATCACCCCAGTCCTTAGTTTCTGCATCTTAACAATGGTAACCATACACACCTCTGACGGTTGTTAAAGATACCAAAAAAAGAGAATCAGCATCCAGTCAAGTGTACACTCTCAACAGATGGCCACTGTTTTTACTATGGAGAGAGGGTATCACCTGCACAGGCACAGGGCCAGCCCTCTTCCAGGGGACCATACTTTCCCTGAAGGAAAAACAGGATCAAGACAAGACTTATGGTTAGTGGAAATTAACGTTTGTTATTTTCCATCAGCTAAACTCTGGGATACATCTTTTCATATGCATTATTTCTGTAATTCTGAAAATAACCAAAGGGGAATATCATATCCCTATCTCCTAGATGAAAAAGATGGGGCTCTGAGAATCTAACTGAATGTTTTTGCCCAAGAAACATAGCTAATCAGAGGTAAGTTGGGGTTTAAACCCAAGTAATTTCCATTTTACCATGTAAAAGGAGACCTACCCACAGGTTTTCTCCTCTTATTTTCAGTAAAGTCTAGATATTTGCACTTACAGTTTATTATTTGCCACTGCTACCACTCAAGCAGGCCAGATTGTATAGGAAACCATCATATCTTTTATTTTGACCAAAAGATATATTGAGATATGTTTGGAGTGACTTTGATTTTATAAATTTTGCTATAGGAATCACCAATCTATGAATTAAGATAATGACTTACATTTACATAGCAATATGCCATTCCAAACAATTGCAATGGCAGACATTGTATTGTAATCAATATGAAAGGGGTGAGGATAGAAATTAATATTTGTTGAACACCTAGCATTGCCATGTATACTACATAATTGCTCCATTCCAGAATCAAGCAAAACATACAGAATCCATGCCTTTGAGGAAATTAACATTATAACCAATAAATAAAATATATATGTCAGATGGACAGAAGTACTGTGGAGAAAAATAAAACATAAAAAGTGGATGGAAAGTGTTGTTAGGGTAATGGTAGTTTGTCCCAATCCGGTAGTCTCTCTGAGGCATAGACTTTGAGTAAATACATAAAGGAGATGTAGAAGTGGCCCTGGTTGACATCTGGAAAGTGTTTTAGGCAGACATGAATGGCAAGTGGTAAGTCCCTGAGGTAGGTGTATGGAGTATGGCTGGTGTGTTTGAAGAACAACAAAGTAGAGTGGCTGTAGTGAGTGTTCGAGAGACCAGTAGGAGAAGACTCAGAGAGATTGCAAGGGCCTGATCATATAGGGTCTTGAAGACCATTGTAAAGATATTGGCTCTTATTCTAAATGGGATGGAAGGTTGAGCTGACACCATTTTCAGCTGCATGGAATAAGCAGTATGAAAGAAAGAGGGAAGCCAAGGATGATTCCAAGGCTTTTGGACCTGGAACTGGAATAATGAAGTTACCTTTATGGGAACAGAAAAGACTACTGAGGAGCTGCTGATGAAGAACTTGCTCACACCCACCCATCTAAACTTCCCCTTACATGACACTGCCTCCTTCCAAATGGGCAAAATTCACAAAAATGATGAAATCACTTCACTCCAGTTTATAAGCAGGTGTGGTATGGATGAGAGACTTACCCCAGGCTCTAAAACAATTCTCTTTCTTCCCCTTCAGACTAATTAAAAAGAAAATTATTGCTGTGAAATTCAAGTGTTCTAGTAAACCCAAGGCAAACCCTTGGTCAACTTGTTGATTAATGAAAATGGGATTTTCCTGGCTACTTTTACATATGTTTCCCCTACTTTTCTCTACCCAAGAGATAGACATAGATGCCTTTTTTTTTCCTTTTCTCCAAATTGTATCTTGTTGGATAACCTTTTTGATGGGTATGAAACTACATTGTTGGTTATTTATAGTTAGCCTTTAAGCATACCAGAGAAAAATAAATTTTAAAATATGACTGTCTTAGTGGACTCATAAAGGAATAACTTTAGCGAGAGTCTAAGACATGACACCCACGGCACACAGTGATTTAGTCCAGTCTTCTAGTAAGAGGGCATTTATCTGGTTGGCCACCTCTGGGCCCCAGAGTAACCAAACAAGACTCAAACATTCCAGACCAGTCATCTCTCTATTCTTGTGCCTGCGAATGTTTTCTAACTCAGAGTTTTACAAAAGGCAACAATGGGATTAGTTGCATATGCTTGATTCCCCACCCTGGAATGAGAACTATCTAAAGCTAACTCACAGTTGACTTGGGCATATTTACATATAATATATTATAAATAACAGCGAGTACTGATATAAACTCCCAATTTTCTCTCTGTAAGAAACAAGTGAAAATATTAGGCCACTGTAGCTAGCATAAGTTTATTCATGTTGGTGTATTCATTCAGTCACTGATCACTGATTTATTTATTCATTTAGTAAACATTTAGCAACACTCGTGTGCCAGTCATTGTGCCACAAATCACTAAAGTGACCTCAAGAAGCTCATAATCTATTGTGGAAAAGGGCAGGGGGGTGGTGCATATGCACCTACTATATAGCAGACACTGCAATAGGACTTGGGAATATAGCAGTGACCAGACAGATAAAACCCCTACTTGCAGATCTCACAGAAATTAAGTAAGAAAGCATAAATGTGATTAGAAATATGATTATTTCAGAGACTATTATTATGCAGACAGGAAGAAAAGGGGATAATTGGATAGGGGAAAAATGGAGTTGAGGGTTGATGTATTTTAGAAAGAATGGTTAAGACATGAGTACAATGATCAGAACATGCCAGAAAGAAGGAACACAAAAGGCATTTGAGGTAGGACAATATGAAAAAAGAAGGGAAAGAGCCAGAGATAAATGTAGTGTGTATAGAACTGGGCAAAGAGGGAGCTAGTGAAGTGGCATGAGATCAAGGGAAGAGGCAGGAGCCATATCACTGGGGCTTTGCAGGTCATGGTTAAGTAATTTGTTTTTCACTGTAGTGCAATGGGGAGTTATTGGAAAGTTTTATGGAAACTATTGGAGGGGTGTAAGCAAGGATTTAATACAACCTAATGTATCATTTACTTTAACTCTATGGAAGGCAGAGAATGGACAAGAGAGGTCAAAGCAGAAATACAGGAACAGTAAGGAAGCCATTGGTGAAACAAGATGGCAACTAGGACTGGTGTGTGGCAGTAGAGATAATGTGTATTGGTCAGATTTAAACTATATTTGGAAAGGAGGTGAAATATAGTGAGGATACAAACTTGAGTAGCTATCTGAGGTAGAAAAGAAAAAGCATATTCTAGAAATACTGAAGGTATAAAGTTGGCATGTCTTGATTATGGATTAGTCAAAATGCTTCTTCAGTGACTGGGTGATTGGCAGCACCAGCATCTGTGGTGGGAAAAACTGAAGGATAATCAGAAACAATTATTTCTGTTTGATAATTGGGCTCAAACAGAAAATTATTAAGCCCAATTTTGTACCTGTTGATATTGAGGTGCTTGTAGGACACACTGAAAGACCTTTCCAATAGTAGGTTAGACATTCATATGAAACTGTGAAGAGGGTTAAGTAGGATATATACACACAGTCTGAAATATTCAAGGCATTTAACAATTCAAATATAACTAAGACTTGTTCATTTTACTAACATAGTGGCCATATATTGAGCAGTGGAAGGTGACAGAGTAGAAGTGGTGAGTGTAGACTAAACCACTCTTTTGAGAGGTTTGGAGGAGGAGACCAATTGGATAGTCACTAGAAGAATATGTAATATTGAAGAAATACGTTCCCTTTTGTTTGGATAGGAAAAACCTGAAAATACTTACTGGCCCACAAAAAGGAATGAGAGTTACTCAGGAGGAAAGTTGGGTAACTGAAAAAGTCAAGTGTAAGTGTAGCCAGAAGAGGATGTACTCAAGGTCTCAGATGACTGGTTGGCTATCATTGAGAGGGAGGACATCTCCCATCTTTTATACCACAGGAAAGCAGTTGTTGAATGTAGATAAGGCAGATGGGGGAATTGAGAAGGCTCAGTTTTCTAGAACTCTTAAAAGGCACAAGATCATAGCTGGGAATGAAGATGGCGGGTGTTGGATTAGGCGCTTGATCCCAGTGCAGGTTTGAAAGGACATCAGTAATAAACAGAAATGGGTGATGACCAAGAGCTGATAAAGTGACTCATGAATGCATTTGGTTCAAATTGAAGACCATAAGTTTGTAGAGTTGTCAGTCTGCATGGTTGCCGGCTTCATCTGGAAGCACTAAACAATTTGGGTATAGAATGGAGGAAAAAAATGAAAAATTAAGATACTAAATCAAAGTTAGGTTTATAATACACAAATAAAGTGGAAATATCAGGGGAAAGAAACATGAGTACTAATGAGGCAGTAGTTTAATGGTCTATTATGGGACCCAAGTTGGACAGAAAAAGATGAGTTTAGAATATGACTGAGAATGGGAAGAAGAAAAAATTTTAAGGTACCATGTAGGTCAAAGGGTATTTAAGATGAAAATAAGACATTGAAGGCCCTAAAAGGTGGTTTATGTGATAAATTGAAAGTTAGTATTTCAGAGAAGGAAAGATTCCAGGTGATTACAAGGTCTAAGGAGTGGCCACAAAAGTAAATGTCTGGTTTGGAGTGAAATGGAGTGGAGGTGAAGGCCACAAGGGCTGATGATATTAGATGCTGGATGTCTCATCAACATGGAAATTAAAGCCACTGTCATGACATAGAGATTGATGTGGGGCTCTAAATTCACAGTGAAGGAAGGGAGAGACCATGGTGATGGATGAGGATAGAGGTTGTAGAAGTTTTTACAAGAAAAGGAATGGACAAAAATCTGCAAGTAGCATTGAGAAGCAAAGAAACATCAAACCTTCCTCGTTACAGTAGGCAGAGTGAAATATGTAAGAATGAGTAGCTCCCATTTAAGATGGATAACAGGAAAAACATATTTTCAGGGAAGAAGATAAAAGGATTCATATAGTATGATAAGGTTAATATGGGAGGATTTGTTTATAATAAAGGGTTCCAGACATCCTACTGGGAACAGTTGAAAGACAGAAGAGCAGTGAGATTAAGACCAGGACTAAAAAAATCAGAACAATAAGGAGGTATATGTATGAGTCAGCAGAGATGACTATGGGTCTTTATGTTTTGGACAGAAACCACTGAAGGGAAGCTGGTAGAATGCTTTGGCTACAAAGATTGGCCAGAAAACATTGGCATACAGTAAGAGCCTTTGAGGCCTGGTGATGCTGGTATTTTGGCAGCCTATCTAATGACTGGCGCAGGAAAAACACTTCAAGGTCAGAGACTGGGCTATGTATGGACTGGCTGAAGCTTTCCTCTTCTTGCATGGCCAACTTTCTTCTCTTTTTCTTTCATGTGCTCCTTGCTGTTCTTCTTCCTTGCCATCCAGCCATGAGTTGTCCACCTCGTTATCAATCTTTGCTTAAGCTCTCATTCAGTGCTCACTTTGGATGTAGACTTCATCATTTTCTATGCGTGCATATTACCTACAATATATATGTACAAGTGCCTACTCTTCATCCTTTAAGCGGTTTTACATTGTGTCTCTTTGAGCGGTTTCGATGATTTCAGTTGGAAGAATGATTTCTCATTACAACTAAAAACAAACAAACAAAAAACAATAGCTTTTTTCTTCCTCTTATTGGCAGTGATATCAAAACATGAACACTTCCTGTGCAGTTCCACCTAATTTCCTCCTACTTCCAAGTGTTCTTGTTTTACCACTTCACACCAACTCTCATTTGAGCTGTGTGCTAATTGTTGATAACTTAGAAAGGGGTATGTATTCTTCTCTGTACCTGTTTCCTCAGGTATAATTTCCACAGCCTTGGAGTCATCTAGGATGTTCTGTGTAAGCATGAATAATAAATGAATAAACCACCTGGAAGACCTGGCAACTCTATACCTTTCTAAATAAAAGGTGAAGTAAAATTTAGAAATTCTGGCTGCAGGCACATTCCCCAGTACTATGTTTTCACCATGTAGATCTGGGAGCATAACAGAGGTCAGGGAGTGAACAGCCTTTGCTGTAGGGTCAGAGGTTGCTTTCATGTGACTTGCTTACAAACATCATTATCTCTGATGCCCAACCTGTCCAAATACTGGAATTTCCATTCCTGACCTGCCATTGGGACCTACTTGGTTCAAATTGCCTCAGCTTACTATTTCAACTTAACCTAAACAGCATTCATCCAGTCTTGTTTGTTGTTGTGGGCTCAACCTATTGCCCTGCATTTCTGAAAGATGGAGAAAATGGGCTTTGGTGGGAGACCCCACTGGTCAAAAGGGCTTGAAACTGAATCTAGAGGGAAAGTGAGAACAAGTCCAGATAAAACTACCTATACGCTGTGATAAACAGCATATCTGATATTCTTGCCCCTTGTTCCGCTCCTTCCAAACCATTAACCATTTGCAAAATCTGATCATACCATCACCCTACTCCAAAGTCTTCTAGGGTTTCCTGATAACTCTGGGAACAAAATTCAAAATCCTTAGCAGGACCTTTGAGTTTATGACCAGGTTGTAATCTATCAACCCAGCCCCATTTCTTGCCATTTTTCACCCTGACTTTAGTTTCCAGCCACAATGTGGTAACCTTTCCCTGAACAAAGAAAGTTTTTCATAGTCCTTTGTCATGCATATGTCAGTACCTAGTTGTAAATTGCTCTTTTATCAACTTTTGTAGGAAGAGTACCTTTACAGTGTTCAAATCACAACAAAACTTTTCCTGGAAATTGTCCTGAATATCTGTAGCCAAAGATTATGGTTCCTTCCTATGTATATGCTGCTTTATGTGTCAACGAATGTCTAGGGTAGGCTGGTAGGCTAGAAAATCTTGGGCAGGAGCAGAATCTACAGTACATAGGTAGGACTTCTTTTTCTTCTGCAAACCTTCAGTTTTACTCTTGATGTTTCAGCTGATTGAAGTACCCAGATTATCAAGGGTAATTTCCTTTATTTAAGGTCAACTGATCATAGATGTTAACCATATCTACAAAATATCTTTACAGCAACACCTAGATTAGTGTTTGGTTAAATAACTGAGGATTATAGCCTAGCCAAGTTGAAATAAAACCTTCTCAGGGAGCTAGAGGTATTGTTAGTAAATTAGAATCAAGTTCTCAAATATTTGAAAGCAGCTGTAGCAGAAGGATCTCCCTCTGGGATCATATAGAGGCTATAATTAAAAATATGTATTTTTCCTTATTGGTCACATTAGTAGCTAAGTATCTAGAAATTATTTTAAGAATGTGTCATTCCTTTTTATATTAAGAGCTGCATATCTTTGGAGAGTGGACAGAAGCAGTCATATTCTTTAAAGACTTTAAGGCATGATTATGACTAAAATAAATGAGGTAAAGGAAAATAGTCATGTAATAAATGAAAAGATTGGAAATTCAGTGGAGAAATAGGAACCATTATGAAGAATTGAAGGGAAATTTTTCATGTAAAAACAAAATTAAAATGTATGTTTATTTCCCAGATATATATAATAATAAACATATGAAAAAATACTTTACAGCATGTTATCAGATAAATGCAAATTAAAACAATAATGAGATACTACTTACTATTAGAATAGCCAAAATCTGGAACACAAGCAACATGCTGGCAAGAATATGGAGAAGAACAAGAACTTTCATTAATTGCTGGTGGGAATTCAAAATTGTTCAGACACTTTGGAAAAAGTTTGGTGATTTCTTATAAAACTAAACTTACTCTTACCATATGGTTCAGCAATCATGCTCCTTGGTGTTTACCCAAATGAATTGAAAACTTACATCCACAAACACCTGAACGTAGATGCTTATGGCAGCTTTGTTAATAATTGTCAAAACTTGATATCCTTCAGCAGGTGAATTAATAAATGAACTTTCATATATCCAGACCATGAAATAGTATTCCCTGCTAAAAAGAAATAAGCTACCAAACCATGAAAAGACATGGAGAACCTTAAATGCATATTACAAAGTGAAAGAAGCCAATCTGAAAAGGTTACACACTATGTGATTCCAACTGCGTGACATCCTGTAAAAAAGTCAGTGGTTGCCAGGGTTTGGTGGGAGTGATGAACAGGCAGAGCACAGATGATTTTTAGAGCAGTAAGAATACTCCGTATGATACTCGAAGACATTATTCTAGGTGAAATAAGCCAAACAGAAAGACACATGTTGTAATATCTCACTTATCTGGGCAATCTAAGGTGGAAAGAAAGCTAAACTCACAGTAATAGAAGGAACGATGGAAAAGCTAAGAGGTAGGGGAAAAGGGGAGACATGGTCAAAGGACACAAACTTTCAGTTAGTAAGGAGACCCAATGCACAATAAAATAACTAAAGTTAGCAAGAATGTATTCTATACTTGAAGTTTGTAAAGAAGTAGATCCCAAGAGTTTGCCTTACACACACATACACAAAAATGTTAACTTTGTGCAATTACAGATATGTTGATTTGTATGATTATAGTAATAGCTTCATAGTGTACACAAATACCAAACATCACATACACTTTAAGTATATATCATTTTTACCCGTCAATCGTACTTTAATAAAACTGGGGAAAACTAGAATTTTGTATACAGAAAAAAAAAATCTTCCTAATATTAGTACAAGAAGCACATTTTTAGATAAAAATAAGAGAGTTCATCAAGCTCAGGCTTGCATTACAAGGAGCACTAAAAGAACTTTTTCAGCTGATGAAAAATGATACCGGATGATATTTACTGCCTCAAAAGGGAGAGAAAACTAATAGTAATGGTAAATATGGGAGATAAATATAGAAGTTCATTTTTCTGTTATTTTCTTTAAATATATATATGAATATTTAAAGCACAACACAAAGTTGTTATGCAGGTTTTATAATATGTGTAGACTTAAGTATATAACTTATAACCCAATAAGGGAACTAAATGGATTTTTACAGTTGAAAGATTTCTATAGTAGACTATGATAAATTAAGAGTAAATATTGTGGTCCTGGCTGATGAGACAGTGGATAAGGCATCAGCCTGCAAACCCAAAGTTTGCTGGTTCGATTTCCAGCCAGGGTACATAACCAGGTTGCAAGCCAGGTCTCCAGCCAGGTCCATAACTGGGGGCAGGTGAAAGGCAACCATACATTGAAGTCTCTTTCCCACTCTGCCTCTCTCCTTTCCCCTCACTCTAAAAAATAATAAGTAAAATCTTTTTTTTTAATTTCACAGAAAGAATAAATATTGTTATCCATAGAGCCATCACCAATACATGTAATTTATAACTAAAAAGGTAATAGATATAAATCAAAGTGGGATCCTGAAGTAAATTTAAATAATCCAAAAGATGGCAAAAAAGAGAAAAACACAGAGAGGGTCAAAGAGAAAACAAAGAATAAAATGGTACACCTAAATATAGTGGTATGAATAATTATATTAAATATTAAAGGACTTAACACCACAATTCAATGGATTTTATATTCCATTTGTCAGAGTGGATGAAAAGATCAAGTTCTATTTATATACCCTTTAACTATAAAGGCACAGATTGGTTATAAGTAAGTCAAAGGTCGAAGTTATGTTATGTAAGCATAAGTAGACTAAAGTGGCTATATTCTGATCATGTAAAATAGATTTTGAAACACAGAACATTACCACAAGTGAAAAGGAATATTACATAATGATAAAAAGTAAATTCATTAAGACAATATAAGGATATTCTATGTGTACACATCGAATAAAAGCTCAAAATATATTCAGCAAAAATTAACATAATTAAATGGAAAAATAAACAATTCTACATGGTTAGAGATTTAACATTCCATTGTAAGCAACTGATAGAACAAGTAGACTAAATAGTAAAAATATAAATCAACTAAATAATATATGATCAAAGTTTTGGGCCTACCTAATATTTATAAAATGCAACACTAAACACCTGGTTAATACATTTTTTTTTCAGTAACGTAAGGTATATTCACCAAAGTAGACCAAATGCAGAACCATAAAATGTCTAAATAAAGTTAAAAGGATGACTATCATGCAAGTATTTTATCTGATAAGAATGAAGTTAAATTAGAAATTATTTAACAATAACATATGCAGGTATGCCAGTCTAGGTTCAAATAGTGGTAAATTATACCTATAACATACACACAGTAATTTGGCTTTTGCAATTGTGGGAATTGGCTAAGTAGTCAGAGATACTATCTCTATGATGTTGCAGTTTAGTACCCATGGGGCAGACAGCAGACAGGGAGGGAGGGTCAATGAGTAGGCTGAAACCTACAGCGAGGATGGACTGGAACTTCTGTTCATTGTTACTACCTCCGACCTGGTGATGAGGGCATCTTAGAGAAGCCAGGGCCTTTTATCACTGAACTGAGCGCATACTCCTGACCTTTGAGTCAGAAGCATAAGGAATAAGAGGATGGACTAATTGCAAGCCCAGCAGTGGCTTCATGTCAATGAAGTGTATCAGTAGATCAGCAACACCCTTGATAAGCTGTAAAATAGGTGTTGCTTCCCTTCCACCCTGCTAGTAACCCCAAGAATTAGAGTGAACCCCTTGATGCATCATAACTAAAGACAAACATCAAAGAAAATCCTGGGAAACATAATTGAGCCTAGTTAAGTTGATATATTATAAAACCTCCACACCAAAATGAACAAATAAACAAAAACAAACAAATAAACAAAGACCATATTTTAAAAGTCACAGCATACAATATTATTAAATTATCTGTGAACTAAGGAAGAAAAGGTAATTTTTAAATATTTTGAACTGAATAACAATGAAAACACTGCATAATAAAATTTGTGAAATGCAGCTAAAGCAGTACTTAAAATGAAATTTTATAGCTTAAAATGCTAACATTAGATAAAAGGTTTAAGATATCCTGAGGATATCTCAGGAGGTGATTAATATACAAAGAAATTAAAAAGAAGGAAATAAAAAGAGTGAAAATAAGTAAAACAGAAAACAAAAAATAGCACAAATTAATAAATCCAAATGTTTTTATTCTTTGGAAGAGCATAAAAATTTATAAGCCTCTAGCTAGATGGAACAGGACAAAGGGAGAGAGGACAGAAATTGCTAACCTCAAATTAAAGAGGGGACACCAATACACATCTGAGATATAAAAAGACAAGAGAATATTATAAACAATTTTACACCAAAATAGTTGACAACTTAGATGAAATAGATGATTTTCTTTAAAAATACAACTTACAAAAAGTGACAATAGGTGAAACAGAAAATTCAAATATCCCTATTTATATTAAATAAATTGAGTTTATTATCAGTGCTCTTCCCATAAAATAAACTCAGGCCCAGATGATTGCACTAATGAATTTTATCAAACATGTAAAAACATAATGCTATATGATACATAAATTATTTCTAAAAATAAATACTTCCCATTAGTCTTATGTGACAACAGAAACCTTATACTAAAACCTGACAGAGATATAATAGAAAATAATAATAAATTACCATTAATAATCTATTTTTAGATGTTACATAAGAAATACTGAATAAGACATTAACAAATATAATCTTGAAATGTATTAAAAGCATTTATCCTAAGAATGCAAGAAACACAAGCAGTGTAATTTAGCATATAACATAATAAATAACAAAAAAGATCTTTTTAGTAATTGTAAAAATATTTAAATTCATTTCCAGTTTATGATTTTAAAAATTCTTGCAAACTAGGAATAAAAGTGATTTCCTCAGTGCAATAAGGATCTTGGACAAAAAGCTTACAGCTAAATACTTAATATGAAATATATCTCCTAATTTCAGAAATAATCCAAGAATATCCACTTTTTTATGTATATTCCACAATGAACAAAAGATACTATGAAAGTAAATTGGCAAGCCATAAACCAAGATAAACTATTTCAAAACAAGTATTTGACAAAAGAAAGGTTTCCTAAACATATAAAAAAGTCCTACACAGCAATAATATAAACACAAAGCATTCTGTTAAAAATGGACAAAATATTTTCAAATACCCTCACAAAAGAAGATATGGGAATGAGAAATAAGCACCTAAATTGCTCATCTGGGAAATCCAACTTCAAACCACAAGAAGATACCAATCTGAGCACAAGAGAATGGCTTCGAATTTTAATGACTGGTAATAGCAATGGTTGATGAAGATGTGGAATAAGTCGAACTCTCATACGTAGGTGGTAAACTTTTTAAGAAAAATAGTCTTACAGTTTCTTATGAAACTACATGTATATCAACCCTAGGATCCAGCAATCTCAACCATAGTTACTTACTGAAAATAAATTAAATTTGTACAAAACAGGTTTATAAGAGCTTCATTCATAATAGCACAATCTCAAGTCTGTAAGTGTCAATCAATATGAGACTGGATAAACAAGTTATATTCACTCAGTGGAATACTACTCAACAATAAAATGAAAAGATTTGCTGATATTTGCATTCATTAACTTAGATAAATCTCCAAGACAATATGCTGAGTGAAAGGTATACAGAAGATATATGCTGCATGATTCTATTTATGTGATATTCTACAGCAGGTAAATCTAATCTATGTTGGAGAAATGATTAGAACAAGGATTACCTCTAAAGTAGGAAAGGGTAATGATTGATTGAAAGGAAAGAGAACTATCTGAGATTATGGTAATATTCTATATCTTTTTTTTAAAGATTTTATTATTTACAGAGAGAGAGGAAGGGAGAGAGGCAGACAGGGAGAGAGACATCAATGTATGGCTGCCTTTCACCTGCCTCCAGCTACAGACCTGGCTGGAGACCTGGCTTGCAACCTGGTTATGTGCCCTGGCACATCGAACTAGCGACCTTTGGGCTCACAGGTCGGTGCCTTAGCCATTGTGTCACCAGCCAGGGCTTAATGCTCTATATCTTAATGAGGGCTTAGGTTACAACAGATGTATGCATTATCAAAACTCAGCGATAGTAAAGATTCATGTGTTTCATTGTATGTGAAATTTATATCCAAAAACAAAACAAAACAAAACTATCCAACAAATATTGAACTCGAGTTATTAGTATATGTAATGAAGTATTTAGATGGAAATATTCCGCTATCTGCAATTTTCTCTGAAATGCCTTAAAATAGGACAATGTATATGGATAAAGGGGTGAATGGATAGCTATATGGTAAATATAGGTTAACGATAAAATGGAGGTTATTGGTACACAGTGTTGATAGCAGGATTCTTTCCATTATTTCTGAAAATTTTTATACAACATGTTGGGAGGGCAAACGAAAGGGATGAGCAAGTAATCAAACATTTTTATGGTTTTGTTATTTAGCTATATTTTCAGAAACATGAGTTTTATGTATTTATTTTAAAATATGGCACTGGCTACCCTATTTCTCCACTGATAACCATCCTATGATTGAAGAGGTAAAGGAATCCAGACGTGCTTTCAGACACTTCAGAAGACTTGGCTTCTCCTTGGACAAAAGAATTCCTTAAGTCTGGCTTTGAGAACCAGTTCTTTCTTTGAGCCTGGAAGTAGATTATGTTAACTTCTCCTTTTCTCAAAGCCCTAGGGCTTGGAGCAGGTGGTGTGGGACTTTTCAGCCTGAAACCGAGAAGTGCCTTCTTCATTCACCAGCCCTATCAGGAAGAATCAGTCACTTGATTGACAGAGCCCTTGATGACCTTGTGCTTTCCTTAGTATAATAGTAGTGCAGGTGTCTTTCAAAAGGATGTTTCAGAGAGACAGTGAGCCCCCTTCCCTGCTAAATCATACTTGGCCATATACAAATAAGATCTTTGTTTGGTCTGAGATGTGTGTTTCAAATTCTACCATCTTCACTTGATTTAACAGCTGTCCCGGGCATTTCTATTTACCCTTGTTCCTCACTTAAAATCTTCCTTTTGTCTTCAACAAGGTAATGCTGGGAGAGTTTAAGAACTTCACTTTATTTAACAGATAAGGCTAGTTTTCTAGCTTCTGCTCTGTCACTTCTTGAATTAGGAAATGGTGTCTCATCTGAATTTGGCAGGGAGAAAAGCTGTGGTCTCTTGGACATGATGGTGATTGCTGAGAGGGGTCTGAACTGAGCTCCTGTCTAAGTAGAATAAGAACAGAATATTCATGAATAGAGTCATGTGATGGGTAGCAACCAGTAAAAGAACACTGATAAGCAGAGTTTAATGTACTGATGATAATGATTCTGGATCCTTACTTAGAAAGGAATATTGAGAAAAGTTTGAAATGGTCACTTTAACTGCAGGGAATTATGGAGAAGTTCTTCTTTAAAAAAAAAAATTGGCTTGTATGTTTAGATTCCATTTTCTTCCAAAAAGCTATTTGATGTAGCTCAAAGTATAACATACGTATGCCATAATATCAACAAAAGAGGAATAAAAATCATGTAGAGTGAGAAGTAAAAATATGTATACAAATACTAGTAAAAATGCTCATTATAAATAAAATATTACAGTTAATTGTACATTTCTTATTAGTTAAAGCAAATAATATATAAACTCACTATGGGTTAAAGATTGCTTTGCAATAGGATAAAAGAATCACAGTTCTTTAGAAAAGAAAACCCATGCCTGTGCTAAATTTTTAAAGAACTGTAATATACTCTGCATGTATTTATGGAGCTTTTTAGTTTTAAAAAAGCTTTCTTTTTTTCATTAATACAAATTTGTAAGTATTTTTGGCTCATTTTACAGAAGAATAGATTGAAACTCAGAGAAATACAGTTTTGTGACTAGTAAATTACAGAGCAGGAGTTCCAGCCAGTATCTGTTAACCCCAAATCTAGTGCTCTTTTCATGTCACCATGTCAGGGACACTGGCCACAGTAAAGGACACCTGTTGTCACCAGTGCATTTATTGAAGATGCAAGAATGAAACTGGCATAAAACCATTTTCTGTATTGACCCTGGGTTAAAAGCTGAAGGGACATAGAGGTTAAAGCAAAACTCATTGAATGACTTTCTGTTTAGAAATAACATAATAAGGTCTAGGTATTTTGCTTTTCAATCATTTAAATTTATCTGAGTTTCAGACTTCAGAATAACTGAAGGAATTGAGGCAAAATGTGCCCCCTTAGACTAATAATCTCATTACTATTTTCTTGATTGGCAATTGTATCAATTAAGGTCCAGGCAGGAAACAGATGGTACCATTCAAACTGGGTAATTGAAGTGAGTTTAATAAGGGGATTATGTACATAGCAGTGGATAGAGTTTAGGGAATGCAAGGGACAGGACTGGACTTCCAGAGAGCAGCCAGTGAAAGAGCAGCACCTCTACAGGAAGGAAGTGAGCTAGGGGAATACACTCCTTGATAAACTCAAATCTCCTGCTGGAGCTCCCATTGGCCAAACTCAACACAAGGTAGAGGACATGGGAGCTTGAGACCATAGAGGTCAGTGATCAAGGGCAAAGAGCAGATGGAGAAGGCCAGAGAGCCACTCTGGAGGTGCATGCCAGCATGAAAACGAATGAAAGTGGTATGGGAATCAGTTCTTTGGAAAAAGCAAACAGAGCAGTAATTTGGTAAATGCTGATCAAAAACAAGACCTCTCTGTTCTCAATTACATGGGGATAGTTAGCGTATAGATTAAGTTAAAGGTTGGGGGTGTGGGGAGTGGAAACAAACTTTTCATCAACATCAGCATGTTCTAATAATGGGTAGATTTTTTTACATACACCAGCTCATTTAATTCTTCTTTTTTTAATTTAATTTTATTGTTGTTGTATTACATCCATCCCCTTTTTACTCCCCTCTGTCTCCTTCCCCACCCACCCACTCCCCCTGAAAGTCAGTCCCACTTGTTGTCCATGTCCATGGTTCTTCCATACTAGTTCCTTGACTAAACTGTTCCCCTTCTTTGCCTCCTCCTCTCCCCTCCCACCTCCATGCTCCCCTCTGCCCACTGAAGGTCTATTGTATTCATGTATCTGGTTCTGTTTTGCTTGTTTGTTTGTTTTGTTCATTATTGTCCTATAATGGGTAAGATCATATGGTATTTGTCTTTCACTGACTGGCTTATTTCACTAAGCATAATACAGAAATATGGTACGCTTCATGAATTTGTGTGTCATCCTTATGCAGGGGCTATGCTAATCTTCTCTGTATCATTCCAATTTTAGTATATGTGCTGCTGAAGCAAGTACTCATTTAATTCTTACAATAATAACATTGGATATTGTCATCACGATTATATATATGGGAAATTAAGGCTCAGAGAGGCTAAGGAACTTACGTCACCAAAGATCTAGTAAATAGCAGATTAGAGGTTTGAATCCAGGATTTGCTAGTATTAATGCCTGATTTTTTCCCCCACAATTTTCCTGCCCACTTTATTTACATGTCACCAGAGGATATCCATTATATAGCTGCACTGACATAGAACCTTAGTGTTTCTGAAGAAGCAGTTTTGGATTACTTAGATATCAAAATCAAAAGTTAACACGCAAGAGAGTATGGTAGAGAGTATTCCAATTTGGAAACTTCATAGACAATAACTAGTCATATGCCTTTCTTATAATGGTAGTTGCCATTTGTTAACAATTTCATAGAGAGACTATTTGCTTCCTATGCATTAAATCAATTTTTCATATCAATTATATAAAGATGACATTCAAAAGTGCAGCTTAGAAAGAGAATAAACAAAGTAAAAGGAATAGGGACATAAGTCAGAGTTCTTAGATAAACCTTGTTTTCATAATTATAAAGCAAAATAAAATAATAATTAAAAAAATTTTTCCCCAAACAGAAAAAAATATTTGAAAACTTACTTGATGTAAATTTGTTGACATAAGTTCATAGAGAGGACATTGTTAAGTGATTTAAAATAATGTGTTTCTGTTTTAAATGGGATGTACTATAAAGATAAACAAACTGTAAAAAGAACATCTGAAGCTGGTATAATAATATTGCAGATAATAATGTTAATATTGTTATTCTGAAACTATTATGCATATATGTATTGTATATGTAGTTAATATAATATAATAAAGCAATATCACTTTAACATAATCACTGCCATTAGGACCTAAGATTTCTAATATAGGAGAAAATCAGGTAGAAATATAAAATCAAAGAATTTGAGTAAAATCCTGTAATTTGTCATTGAAACTGGAACTATAAGTATTCAAAACATAAAGCATTATACACTGAAAGAACTTAGAAATATTAAATCCAGTATCAAGAAGCACCAACAGCATCTACATTATGTTCTCTAAATATCTTTTCCCACTCGAGGTGGCAGGGCCCCTTGAGGAAATTGGTCTACAAGATACACTAGAAACACTTTATCATACCAGAAAGTAAAGCGGCTATCAGAAACTACTGAAGCCATGCCAAAAAGACTCCGAAAAGGCTCCTGCTGGACCAAGATGAGGTAATTTGAGAATCTAGGAAATAATAAATTTATGGATTAAAACACACCAAATATGTTTTAAAATGATATCATAATGGTATTTAAAGGGGAAAAAGTCAGTGATAACCTCTAAATTATGAGAAAGAACAAATTCTCACTTTTCTGAAAACTGTTAAACAGAGAAAGAATCAAGTATTCTATACCTGCTTTTTCTTTACAACCTCAGGAAACCAAATATCCTGAGGTTTATTTTCACAAAAGTACCCCCAGCTAACAAATGAAGGAGAGAAGAATGAAAAGATTACCCTAACTTAAACATCTAATAAAGTAGTGATTCTAGGTCATGCTAATCAATAGCTACTAACATCATAAAAAGAAAGAAGAGTAGACACTGTTGGAATTATGAAATACATTCTATAAAGCATTTTTTGCTGAAACATCAACCTAAATTAGATCAAGTTCATGGGAAATAAAATGCAAGAATAACATGTTAAATATCACCTTAACATTGTCAATCAACAAAACCCAGACTATGGGAAATTGTATGGATATCACTAAAGACTTGATTCTTCAATGAATAAATTGTAAGAAAAATGAAAAAGAGAAGAGAAGCTATAGTTTTAAAGAGACCCATAAAAATTCAATATGTGGAAATTGTTTGGCTATAGATTCAAAGAAACAAACTATAAAACAAACTTCTGAGAAAATTAGAAATATTTGATGTGGACTAGATATTTTTATGATATTAAGGAATAAGCAACTGTTTATGTAGATTAATAGCATTATAATTATGTTCTTTAAAGGAATTCTTATTCTTAGGAATACTTACTGAACTAAGGAAATAATAAAATGTCTGGGATTTGGTTCAAAATAGTATAGGAGCTAAGGTTGGTGTTAGGTTGGAGAGTTGATAGAACAAAATCGGCATTAAATTGACCACTGTTGAAGATGGTAAATGGGTATGTGGTTTCATTATATTCCTCTCACATATACACATATTTGCACTATTATACAATTAATTTTTTACAATGTGTTTTAAGGGATGGACATTACTAAATTCCACATGTGGATTGTTTCAGAGATCTATATAATTTAAGAAAATAATTTAATGAAAAAATGCAAACCTCATCCAGTCATAAACTTAAAACTGTACTTTCAAAACTTCTCCTACATGTCATATGTGTCAATATTGGTCCATAAAGTCCAGCGTGTAAGATAAAGAACTTTTCTAAAAATTTTCTGGAATCCAATTTAGGTTCTTCTTAAAGATCCAGAGTTGAAATGTAACTTCCGTCCATTGAGAATTAGCCCCTGTGTTTCCCTGGCATGCATCCAAGTTCAGAGGAGTTACCATATGGTTATGGTCCGGGATTAGGGGGCATCTGGTCCTCAGTGTCATCTGTCCAGGCTGACATCTGTTGAAACATTCATCATGCCATCTGATCTTTGATCTTTCTTCCATGAAGATCCCCAGGAGTCATCCCTTTTTCCCAACCTCAAGCATCCTTCAGGTCCAACTTCGTCCTGTTGATAATCTGGTCTCGCTCTCAAGTGTAAAGAAATTATGCTTTCTGCACCAGGCTGTAGAGAATTTTCGTGAGGTTCTGCCAGTCCTGTCTGCCTGGATACCCAGCCCAGCCACTTCTTGGGAGGGCGGGGGCTGGATTGCAGTGGGGGAGATCTTGCCTTTCCCAGGGACTCTGCCCTGAAAGGAAGCACAAGCCTCTCCTGTTTGTGCATCCCACAAACACTTCTGAGGTTCTTCTCATCCCTTCCAACACTGGCCCTCAGCCCCACGCGGGGTCAGTGAAGTCAGGTGGCAGGTATTTCTAGATACCCGTTGATGTCAACTACACTACTGTCTCTTCAATATCTCCTCTTTCCCACCTCAAGAACACTTCTCGTTTTGGAAGCAGGAAGCCTTGTTCATATTTTTTACTATGCTCTAAGTCATTTCTATTTCCCCAAGAATTAGGCATTTGAAATTCAAATACCCAGAAGAGAATCTTCTTTTATTTTCTTTATGAAACAACCCCCAGTCCAAGGAGAGTGAATGAGCTGCCTAAGCTAGTCAAGGGGAGGGAGGGGAGAAATAATAACTTTAAAGTATTTTTGGAAATAATAACAGCAAGCACTAAATGGCAAGCACTGTTTAAATGTTTTACAGGTATTGACTCATCTAATCCTCATAACAACTCTATAAAGTAAATAATATTATTTCTGTATTACGGGTCATGAAACGGAGGCACAGAAAGGTAAATTACTTATCCAAGATTGCACAGCTAGTCAGTGGTAGCACTAGAATTCCAATGCAGGCAGTCTGGCACTGAAATCGTTATGTATGCTGGAAAAAAAGCCAAATGCATTTGGAAGTCTTAGTCAAGGTCTTTTATTTTTTGCATGTATATTCCTTTTTCTTAATCATCAGAAGAATGCAGATTTTCTCACTCTCTGAAGATAGTGTTCCTATAAAGCCTTTCCTAAACTGAAACCGTGTAAAGGAAAGAAGCAATTGCCATTAATTTATATGGAAAAGTTGTGAATGTTCCCAGGCCCAAAAATTCAACAATGTCTTTATTTCATTCACCATGATGAAAACACACAATTGCGTACGTCCACTTTTATGCTAAGGGGAACACCTTTATGAGCCCTCAGGTTTTTCTGATACCCGAGAACACACCTCAGTAATGAACACATGAGATAGTTCAAAATAAAGGCAGATGCTCTTAGAGTCTTAAGGCTGAGATTCAGAGTATAGTCCCCGGGAAAGAGCATGGCGGGGCCACTGTTGCGGCTCTGAGTGCCCCCTGCCTCCCTAAAGTCTCCTTGTAAAACAACTGCTAAATCCCACTTTTGCTTTTTGCCTTCTTTTCTTTCCATAACAGCTAAAATCCTCTTCTGGTTTCTTTTGGCCAGTGAAAACAGGTAGGTTGTTTTGTAAACGCAAAATCTAAGGTGAACTTTCAAAGAGTGGGGGATGCCCGCCAAACCATCTGCCTGCTTTTACCTTTCCTTTCTCCAACCACAGGGTATATAATGTGGAGGAGGAAAGAAAGGAAATACTGAAGTCTCACTGGTACATCTCACTCCAGCACTGGAATTTAAATGATTAGATTTCCATCTTATTTCGGATGAGGACACTAACCCTTAGTTTAACTAACGTTCAGATGGACCTGCGGTGAGGAAGGGAGAGAGAGCTGTGATGCAAGATTGACCAAGGTCAGGCTTATTCCCCGACCGCGCCAGGGAGTTAACTGCATTCTGACCTGAAATGGAAGGTGGACAGTTGCCAGGCCACTATGAGCATCCGACCCTGCCAGGGGGGAGAGGATTCAGACCTTGGGCCTGTCAAGCAGGTACCTTTCCACCAGCTGCGACTCTGACTGCCTTTACGCGGCATTAATGAAAAGGCTAGAGGAGTAACAGATGGAACACACTCGAACCTTCCAATCAAGGTTCTTCGATCCCCTTCAACTCCTCTGGGCCCCGTGCTTCATCTGCATTAAAAAGCCCAGTGGATCTATTTCAGCTGCTTCCCGTCAGCCCACATAACATTCTTTCTGACATTCCCCTGGGACAGTCCCGTGTCCTGCAATAACAGGCTGAGGAGGGTGCAGATAATTAGAACTTAGATTGTCAACTTGGTCTCCAAAGTCAGTCACACAGAAAACACACGGGCTTGACGGATGATGCCCAGGGCTGTTTTCTGGAAATAAATGACCCAAACTGCTTACTTTTTGGTAAAAAGTGGATAATGTATTTCATGTGTCCCAATCACTCATTTTTACGGGAGTGGCGGCAATAACATTGATGAAGATGAGTTCTTCAGAGCCAATGTCAGTTAAGGCAACTTTGGTTGTTGGTGGAGTACCATTCATTGCACTTTCCCTTCTCCTCCCCTGCCACCATCAGAGATGATACATTTAATGAAAAAAAAAAAAATGGCATTTGTAGATCTAAATGTATTTAGAGAGAAAGATGCGGAGGTACGTAAGTGCAGTAGCCTCTGTGAGTAAGAAACTGTCACTGCGCTGTGGCTGCACAGTGCAGACTTGCTGGAGGAATCCAGCATTGATTCACAGCCAACACACACACCTTGACGGAGGTTAAACTGCTCTCCTCCCCTTCCTGTCATAATAACTTAACATAATGATAGTGCTGTCATTATAAATATTTGGAGGCTTCTGCATCTTGATAATTGATGGATTCTGAATGGTGGAGAACGTGGAGAATAATTTTGAAATCAGCACGAGCATCACGTTCAAAGTGCTTCCTTGTATTTTCGGAATGAAAACCAGAACCAACCTCGATTTCTTAGGAAATGATGAGGGGGAAAAAAAAAGAAAGAAATGATGAGAAAGGCAAACATGCCCAGCCCTCTGTTATTTCTAAGATCTTCCTCTAATAAGTTGAAAAGGATACCTCCCCTCTGTGACTCTGCCACCCTCCGCACACGTGGCTCAGGTGCCACACACTGGAGCATATATATGATGGCAGCTCACATATTGCCTCCTCCCGGGGTGGGTGGGGAAGGCTGGTCACCTGGGCTCTGTTTGCAAGTGGCATAACAGCAGCTGCCAAAAGCCCAGAGAATGACAAGGCTCTCGCTGCTCTTCTTAAGAAGAGCGAGGGAAACGGAAGGGAGATGTTTTCATGTTCCCAGCAGCTATGGCGTGACTCTTCTGTAAAAGAACACATCGCTTGCAGGCTTTCCCCACTGTGAACAGGAGCAGTAGAAGGGAAACCCTGCTTTTTATTTATTTATTTATTTGATTTTATTTACAATGGCTCGTCGGTTGTGGTAGGCAGAATTGTGTCATTCTCCTACTTCCTGAGAACCTGTGGTTCTGTTATCCTGGGTGGCAAGGGGGAATTAAGTAGCAGATGGATTTAAGGCTGTTACAGCATCTGACTTTAAAATAGGGAGACTATGCTAGATGAGCAGGGTGGGCCTAATGTTGTTATCACAAGGGTCCTTAAATATGGGAAGGGAGGCAGAAGAAGTCGCAGGGATGCTATGTGAGAAGGACTTGACCTACTTGGCTGGCTTTGAGGTGGAGAAAAGGGCCACATGCTAAGAGTGTGGGTTTCTAGAATCTAGAAAGGGCAAGAAATAGATTCTCCCCTAGAACCTCCAGAGAGGAACATAGTAGCTCTGCTGAGACCTTGACTTTAGCCCTATGAGACACCCCTTTTGGACCTCACAACTGTAGAAACTAACGTAAAAGTCTTATTTGGAGCCACTAATTTTGTACTAATTTGTCACAGCAGCAGTAATACTGAAACATGGAGTGATGCTTGATCTGAAGCTGTCAGCTTTGGAGGATATTCCAGTTATCTGGGAAGCTTTTAGAGTTCTCATGTCAGGGTTACACCCAAGGCCAATTATGTCCGAATCTCTGGGGGCAGGACCCAGGAATCAGATTTTATAAACTCCCAGGTGGTTCCAGTGGTCAAGCAAGGTTGAGGAGTAAGGATTTATTGTCTAGAATCCCAACAGTGTTGGAGTCAGGAAAGATAGATTCAAATCTCATTTCCATCATTTCAAGATTAGCTCAATTTATTTCACCTATGAATTAAATGCACATGTGCACATGTATATTTGTGTCTGTAAAATATATGTGTATGTACACACACACACACACACACAAACAACTCTTCTGTAAAATGGGAAGTTTTTCATAGGTGAGGATTTACATGTAAAGACCTAGCACATAGTAAATGCATGTAATGAATGCTACGTTAGTATAAGCAGTTGAGAGCTACTGAAGAGATATTTTTGTTTATTTATTTTTGAGATTTTAGTTATTAGTTTCAGAGAGAAGGGCAGGGAGGGAGGAAGAAAGGGAGAGAGACATCAATGTATGGTTGCCTTTCACCTGCCTCCAGCTACGGACCTGGCTGGAGACCTGGCTTGCAACCTGGTTATGTGCCCTGGCTGGGGAATCAAAACAGCGACCTTTGGGTTCACAGGCCAGCACCAATTCACTGAGCCACACCAGCCAGGACTGAAGGGAAGGGATAGTTTTAAAATTCTTTCTTGGTAATACCAAAAAATATGTTTATATTCCTATTTTATGGTTTTCTTGGCCTGTGGATGAAAAAAGGGTGTTGTAATAAACTATAAATATCTAACTGGACAGACAGGTCATAGTGGGTAGTCATACCCCAGACTTACAACTTCTTTAGTGAAAAGTTTTTAAGCAAGTCCTGTCCCTTGTTCTTGCACATCTCAGTTAACACACCTTTGAAACTGCAGAAGTAATGCCCTGCCAAGGCATAATCACCCTTAAAAGAGCACAAAATATTATTAACTATTCTGTAATCCAATTCCTGCCTTGCTTTCTCCCACCTCTATGTAATCATCCTCACATTGCCTCCTTAATTCCAAATGCACAAAAGAATCTGCAAAACTGTCTTTCTCTGGAGCATGTTAGAACTTGCTTCCTGGCAATTGTCATCAATTTTGGCCCAAATAAAGTCTTATAAAATCCTTTATAGATTTGGATGATTCTTGCACCCACAGGCCTATCAGTCTCAAAGAATGTTTTCATGTGGGAGCCATCCTTAAATTTATGTCAGTAACTGACATCTTGGGAAAAGAAAGATAATGTTATGAAAATTTTTCAATTTTCTTTAAGATTTTATTAGTTTTCAGAGAGAGGGGAAAGGAGAGAGGAAGAGAGGGAGAGAAACATTAGTGTATGGTTGCCTTTCACCTGACTCCAGCTATAGACCTGGCTGGAGACCTGGCTTGCAGCCTAGTTATGTTGCTCTGGCTGGGAATCGAACCAGCGACCTTTGGGTTCGCAGGCCAGCGCCTTATCCATTGTGCCACCAGCCAGGGCTGAAAATTTTTTATTTTTAATATTAATACACTTCACCCCTTATTTGAAGTTTGTCTGCACTTCCCCAGGAACTTTCATCTCAGACTGGAGGCCATAATCCCAGGCAATTTCCTTAACCTTGCCTGGAGCCCCCATTTCCGTGTCTCCTCTTTCCTATGGTGGTTGTGAGGATTAGAAAGAAGAAGTATGAAGTATCTAGCACACTGACTGGCCCGCAGTCATGGCTTAATGAAATTTTTAGAATACTGTGGGTCAAGTCCAAATGCAACAAATGGAAGAATAGCATTAAATTTCAGTGGTTGTGAGAATAGAAAAGAGTGAGTTGCTAGGTCTGGACTCAGTGAGAAGACTCTGGGCTTTGGCAGAAGCAGATGTCTGTGGTTTTACAGGTGCCCAGCAGGTGTGGCAGAGGTGGGCCCAGCTGTGTGCGAGAGCCCTGGCCTTCTGTACACCAGACACCGAGCCAAGCCGCTGAAATGTGGAGACGTGGGAAACCTGGTGAGGTCTGTGGACATTTAAGGAACAACAGACCACGACACAGGTGTATTCGGTTCCAACTCCCAGCTCTGTTTTAATCATTTGAGGACAGGAGCTGTGGGTTAGGATTCTCTGTACTCTGATTCCACAGCTCTGTTCCGGGTACATGGCCAATGCACAGTAAAACCTTGCTATTTCTTTAACCCATAAGAGTCATGTAGAGATGATTATGCACAACGTAACACATTCTGTTCTTTTTTTCAATTTCAGTAGGTGTCAAGTAGCATGGACCTTGAAACCAGGGTACTGGGCTGGAGTTTGGGCCACAGAACTCAAATGTGGGTGAGCCCAGTCTCTTGGCTTGATCTTGGCTAAGTCATTGGTCTTTCATAATGTCAGTTGACTATTTTGTGGTGATGGCGTGACAGCAATACTAGCTCACAGAATGAGTTCCCCAATCAAGTGTGATGAGGGTGAAAGTCTTTCAGGAATTTCCAACAAAGTAGTAATTTCAAGCTCAAAGGAGGTAAAGCTCCCATCTGGTTGGGAAGTACTTTTGAAGAAGTAGTACTTCTTCAGGGTAGTAGCTACAAAAATGTTCAAATCCTTTAGGATTTAGACTCTCCTGTGCTCCAGATGCACCTGGTAGAATGTTAACAGGGCCGATCGGGTGGGGCGTGGGCTCAAATCCTGACGTATTCAAGTTAGATCGCTACGTAGGGAACCCCAGCCAAGGTGCTTCTCTGACCCTTAGTGTCCTTTCTACAAACGGGAGTGATATACGGCAGGGATTGCCATTAAGAACTTCCACTGCAGGCCTCTGACAACGCCTGCAGCCCAGCATGCGAACAACCTCCGTGTCCCTCCCGTTTCCAGGAGTTCTCTGGAGAAGCCCAATCGTTTATAGGACATGCTTTAGCGGGATGCTTCCTCTTGCTAAAAGAAAATAATTATTTATTTTGGTTATAATTTTAAATACTTATAATTGATGTCATTTCTATATATTATATATATATATATATATATATATATATATATATATATAAAGCAAAAGCTCTAATTAAGCCCTCTTTTAGAGGAAGCTTTCCTCTTTTAAAAATCAGTTTTCATCAGGGAACTGTGAAGTCAAATAATTGGCCCATCCGACTTGAAGGATCGGACAGCTGGAATGTGTTCTCTTACAATGTAGTCGAATCTAAGACCATCCTCAGGAGGTTCTAGAGTAGCCCTTGGTGACTTAGGGATTGGCGGTCTCTTTCTGGATTCTGATGGGGGTCAGATCAGCTGTCTCCTACAATGCCCTCCTTACTTACTCTGCCCTGTCCTCTTGCCAGGTATAGTGTACAGGAAAACTTGGGACCAGGAATCAAAAGATGCAAATCCTCCAAGTTTAGGGCTTCCTGCTAGACACCAGTAGCTCTAGGTTATGGAAACTCTCCTCCTTAACTTCCTCATCTGTCAAATGGAAACGGTCTTAGTTACAATTACATCACAGAATTGCAATCACTGAATGATGTCATGCTTTAAAATCTTGGAGTATTATTTTAAAAATATGAAACATTATTTTGACATACATATAATAATGGAAGAGAGTTTAACCCGATACAAGAATAGATAGTGTAATAATAGATTGAACCGCATTTACTTCCTTCTAACAATATTCCTAATTTCATAAAATACCGTAGTTTTCTTCCTTCGCTATTATACAAGACCTACGCCCACTGCAATTGATAGCTCTGGAATGATTTGTAACCAAGGCCTTTTCTTCAAAACATGAAAGCACCTACTATGTGCAGGCCCTGATCACACCAGAGAATAAAACAAACAAAAAGATGTGTCCTCCTGGTCCTTGTGTGACTTTAGGAAAACCCAGAGATGGTTCAGGAGAGTTCTTAGACACACAGCTGCCTGAGTGAGGTCCCAGGGGCTTTTCCTCACCTTGCACCCAATATAATCCTAGGGCCCAGATCTCTGAATGATCCACTACTTGGCTTTCGTCCAGAGACAGGCATTTGGAATGTTAAGTCAGGCCAATGTTTGCTGCTCAGAAGTTGGGCAGGAACCATGTGCTGAGTGCCAGCAATGCTGTATGAGGACAGTATCTGGGTTTAATTTCCACTGTCTGTCGGAAGGAAGCTTTGATCAGGCCATGCATTTTTTCACTTCTTCTAAGTGACTGGAGGCTACTACTGGCCCATTACCACTGCCTCTGTGTGAGCGCTGGGTTGGCCATGATATTAGAGATTTATTTACATGTATTTCCCCTGAACTGCCCTGCCCATCACACCTCTCTCTGTCTCTCTCTCTCTCCCTCTCTGTCTCTGTCTCTGTCTCTCTGTCTCTGTCTCTCTCTCTATCTCTATCTCTCTCCTTTCATAGTAGAGTTAGTGCTGGGGGTTCAAAATGGGAGTGAATGTGTGTCCAGGAAGGTGAGGGATGGGAAAGGGGGGCGCCCCACACGCATTGCAGAGGGAAGTGCAGCACCGGTAAGTGACTGCAGCTGGCTCTTAATGGCTTTTCTTCTCTGCCATCATTTTCCTTTAAGCCCAGAAGAAACTCTTTGTAATACGTGTTAAAATTATGGTTCAGATTTCTGATGATCAAGTTACATAGATTAAAGTAATGGATACCAGACTCCGCATCAATTCAGGTATAAATATGGATGAAATGAATGTACATTATCCACTGTTATAAATCTGTGTGTTCAAGGAAAGACATAAATCTCCCAAACCTTTCCTACCTCAGGGTACGAAGGGTTCTCTCTCTCTCTCTTTCTCTCTTTTTTTCTCCCTTTTTCTTTTTCAATGTTTTCAATGAAATTATGATTTGGAGTAATTTGCTGGTTTTGCAGAAACCTCTGGCATTTTTTTTTTTTTTACAAGAAAGGGTAGAGTATATTATTTATAATGGCAAGTCATTAAAATGCTCCAGGAAGTCATCACTGCAGAGGGGGTGGAGAGGGAAGGGGTTATACGGCATTCCAGATGTGACTGTGTGGACAAGGGCCATGCATTTGGAGACATTTATAGCACCTGGCTCCGTCATAAAGGGTTCTTGGCCCGGAGGCATTTCTGTTCTCTTCCTCTCCTCTTGGCCCTATCAACGCACTGTGCAGGCTCGGGCTCCAAGGTGTCAGTGCGTGATGGACACATGGCCGCAGGATGCTGTGGTCTGGAAGGGGAGACTGGGTTCTTGCTCCTGCAGGGCCACAGGGCTGGTGGAAGTGGCCGCGCTCCCTGGGGCCTTGAGCCCTCACAGGAGCAAGAAGGGCCTCCCAGGGAAGGGAAAGAGCCCAGCCGACTGCTCTGCAGGAGGGCATCCCCCCCGGCTTCGCTGCTTAGCCCCTGCACCTTTGGTCACCTTGGTTCACCTCTCTGAGCCTCACAGCTACAAAGTGAAGATAATACGCACATTCTATAGGATCGGTGTTGTGAGGACTAAATGTGATTATAAGCAGGAAGGCACCAAGTGCAATTTCTTTTTCCTCCCACGAAAATGCCCAACTTGTAGGGTCAAGAGACTCGGGACCACCAGCGTCCTCGGTGGAACTGCCTCATGAGCTGCCAGGCTTTCTCCAGCTCCCTCAGCTGAGGCCACTGCCTGGCCCACACAGCTCGCTGTTCTGAAGTGCTGAGGAGTAAACGGAGAGTGTAACAAGGAGGCCCAGGCTCTTTTGTGGCATTGCTCCGTTCTTCCCCTCCGTAGCATCCGTATTAGCAAACAACCACTTTGTCCTCAGTCCAGGCAAAAAGGTGGAAAGTGAGAAAAGCAGGGTGTGTCCCTTCCCTTGAAGGACCACCCTGCAAATGACCTATATCACTTTCCTTCACATCTACTGGTCAGAACTTAGTCATAGGGCCCTACCTCATCAGGAAGGGGACTAGGAAAAAAAATTGTTATCTAAGAGTAGCCATGGGCCAAGATACATTACTCCTTTCCATGGAGGAAAGAGAGATGGATATTGGGGAATAAGTGGCTGTCCCTTCCACAGGGGTGACAGGTTGTGGTGCCAGGACCTGGAGTAGAACTGCATGCTTGAAGAGAGAGGTTTGGGTTCTGTTGGGGTGGAGAAAGGAAGAGGTTATCCCATGGATCATGAAATGTATTTGTGTCTAATAATTAGATTAATTAGGATTTACAATGACTCTGTGGTTCACTGTTGATGTACAAATTCCAGAGGCCAAGGTAACGGGGCCTCTTTTTTCCTTACGGGCCAGGGAAGTTTACGTTCCCCTGCAGCCATCCTATATGCCTATCAAACACCCGCCCATCCTCTTTTCCCCTTGTGCTCCCCAAAGCATATCCCGGGGCCTGCTGCAAGCCTATTGATTCAATTGTTGTGTGAATGAATGAGTGAGTGAATGAATGAAGGATTGCAAAGGACAAGTAGGGACTAGGCAAGAGGCTGGCAGCGATGTCAGTGGCACTGCTGTAAATAAAACTAAATCATCTCTGATCTGCTGAGCTAAGACCTCCCTTACGCTTCTTAAAAGGATTATGTTTCTCTTTAGGGAGTGAGGTAGGGTGAGAAACATTGGTTGGTGTCTGCCCCAGGAGGCCAAACCCCGCAAACCAGGCATGTGCTCTGCCCAGGATTCGAACCAGCCACCTTTCCGTTTGTGGGACATTGCCCAACTAACTGAGCCACACCGGTAGGGTTCCCTTGTTCTTGAGAAGTGTCCTTGTTTCTCATTTACACAGAGAAAAGGGAAAAGCGAAAATTCCTCAGTACCTACAGTGACCTAGCAAGATTAGCAAACTGAGTATCCATCCTTTCTTTCTTTGCTTCTGCCATGTTGCTTGAGGCATTTCACTGGGACCTCTGGTTCCTCCCTTCTGCTCCCTGGAGGCCCTGGTTCCACCGTCAGGCCCTCTCCTATTCACCTTCATCTTCTTCTTTCTCTTTTGGATCCTCCAGAATTCAAATATCCTTCAGGTTTAAATTGTTCCTACCTTAAAAAAATGAATGTTCACTCAATCTCTACCTACAATTGTATCTTTCTGTCCCCTCCCTCACCTGTTTGGGGCCAAACTTCTTAAAGCAGTTGGCTGAATGCACTGTTCCTACTTCTATACTTCCCACGCCCTTTTCATTCATCCAGCTGATGTTTGACTTCATTCCTTGCCCCCTATCCTAACAATACTGGTTAAAGCCCCTGTTCTAATTGCCAATTGCATTTTGCTCTTCTTCTCTTCTTCTGATTATCATTAAATGTTAGTGTTTTTCAGATACCTGTTCTGGGCTATCATCTGTTCTTATTCTACAGCAAGATTCCTAGGCATATCATCCACTGCCATCATTTCTATGCACATGAAGGCGACCTCCCCCAAACAGAATTTATTTATAAAAAATGATGTTTTTAGTCTTACATGTTTAAATATCTGTTACCTTCAAAGTACTCTCCATTTGATGCAATACACCTACTGAGACTTTTTTTCCTACTGCTCAAAACAGTTTTTGAGCTCATTGATTTTGAAGCCTTTTAGTGTGTTGGCAGTTTTTGTTTCACCTCTTCCACATCAGCAAAACATTACCCTTTGAGGACGTTTTTGTTTTTAGTTCTAGGGGAAAAAGTTGCTTGGGGCAAGATCAGGTGAACAGGAAGGGTAGGGCACAGGGGTCATGCTATTTCTTGGTGAAAAACTGCTGAACATTCAGTGCGGTGTGGGCAGGTGCACTTGTAAATCACTCATGAAATACACAAACAAGTTGAAAGAGTCTTTTTTAAAAGTCTGCTGAAGCGAACGCAGCCTCTCACAGCAACACCAGCTGGTACACTGACACAGCTGGGTTCCTGCAACACTCACCTGGTGGGGGAAACCTGAACTGGAAGGGCTCACCCTCCAGAATATAATTTAATTTTGGGGGGGTCCTTCCTTGTACGTATGTAACCTAAATGCATATGATGTCCAAAGGTATATTTTGAGTTCACTCCTCTCTCTAGTGAATACAGATCCAACTGCCTCCAGGACATCTTCATTTAGATAGTCTCAGAGGCCATGATATCTAAAATACTAAAACATCCAGAACACTGCATGTCTAAAATTAGATTCAGACTCCACCTCTCATTATTCTTGCACTCCATGTCTCATTCGTAAGGTGCAGGCAAGAATAAGTGAGGATTGCAGTGGGGACAAACAGATAATTAAGAATGGGATATGTACACTGTGAAGTGCTGTATGCATGTGAAGGAGGCATTGACTTTATATTAACCAGCAGGGCTTTATTGAGTACCCACAGTTCTGGATGTTCTAGTGATTACAGAATAGAACAATTCATGGCTCCTGTTGTGAGGAGCTTACAGATTGGTTGAGAAAGATGGAAGTAAAATAAGGAAGTGCTGAACTCTTACTTTGGCAGTAGAGCTTGCAAGAACGAAAAGACCAGCAGCATCACTAGTAGACTTCTACAGGAGACCTCTATTTCCTTCCAGCCCCATTCACCCCCTTTAAAGATGCAACCCCAGTTATCACAGGACTGCTCACCCACTCCCACTGTCACCTGGACAGGTGTCCACCTGACCAGGGCTCAGCTGATTACAGTGTCCCTCCCAGGGGGATGTCATTCAACAGTGGGGCAATGATGCCAGATTTAATGCAGTGGCAACATGTAACTAAAGGTTATGGGTAGCAAAACCCCCAAAAGTGGCAGCGAAAGCCTGTCCCCTGAAGGGAGAATAGAGTGGGTAGGTGGGAAGAAGTGGAGATGAGAGACCATGTGGTCCCAGGGAGAGCAGAGGAGAACAGAAGCTGAAAGTAGGCTCTCCAGGTCTCTAAGACCAGCTTAGTTTCCTGCATTCACATTAATTTGCAACTCTTAAGTCCTGTGCTCATTCCAGTATCATGTAGCACCGCATCCCATTTATGCTCCTTTTTAAAATTATAGAAAGATATTTCGATGTTATGCCCCTTAGTCATCTACCCATGCAGATTTAAATTGCAATTTGATTCAAGTCGACCAGAATATATGAGGAGGTGATGTTTTTCTACCTCTAGTTTCTAACGGAAATTATTTCCCATCATGCATCCTTTGCACATTAATTACTTTAATAATGATAATAATAACAGTATTAGTGTCTTGCTTTTAGAGTGGTTTATTGTTTATAGATTTCACACACATTATCTCACCTGAGCCTCATGATTACTCTGTGTGGCTCACAGAGAGTTAATAAATTATTCCAAGTTACACAGCAGGATTGGGACATCACTCATATTCAACCCATATTCATCTGGTGTCCCTTGGAGGATGTCTCATCCTTGTCTTTTTCTAGGATCTTTGTCATCCTTTCTGGGAAGAGGATTGGGACAAACCCTTGACCCAGTCCCAAAGCAGATTAAAAGTACAAAAGTTCAAATACTGCATTCTCCAACCCAGGCCTGAGAAAGGTATGAGTGCAGACAGATACCGCTCGGAACATTGCAAAGACTCTTGTCATTCTTGTTTGTCTTTATATCCAAATTCCCAAAGTTCCAACAGAGAGGAAAGCCCCATTTCAACTCACTCAGTTCACCAACATTCTGATTTCTTATTATGGGTTAGCTCTCAGCTAGGCCCTGATTTTCTCTGAATAGACTGGCTGGGTCTGAAACATCTGTATTCAAGCAGGTAGACAATCAAGCCTGACCTGTAAAAACATCAAGCGTAACTTTCAAGAGGCCTTCTGTGCAGGGATAGAGGTTGTATTACCCAGGGACAGGAGTCAGCTGTTTTGTGGAAACTTCCCTGCTATCCAGCTCTGACATCTGGCTCCCAGGACACCTGAGATAGAGGATGCTGAAAGCAAAGTAGCATGATAGCTCAAAGTAGCATGCTACTGAGAGAGAGAGCTTTCATGTGACCTCATAAAACTTGCAGAAGCTGCTAGACAGTTCCTGGGAAAGCCATCCTCTCTCCCATCTAATTTGAGAGGAGAAGGAAGAAGTCCAGGTGTAGGCCTCTTTCCAAAAGGTGGGCCAAAGGGATGTATTCCCCAGTCTCGAAAGGCAGAGAACTTCCTGGGAGGATGAACAGGTCATCCCTTTACAGCATACTTTGAGGACAGGCGTGGGCTCATGGAATGCCTGCCAGCCCGTCCCGCTCTCCAAGTGCTCTTCCTCTCACCACAGTTCACCCTATTCCACCTCCCTTAGAAGTGCATGGAACGAGGGCAGGTTATAGAAAAGAAAAGGGGTACAGTGCAGTGGTTAGGTGGGAAGATAAGCCTGATGAACAAAAGGATACCAGGCTACCGATCCTAGCCCCACCAGCATTTCCCCTTTTCTCCCAGTTCCCTAAACTAAAAAGGAAAACATTTAGACATCAAGTCCTTGATTAAAGATGCACAAATCAGGGCCACCAAAGCTTAGGTTTTATTCCAGTTCTTTGACAGATTATTGGCTCCCTTTTCAAGAAATGAGTTGGTCTTGGGTACAAGACTGAGAGCTCTCCATTTCTAAGAACTAGAAAGAGAAACTATCAGGCATGCGATCTCCCTTCAAGCTTCCTTCCTGACAGCCTCGGAGCAGATCTTTAGAGCTTGGATAAGTCCCCTCTTCCTTGGCCCTCCAGCCGAGGTTGAGCTGCTCAGAAATGCCTGCTCATGGGAGTCCAGGGGCTCAAGAAGAAAACCAATCTTTGGGGTGGGGTGCCTGCTACTGAGCTACATTTTCAGTTAGAGCAGAGGTCGGTCTTGTGCAGGGAGTGCCTCAAATCCTATTCCTTTCTGAGTCAAGCTTCTTGGACAGGGCCTCACACAGCTGCACAGATGGGCCATCATCTAATTTAATTGGCTCTCAGGGGCTCCTTCCTTTCTACATGGAGCTCCAAAATACTGACAGAACCTCTTTTTTTTCCCCTCTAAATTTATTGTTGTATTACATTTACCCTATTTTTCCCCATTGCTCTCCCTTGCCCCACCCTCCCCAGACCCCCTCCCACAGTCAATCCCACATGTTGTCCATGGGTCATCCATGTTAGTTCCTTGTGACAGCACCTCGTAAGCCCAAAGGAATCAGAAGCCAGTGACCCCTTTTGTTAGTAGGAGCCCTTAGACCTCAAGGAACTGGGCACACCCTGGAGGGGAGGAGGGAGCAGGGTGAAGGGAAGCGTGCCAGCCCCTTCCCAGAAAGGATAAGGATGACCAAGATCCTAGAAAGAGACAAGTATGAGACATTCTCCAAGGGACACCAGATAAATATGGGTGATGTACCAAGGCCAGTAACTCAAGGAGGAGAGAATAAATAATCCATCTTTCAGCCAATGTTATCCCAAAAGAAATCCAATTGTCCTCTGTGGCTCTTTGCTGTTTCCAAGATTCATGAACTCTACTATCATTTAATGAATCGGTAGAACGCGCATATCTCTGCGCTACACACAGAAAAGGCAGGGGTGAACAGATTTAGTTTGTTACTGGAGTTGGCCTGGTAGTTGGGGTTGTGGAAAAGCTTTCTCTGGGGGCCAGTGCTGCACAGGAGTCCCAAGAGAAGTCACTGAGAGAGTCCCAGGAGAGAGCCAACCCAAGGACAATGGTTTAGAGAAGTGTCATTTCGATTACTAGAGAAATTAGTTAACTGACCTCTGGTATAGTCTTTCGAAGTGCCAGGCGCTATTCTAAGCATCTGATATGTACTAATTCATTTAATCCTCATGGTAACCCCAAGCAGTGTATAATTTTTATGTTCACCTTATAGCTAAGGAAACCAAGGCTCCGAGATGTGAAGTGGTTTGTCCAAGGCCATGATAGCAGCGTGTCTCAGAGTCTTCCCCAGGCAGTCCGCCTCTGTAGACCAGGCTCTCAGTCCACACTCTCCATAGCTTCTAATACGACAACAAATATCTCAGACTGTGGGAGCCAGCAAGTGAGGTGGGAAGCAGAGAATGAGCAGCAAGGTATGAAAAGGGGAGCAGGGCCTGAGTCCAGACTGAGTCCTTATTTCTCACACACGAGGTGCAGATATCACCAAGGCTATCTGGTGAAAGGTCAGGGGACGTCATAAGCCATCATTTTGAAAGTACCAGTTTACAGAAAAGAAAGTGGCAAAATTAGTTTGATGACACATCACACAAAGGCAACCACAAGCAACTAATTGATCCTACAAATTATATTTTAGGTGTTTTGTTTATTACACAGGGTTTACAAAGCAAAATATGCTTTCCCTCTGTGTGTGTATAATATATGATTTGGTGTTTACTTAATTTATTCAAAAGTACAATGATCTCAAATTTTAGAATATTTAGCAGTGGTAAAAAACAGGAATTTTTAAGCATTAACTTGAAAGTGTCAGAACTCTGCCAAATGAACAAAATCTAGACGTAACCTGGAATTAAAAAGTCCATGGCCTGGCCTCATCCTATACTTCACAGATGGAAAATGGTAACACTTACCAACTCAGTTGGTGAATAAATATTTTATTTCAGAAGCTAGCTTTAAAAGTCTGCTTAAATGCTTCTTAAAATATATACCTTGTTGTGTAATCTTTTGTTTCAAATGGCTTAAACTTGGGTATCTCTTGTATAAGAAAACTTTGAATCATAAATGCATAAATACATAGTTTTGGCACTGATTTTTTGATCCTGCAAATTTTGTAGAACAATTATCTAAACTTTTTGAATCCAAAAGCACAATTTAGATGGGAACAGTATGATGAAAAAAAAAAAATCAAACAAACATAATATGCTTGACAGTTCTTTTTAGTTCATTATCAAAAACCATCTTGAAAGGTGAAATACAAATAACAAGGGGCAGAAGGGTAAGGGATATGACCAAAACTAGTTAAGGTCAAATGAGATAGCCATGCTGAAAAAGGTGTCTTTATTAAATGATATCATCACATGCTCCTTTTTAATGTGCTCAGAAATATATTCTTGAACAACTGCTTGAAAAATTGAAGTTAATTTGATTTTATAATGTCAAACTATATAAAATGCTGTCAGTTTTGTGGTCACTTTATCTTTCTTCTACTACTTTTAAGTTGAAAGTATTTGTATTAAAATATTTATCTTCAAAGTAGTGACATAATATAAACATTTAAATATATAAAATTTAAAATAAGCTTGTATGTATGGAAAATAATATACACACATGTGCACATAGGATCTGTGTGCTCAGGTGTAAAAATGGCTTACGTGGAAACCACCATGCACCCTTGAATATGTTAGTCACCTTTGCATGTTCTCTGAGAATGCATCACCCCCTCCCCCACAAAAAAAAAAAAAAAACTCTTGATTTTTCTTCTCAGTATATTCAATGGATGGAAGATGGATATATTTTAGTTAATCACTAGAGTGGTCTGAACATTCATTTCTTAGGATAAACCTGAAATGTAACAAGATGTGAATTTGAAAACTTACTCTCCTCTGCAGAAGGTATATTAATTTAACCAGAGAAATAATTGAGTTGTGATTTCCTAATGAATAGCCAAGCAGCCCTTTTTGTCACAAAAGATGGGAGAAACATGTCAAAGAGAGGGAACCTGGCAAGGGGAGGATTTCATTGTTCCCCTCAATGATGCAAAAGTGGCCCCCCAGTTTTGGTTCTCTGGAGAAATTCACAGGATGAATTTTATGAACAAATAGAAGACAGAACTGAATATTTTCTTGTAACAAAGTGATGTCTGACATTTGAATGATGAGGATTAATTATGGGGATTCTGTTTTTGAGACCCTTAGTCCATTTCCATGTCACGAAAGTTCCAGCAGTAATAGGAAAATAAAGAGCGCTATCAGTCATGTTTCTCTAGAGTAACCATACACTTTATCATCCAAATCAGTAACGAAAGTGGTTCCTAGTCATTGAAAATGAATGTTGGCCCCGCTTATTTACACACCAGGACAACGTTACAAACCAGGACTGTTAAAGGACACCAATGAATGCTGTCATTGTATATTTTGCCTCACATCCCCAGACATACCCCATCCTCAAAAGAAAGAATGAAAAGAGAAAGCAAAAGAAAATATAACACTGTTTCCCTTGAGTGATGGTCCATTTTAGGTGTCGACTTCACTGGGGCATAGAGTGTCCGGATATTTGATTAAACATTGGATATGTCTGTGAGGGCGCTTCTAGATGAGACGAGCATTGGTATCAGTAGATTACTGCAAATTTCTCTCCTCTGTGAGTGGGCCTCAGTTAAATCCTGGAGGGTCTGAATAGAAAGAAATGGTGGAAGAAGGAAAAATTTGCTGTCTACCAGACTGAGCTGTGGCAAAGGTCTTCTTCTGCACTTGGACTTGGAATTACAGGCATACCTTGAAGGTATTATAGGTTCTGTCTGAGACCACCACCACAAAGCAAACATTGCAATGAAGTGAATCACACGAACTTGTTGGTTTTCCAGTGCAAATAAAAGTTATGTTTACACTATATTGTAATCTATTAAGTATGCAATAGTATTATGTCTAAAGTAACGATGTATATACCTCAATTAAAAATACCATATTGCTGTGAAGGTCACTGGTTCGAATCCCCAGCCAGGGCACATAACCAGGTTGCAAGCCAGGTCTCCAGCCAAGGCAGGTGAAAGGCAGCCATACATTGATGTTTCTGTCCCTTTCTTCCTTCCTCCCTGCCCTTCCCTCTGAAAAGAAAGGGTACCTGAGCCTTCAGTAAGTCAATCTTCTTGCTAGTATAGGGCCTTGACCCTATATTGATGAAAACATAGTAACTGTGAAGTACAGTACAGCAAAATGCAATTGAAATAAGCTTTGCTTGTACACCAAGGGCTTCCCCAGTTCTCAAACCTCTGGGATTTAGCTTGAAATCCATTACTGGCTTCCCTGGGCCTCCAGTTTGTAGATGGCATATTGTGGGTTTTCCCAGTCTCCATAGTTGCGTTTGCCAGTCCCTTATAATATCTGTATCTCATTCTATTCTATTCTATTGGTTCTGTTTGATTGGAGAATATCATACCCTGAGAGAAAGAGATTGACAAATGGATCATTGATAATAAGTATAACCTGTGACATAAGAGACTGAGGATGAGATGGGTGAGGGTGAGATGGGCCCCTCCATCCCTTCCATCTCTGATCACATACCGCATAGCTGTATATACCTGCTTCTATCCTCATGAGTATTTCTCTGGAAGAGCTTAAAAAGAATGCTGTAGGAAAATGGGAATCATTGAAGGAGTGTAGAGCAGAGAGAACCCTCACAAGATTTAATTCCAAGAAAAACTTCTCACCCTTGCTGCAGAAAAGCTGATGGAAAGAGGTGACATAAAAAATTGAGACATGGATTCAACTGATGTAGTCAGTTGCCCAGGCAAGAACTAATGAGAACTGGAGCTCAGATTAGATCCAGAGTAGAAAATATGTCAGAGGAATGAAGAAGTTTAAACATTTCAGATCGTGTAAGTGGCTTTGATCAGCCATCTAGACTTTCTGACCTGGCTCTATATAACTTGATGTCTAAGCTACTCATGATCAATTGATTAAGTGTTTCAGTCTGTTAAAAAACAAAGTCTCCAGTTCCAAATTTCTATCTGAGAGGGACTGAAATGGCAAAGAGTTCCCACTCCAGGTCAGGTTAGCAGATGGTTTCATCAGATACACACATGACAACATACACCCATTTTCGGTAATCAAATATTCAGAAAATGGAAGTATAGCATCTGTGTATGCAATAGGAATTGGGTTATAAGCATGGCAGAGGAGGAAGAAGAAAAGTGAAATGGAAGGAAATGAACATTAGTGAAGAGGCGACAATGTGGTAGTCACTGTGCACAGCCCCTTACTATCACAGTCTGCTGCTGTGATAGGCTCCCTGGGGTAGGATCAACTCTTTTTGCTTTTCGGATGGAGTGAGGTGAACTTTCCAGGGCCACATGGCTATTAGTATAGGATTCAAGAGTCTCCAGACAGATCTGTCTGCCTTCAAAGCACATGCATGCCCTGGCCTCCGCATGATGCTGGGATGCAGGAATGCCTAGCTGTGAGGGTCACCTCCCTTGGAATATGCTCCCTGTTAAGGAAGCAGGAAGCTTCCAATAAAGTCTCTAACTAGCTTTTCTCTGGAACAAGTAAGTCTTCTTCAAGTTCTTCTCATGATTAAATTTTATCCCTACAGGCCAAAAATTAGGTCACATATCTATGAGCTTCAGTTCCACTTCACCTATTTAATTAACAAACTTTGATCCAGTGCCTCCCACATGCCAAGCCCAGGGCCATCCTATAGGATGTGTAGAGACTGACCCTGACCCCAACAGCTCTTTGCATAGGAGAGAGGACACGTGGGTGTACATAATCATAACCAAGGCAAACATAGATGAGTATCATATTAAAGATACACTTCCAGTGATATGAAAAATTTAGAAGAGATCATCCAAATAAAACTTCACAGGTAAGGGGACTTTTTGGTTGGGCTGGAAACACACTGAAGTTGAAGGTATGGAATTGGTACAAAGTGTCACAGGTAGGGGAAAAGTATGAACAGCAGGTAGGGGAAAATTATGAACAGAGGCCCAGAATCAGGACACTGGGAGCAAGTACAGAGAACAGCAGGATGCTATGTAGTGACAGTGAAGCCCTGGTAAAGGCAGTGAGAAGAAAGTCCCAGATGTTTTCCCCCAATCTGAAGCTGACAGCAAGAGTAAGATTGGATTCCCGGATATTCTGCAGCTGTGGCCGTCTTTGAGGCTGGTGCAAGGCTGAGTACTTCCATCTATGTGCAGTCTTTCTTCTTGTGATGAGTCCCCTGGACATACAAAATCCCTCCCCCCCTCTCCTGACACTCTTATCAAACCTCATACTCGCATTCAAAATAGGGTCAAAAAAGAAGAGAAGAAAAGGGCAATTGATTTGTATGTTTCAGTCATATTCTCTGGAAGACACTGAGCCTTTGACTCCCGGTGACTGTGAAAGAGACCCTGCCTGTGATTAGATCTGTCAGGCAGTGGCTTTGTTCCACTGGGTATCTGGGGAAATAAAACCATGGCCAGTTGCCAACGTCTGCATGTCTGGAGAGCTATCTACGTACAGTAGAGTAATGGGCCAGTTCGTGTGCGTATGTACAGGAACGACTTGGCTAGGACTTGGCAGGGGGATTCTAATTTGAATCAGGGTCCGACAGATGATCTCTGAGGTCCCTACTCGAATTTCAGATTACATACATGGACAGAGGCACACAATAAAATGATGCCTAAAGGTATGTAGAGTCGACAGTTAGGGCCCCATTTTACTTCTCATCTTGACCGTATCCATTCCAAGTACCATACAGCTACCAGAATGACATTTCTAAATCATAAATCTGAGTATGTCTCCCTCCCTTTCTCATTTAAAAACCTTATTGTCTCTCCGTTATCTAGAGGATAAAGCCCAAGTCACCCAAGACTTGCCTTGACTTGGCTTCAGCTCACTTCTCCAGCTCTGCTCTCAGCATTTCCCAGCTTTCCCTCCATGATCCAGCAACAATGGATTGTCTGTAGTTTCTGCCCACATCTTCCTGCTCATATTGCTTTATCCACCCTTCCCGCTTCCTTCTCTTTTTCTCTCTCTCTCTGATCTAGAATGTCTTTCTCAATATTTCTTCCCAGTTTTCTGAGTTAGCATTCCTTTCTTTCCTTCCAGATTTCCTTCCTCCCTCCTTTCCTCCTTTCTTTTTTGTTTTCTTTCTTTTTCTTTCTTTCTTTCCTTCTTTCTCTCTCTCTTTCTTCAGCTCAGTTCTTACTTCCTTTAGAAACCCTCTATGACTGTACTAGTCTGAGTGGCGCCCATATTTTCATCTCATTCTTATAATATTGAGTTCTAAATTACCTACTTACATGATTCCTTCTCTAAACTAAACTCCCCAGGGTCTGAATTTCATGTAGCATTGAATCTCTCATGCCCAGCCTGATGTCTGGCACAGTGCTACATACAGTGACTGTTAATCACATAAATATTGGGTGGAAGGAACGGATAGTAGATGGAAATGTATCTAAAGAATAGACAAAACCCAGGATTCTATTTATAGTCTTGATATGATGGTTACATTTATTTGTTAACTTGACTGGGCCAGGGGATGCCCATGTAGTTGGTTGAACATTTTTTCTGGTTGTTTCTGTTGGGGTGTTTCTGGAAAATAAGCATTTGCATTGGTGGCCTGAGTAAAGCAGATGACCCTGTCCAATGTGGACAAGCATTGTCTGATCTGTTGAGGGACTGAACAGGACAAATGTGGGGAGGAAAGTTGAATTCTTTCTCTGTCTGACAGCTCAAGCTGGTCACAGGTTTTTTGTTGCCTTTCGTGCTCCTGCTTCTCAGGCCTACAGACTCAGACTAGAATCTATATTTGCTCATCAGGACTTTGAACTACATCCTTGGTCTCCCTGGGCCTCCAGATTCCAGATAGCAAATTATGGGGGTCTCTGCCTCATAATCACAAGAAGCCAAGACCTAATAATAAACCTGATGTAAATAAATAGTATATATATATATATATATCTCCTATTGGTTCTATTTCTCTAGAGAACCCTGACTAATACACTTGGCAAGGTGTTATTTTCTTTAATTTTATAGAAGAAACTACTGTGGTACCGAAAGGCAAATGTCACAGAGCTAACACTAACCTTTAAAAGTGCAATCAGAGTCCCTTATTCCTAGCATAGCACTCATTCCTCTGTCCCTTGGTACCTCTCAGCAACTAAGTACCTATTGCATTTTGCATCCCGAATTGCCTAGACTTAGAATTCTATAGCTCAAATGAACCTGGAAGAAGATCCATCCTACCTCATCCTTCTATTTCTTTTTCCAGTAGATAATTAAAGAGCTAGAAATGGTCAAGTGACTTGACCTCATTCATTCATCCTTCAAAATCCTGCTCAGTTGTAACTACTGTTTTCATGTAAAGTAAATGTAGAATTACATCAGTGATAGATGCTACAGAGAAGAAAACAGTACAGTAAGAGCCCATAACACAGAAAACTAACCAAATCAGCAGTCTGATGATTCATTAATTAATCATGAATTAAGTATTCACTGAACAGTATGTGCCAGCCTACCAAGTGCTGTTAACGTAACAGTAACTAACCAGTCTAAGACCCTGCTGCATGGAGTTCACATTTAGGGGTGTTATAGGGGGGACAACAATAAATAACAAAGAAATAGGTGCTATTTCTGAAAATCGTATAATAGACATGAACGGACACATAGGAAGGAATAGTCCAAGGAGTACAAACAGTGTAGACAAGAACCCTGAGGAATGTGAGATCATGTTTAGAATGCCTGAGGAACTGAAAGATTTCTATGATTAGAACATGGAGATAAGAGTATCACAAAAAGAGATTTGAGCTGGTTAGTCATGTTTCAGATCATGCTGGCCCTTGAAGGTCATGTTAAATTTGGACTAGCTCCTTAGTTCAAGATAAAGGATTAGAGGTGTGTGTGTGTGTGTGTGTGTGTGTGTGTGTTATGGCTTAAATATTTGGCCACTGTGTAAAAAAAAAAAAATTGGGGAAGGGAATAATAGTAATAACTTTGGAGAGATAAGGTAGGAATATATCCCAGTAATTCAGATGACAGAGCATGGTGGCCAGACTAAGGTGGGGCAAGGAAAAATAAAGAGAAGTGGAGAAATATTTTAGAGTTTGTGGAGATGTTGGGGTTACCACTTAAATTTCTTAAGCAATTGGGTAGTTTATTATGCCATTTCATGAGAGTGGTAGCACCAGAAAAGTAATATATTTGGTAGAGTCAGGAGTCCAATAATTAAGTTTTAGGCATGTCATGGTTGAGATAGATGCTCATGAGGCATCTGAATGGAGGTATTAGGTAATCAATTGAGTTATAGGCATCTTTAGTTCACAAGAGATTAGGGCTAGAAATTGAAGTCTAGGAATACAGGGACTACATGAAGCCATGGGAGTGGATAAGCTCTCTGGGGAAAAAAAGGGTAAGTTGAGAAGAGACCCGAAGAACCCCCAAATGAAGGAGTCAGCAAAGGAGACAGAGGTAGAAGCAAGGGGGCAAAAGAGGATTGTGATGTTACAGAAGTGAAGAGAAAGAAAGAAGGAAGGAGTGCTGAATGCTGCTGACGTTTCAATTAATGTGCCAGCTGACGATTGTCCATTGGATTTGTAACAAGGTGGTTATTAATCATCTTCTCAAAGGCAATTCCAAAATAGCAAGCCAGATAGAATGGGTTGAAAAGTGAATAGGAGGTGATGTCTAGATACCATGTTCATTTGTTTGTTTGTTTGTTTGAAGAATTGGCTATGAAAGAAGGTAATTTCTATCACACATGTGCTTAAATGATGGATTTTGGTATCTTAATTTGATATCTATCAATGTTGCTGGACTGTGAACTTCTTAAGATCAGGCAATACATCTTGTTTACTTCATGTACTCCAGATCTAATGCACTTTTCACTTCATAGAAAAGCTTAGTAATATTTGATGAGTAAATGAATAAAAATGAATAGGAATTTGGAGAATATCTTGGACAGCTATTTTTAGAAAAATGATAAAGATGCTTTTATAATATATTCCTGACATTGAAAGTTAATTTGTTAGATGCAACTGTATTGTCATGCTCAGTTTCAGGGAAAGACTTTGGGCTGAAAAAAGTAGTCCTTGTTCTGCCTTTTTTGGTGGGGGAGGGGGAGAATGTCACTGTGATTGTTGTTCCCTTGAACTTTGTCCCTTACCTTTGTCTTCAGTGCTGTTCCCTTAACACCAGCCCTTATTATTGTTCATCTATCCTAATGCAATTTTAAGTGCTCTAGACACTGCAATCCCTTTGTTGCTATCTGTAAAGCAGAATCAGTATAACACCAAACTATAAAGCCCAAAGCTTATACATTTGCTGATATTAAAAGAATTTTATATTCACTGCTTGCAAAATTCTGGTTAAGTCATATAGCTGACATAGGCTTATTCAGGGGTATTCATTAATACAGGTGTATTAATGGTGCAGTAAGCATGAGCTTAACCCACCTACTGAGAAATTCATGATTCCTCCTGGCTGGCTTCTCTCCAGTTCATCTTCTTCCAGAGAGCTCTTAAAACACAGGCGTGATCTTTTCATATGAAATTCTTCAATGGCTCCCCATGACCTACTGGACCAAGTGCATTGTCCCAGCTTGGCTTACAAAGTTTTTGGTTTAATGACCTCTGGCAACTCTCTGGTCTGATCCATTGCCACAATACACATGTGCTCCAGCCATTGTGGGTTGATTGTAGTTCCCTGAACACCTCTTGGGATCTCACAGATTCATATATTTGCGTGGCCTGATCTCTCTGCCTGGAATACCCCTCTCCAACTTTACCTACCTAATTCCTCCATCTGTCCCAACTCAGCTGAAAAAGAAACACTGAAGACTTGTTTCTTCTAGGTCCTGACAAGGTCTTGGTTAGCATCCCGGTGCTATTATTGCAGCACATTCCGATTTCAGCTAATCTACCCACAATTCCGAAACTGGCCTCATTTCTTTTTCCCTTGCTCCTTCTAATAATGACAGTCAGCATTTATTGACCCTTTAATGAATTCTACATGGGTCATCTCATGTAATTCTCACAACAGCCCCACGAAATAGGTACTATTAATATAGTTATTTCACATGTGATAAAAATAAAACCTAATGACTTGTCCAAGGTGATTCAAATATCTAGAGATAGTCCAGGAATTCAAATGAATCTATCTATCAGTGGAGTACTTTTTAAGAACAAGGAGTGAACCTCATTCATCTCTGTTTTGAAATATTTGCACTAGGTTTAGAACAAGGAGAAATTGGTGTTTGCTGTATACATAGAATGAATTAATCAACTTACTTTATTATGATTTATTCCCATTATCTCCTAAACACTGTTAGGAAAATTAGATTATGCACATTTTAAATTTTTTCTATAATGTTCTAATTAGAGAGTTCACAATAAAAAGGAGTCTAACATAAATCAGAAGGGTAGAAACACTAGAAGGCTTTCTACATGGACAAGGAACTAGATTTGTTCCATCCCATGTTAAAATCTTAAATTAGAGCCTTAGGGAAGAAAACATGAGGGAAATAATTTTCACTCACTGAGAATTAAAACATTTATCTTCCAGAGTTGTGTAAAGACAGGCTGGGTTGCTCAAGAAGGTGATGGAGACCCCATTCTCAGGGGTATAAGCAGGCACCAAAGGACCACTTGGTGAGATGTTGCAAAGAAATTTTAGTGATCTAATGAGGCATTTTATGGGATGACCTTGAAGCTCTTTTCTATCCAGAAATCCTCTGCATCTATGAAATAGGTAGAAGAAGGGGAGATGATACATTTTCATTTTCCTGTCGATATAACTGAATGTCTAAATTTATGGGAGAGCAATGTTTGTTGGGATTTTGATTGGGGACTCCAGAGTTGGGAAATTTTAGTTTAGGTAATAGCTTAGTAGTCAATGTACATATAAAGCTATTACTCCAAGAACTGAAGGTGCGACCACCTTGACTCCAGGACACCATAACCAGTTCCACCTTTGTGCTTCAGGAGGACTGCAAGTATGATGGTATCTGAGCCATTATACTCCAGGGCGAGACATTCACCTCCCAGGACACAGATGAAAGAATGATGCAGCTTTTATCTGATTAACTTTTTCCCTGAATTCTAAACCCCTTACCTTCACTTTTCTTCTCCTTATAAAAAGATTCAATTTAAAATGGAATTCAAGCCCTAGCTGGTAGCACAATGGATAAGGCGTCAGCCTGCAAACCCAAAAGTCTCTGGTTTGATTCCCAGCCAAGGCACATAACCACGTTGCAAGCCAGGTCTCCAGCCAGGTCTGTAGCTGGAGGCAGGTGAAAGGCAATCATACATTGATGTTTCTCTCCTTCTCTGCCTTCCTCCCTTCCCCTCTCTGTAAAAATAGTAAATAAAATCTTTTTAAAAATTAAAAATAAATAAAATAAAATGGAATTTAAGATGGTCTGTTAGGGTACAAAACCTGCCATTTTCTCAGATCACTGACCATCTGAATAAAGCACCAATAAAGATTCAATCCCTATCTCTGCTTATTGGTTCTTGTACTGATAGGCAACATGAATGCCTACTTTTCTGGTTTCAGTTTCTCTTTCAAATCAAAGAGAATAGGAAGACCAAAATAAGCTAATTGAAAGAGTTTACTATGGGGACTTTTCTCCAGTAGATCAATTCTGCCAAGATCCTGTTGTCATCCTTGAATTTCCTCATTTCTACTACCTAACTTGGTGTGACTTTCCTGTAAGCAATGACCTTTCATAAAATATGTACACAGGGAATTAGAGGTGGGCATCTCTTCGAATGGGCCAGTTTTGAGGGCAGAAGAGGCAGCCAGGGGAAAAATTTTCTACCAGAGGAAGAAATGAAGGGGAATCTTATACTGGGCTGTGGAGCAAAACTTTATTAATAAATTCTCTATTTCTGTGAAGGCAACAGAATTAAGGATGATGGCTTCTACCCTGAGGCAGGAGTGTGCACCTCCACCTATTTCCATGGCCTCAGAATTTCCTGGGCCTGTGGGAGAAAAAAAGAGAGAGAGAGAGAGAGAAAAGAATAGAAAAATAGCATCTGGTGAAACCAATGCTGTGTTGACTTACTGCAGAAGCTAAGCCTGGAAGTGGAGGTGAAGACTATGGGAAAGGAAGGTAGCATCGGAAGATCCTGGAGTACCTAGCAGCAGTACCTGGGCCTCAGCATCAGGAAGGATGAGTCTGGTATAAACAGGTTCATCAAAGGGAGTCTGGGAGGCCTTCCAATACCAGTAGGGGCTGGGGGACAGAAGGTGATATTCTAGTAATTCGACTGGTGTCACTGAGCCAGGAATTCTTCTTGGCAACTAGCTCTTAACTGCAACTATCACTTACTAGAATACCCTTTATGTTTTACTTAAGCAATTTAAGGAGGAAAATCCTACCTTGTTATAGGGCCTGGAACACTAAGAACTAAATAAATATTTCTTAAATTACTGAATGAATGAATGAAGAGCAATCACGAATTTTGTATAAGGAACTATATTAAATTCTACACAGAGTCAGAGATGGAATCGAGAAATGAGGGAAACAGCATCCATGTTTCTAAAAAAACTTCGGTCAAGTGGGGATACTTGATATACTCATACACTTGGTTAATACAATGGAGTAAAGGCTGATGAAGGAGAAAGAGGTGCTAAGTTTAGACTGAGTCTAGAAGTTATTTGCTTTAAATTCCATATGAGCACATTGATATTTTGATACCAGAGGGTCTTTTCTTTCTTTCTCTTTTTTTTTTTTTTTTCATCTTCTCCTGATTGTTGATGTAATAGACCAGCATTTGGAATAATTTAGAAAATGTTAAAAGACAGGGCAAATACAAACTTACCACTCAGCAGCAACCTGCAAATACTGTTTTGGCATATTACTTTTCACAATTTACCTTAGCATTTTTTCTTCATAATTGGACCTGGAAAGTTGTTATTCTTTTCCCTCCCCCACTTGTCCTGTCATTAAAATATTCTTTCTAAGCAGGATGTATGACTTCCTGGTAGTCTATTGTATGTCTGTACCACTGCTTGTTTAAATACTTCTCTTTCTTGTGGATACTTGAGCTCTTAAAAATTTTAATATTATAAAAATGAATTTGCTTTCTATAAACATAATTCCTAGTCAAAGAGGAGAACTTATTTTTAATGCATCTTTCCAAACTGCCCTCATCTTAGTCCACTTGGGCTGTGTAACACATTACCATAGACTGAGTGGTTGACAAATTACAGAAATCTATTTCTCACAGTTCTGGAAGCTGAGAAGTCCAAAATACAAGTGCCAATAGATTTGGTGTCTAGTGAGAGCCCACTTTCTGAGTCATAGATGGCAGTCTTTTCTCACATAGTGGAATAGGGCAGGGAAACTCTTTGGGGCCTCTTTTATAAGGTCACTGATACTATTCATGAGGACTCTACCCTCATGCCCTAATGGCCTTCAAAGTCCCCTCCAAATACTATCACATGGGGAATTAGGTTTCATATGAACTTGAGGGTGGGGAATATGGGGGAGCAAACATTCAGTGTATAACAGCCCTCAGGGATGATTGAACCAACTTACACTCTACTGGCTCTCTGTGAGTGCCTGTCTTGATACATAGAGGAACATTTTAAACTTTTGTCCTGGGGGGATAAATGGTAATTGAAGAAGACTTGACTTGGGGTGGTGAACACACATACAGTATACAATGATGTATTACAGAATTTTATACCTAAAACATGCAATTTTATTAACCAATGTCACCCCAATAAATTCAGTAAAAGGAAAACAACAACAAAATTTCTGTCCTGGCATTGGGTTGATGTCAGAGAATCCTTCTCAGTTCTCTGGCCAGGAGAGAAACCAGATTAAAAACCTATATTCACATTTATACCACTTTCTCAAGTTATCCAGATATTAGCATAATGACCAGTTGGCACTGACAAAGATTGAGATGGTGACTCTTACATTGTTGAATGGAAGATAAATTTATGTAACACTTTCAGAAGGTAATTTGGGAATACTTTTTAAGAAACATCAATGACCATGGAGTTCCACATGTGCAAATGCTTCCCAAAGAACCAATCCAAAGGAAAAAAAAAAACTATCTTCATCAAGATAATTAAATGCAAAAAGTTTTAAGCTTCATATAGATTATTCAATATATAATTTACTTAAGTAAACTGTCATATCTTCTCAATGAACTTGTGATGCATGCATTTTAAAATATGAAATCTTTGCAGCGATCTGAGAAAACTACACAATTGTATTTAAATTGTGTAGTTTTAAATGTGTAGTAAATATGTCAATATATAGGCAAACTGGAAAGTGGTCAAAAATAGAGACGTTACCTTTGTGATGACTATAGGCACTCCATTTATAATATAATGGTTTTAAAATTGCATGTAACATTTATTGAACATTTACCATATTTCAGATACTATCTCTACCATATGCAAAACACTTTACATGCACTATTTAGAATATTTCTCTTGACATCTCTATTATAATGTTACTATGACTATATCTATTGAAAAACGGATGCAATTGAGGCTCAGAAAGATAAAGTAATTTGTCTAAGATCACCTAGCTAGTAAAAAGCAAAACACAGGCTCAACTTCAGTTCTCTTTAACAAAAGTGCTGCGGCTGTTAACCACCACACTCAATTGCTTGAATTTCCTTTAATTATTATTTACTTATTTGTACTGCAATAAGAACATTTGACATGAAATCTACCCTCTTAACATCTTTTATATGTATGATGCAGTATTGTTAATGAGATTTTTCTTAAGTTTATTTATTTTTACTTGTTCTTTCTATATATTCAACTCTATGAGGCAGCTATGTTCCTTTTCTCCCTAAGACAAAATGGTGTATAAATGACCTCTTAACTAAAAAGGACATAGTAGATGATTTCAGGGTGAGATCAAGGTCACAAGTAATATGAGATCTTTACATATGACCTCAACCTGGGAGAGCCAAGGAAATCATACAGCAGTTAGTTTTCCAAGTTTCAGGAAAAAAAAAAAAAACAAGAAGAAAAACACTTTAATCAGTTGAAGGAGGATTCCTACAGGCCTGGAGGAACTTCACAAAGATTGGAAAGAATGTGTTTGGCAGGAGTGTCCTGGCCTAAGCATTGATTTTTAGGGAGAGGGAAGAAAATCCCAGATGAAATTGCAAAAGCAGATGTCACAGAGGACAATGGGTCAGAAAAAAGAAGCAGCATGGTGTGAAGTATCATAGGAACTCTCAGATAAGAAATGTGTTCAGAAATAAAGCTATAGCTACCTTGTGTACATGCCAACACATTTGGGGCAAAGATCAATAAAGAGAAGGAGGAAAGCGCAAAATGGTGAACTAAAATTTCATAGGTGTCAGTGCAACTTGACAGGGGAGGGATCAAGGATGAAAAATGACAATTGAAGGTTAAGTATATTTAAAAGAAATAAGAAATGTAGAAAAACGATAACAGGAAATGAAGGAATCGAGTATATCTGGAAACTATTATGTTGTAAGATCATTTTGAACCTCATATGAGTTGAAATGAAAGACAGAAGCAGAGAAGAACTAATGTGATATTGCTGTAGAATTATAGCACCTACCACTTGGTCAGAAAGAGGAAACTGATTATGCTCTCCTGCGAAAGATACAAAGCTAGCCTTGGATTTGGGGTGTGAGGGATTTGACATTTCTCAAGCCTTCTAAGAATCTCAATTGAAAAAAAAAAAAAAGCAGAGTATTATACTTAGCTGTAACTTATGTTGTATCCACACCACCTCCCAAAAGATCAAGGGAATAACAAAGAAAATATTGATGTCAGACTTAATTGGAAGAGAGAAGGAAAACAATATAAAAGTGGATTTGATATAGAATTGGGAAAGTGACTGTGTAGGGACACTGGATATAGTTATATCCCATAGGCTTAAAAATGAAAAAAGTAAAATTTGTCATCTGAGAAATGGAAGAGTCAAAAATGAAATTTGGTTCTAGAGATTAAAATGGAAACTGGCTACCAGTCTTGCCCCAAACTGTCCCAAATTTCTGCTAAAATACCCATGAAACTATAGTAGATGAAAAACACATAACAAACAAAATTAAAATGGCAATAAAATATATTTCTACAATATGGTAGAAACTTTACTCATAAAATTCAGATTTTGCATCTGATTTAGGAGAGGAAAATGATGGGCTGTCCATGTGCAACCTCACAGAAACAGAGAACAAAAGTAGGAAGACACATTTTATCTATTGCACAGCTTCCTTTGGCCCAGAGATGTGGAAATTATGTAGAAGTTAAAGCTTGCATTCAGGGACAAATGGACATGACATTGAACCCCATGCCATCATCTTATTGTTTGGTCATTAACTGCCCAAAGCCTTGTTTTCGTCATCTGCAAAATGGGGTTCACTTAATACCATCCTTAAAGTGTAGCATTAAAATTAAATTAGAACAATTAACTCATGCAAGACACTAAGTACAGTGTCTGGAACATAGTAAACATTCAATAAATAGTTATTATTTATACGCCATCCCTTTGGAAACTTCTCAGAGAACAGGAAGTTTCCCAAGGTGGTGAAAAGGAAGCAAAAGAAGGAAGGGCAATTGCAGATAATATCCTAGGATATGGAGTTCTTTCCAACATTGTAAAGAGGGGAGGAAAGGGGAAAAGCAGGGCTTCCGGAGCATTGCAGCATTTGCAGAGAACCAATATGTAGACTAGGAAAAGAACTCCCCGCAATAGATCTATACCAGATAAAAATTTGCTGCACGGAGGAATTGGGCTAGGTTTGATGCTTGTCCACCTAATCAAGGGTTTTCAGATATAAAAAAAATTAAATTAGAAGATTAGATGATTCTTAATTATTTTGTCCTCAGTATATCCCATACAATATCTGAAACATTTGTACACTAAAAAATTCATCGTTTATCTGAAATTCAAATTTAACTGGGCATCTTGTATTTTTCTTTGCTAAATCTAGCAGGCCTAATTTTACCTTCTGGCTACAAAGAAATGGTGAGTGAAGCCACAGGAAATGCACTCACTTCAGCTTTTAGGACATATACGTGTTGAAAGTGAAGGGATAGAGAAAGATATTCCATACAAATGGAAACCAAAAGCAAGCAGAGGTAGCTACAGTTACATCACATAAAACAGACCTTAAACCAATAACTGTAATAAGAGACAAAGAAGGTCATTATATAATGATAAAATGGTCAATTCACAAAGAGGATGTAAAAATCATAAACATTTACACACTCAACATTGGAGCACATAAATATATAAAGCAAATATTAACAGATCTGAAGGGAGAATACACAATGTTAACAAATCATAGTAGAGGACTTCAACACCACACTTTTCATTTATGAACAGATCATCCAGACAGAAAATCAATAGGGAAACATTGGACTTAAACTACATGATAGACCAGATGGACCTAACAGAAAATCCCATCCAAAAGCAGCAGAATACATATTCTTCTGAGGCACACATGGAACATTCTCCAGGATAGATCATATGTTAGACCACAAAACAAATCTTAATAAATTTAAACTGCTTGAAATCATATCAAACATCTTTTCTAAACACAATGATATAAAACTAGAAATCAATTAGAAGAGGAAATTGGAAAATTTATAAGTATTAAAGACTAAACAACATGTTTCTGTACAACCAATATGCAAAAGAAAAAAATTTAAGAAATTAAAAATATATCTTGAAACTAATTAAAATGAATTACAGCATATCAAATGAATGAACTGCAGCAAAAGCAGTTCAAAGAAGAAAGTTGATAATGATAAATACCTACATTAAGAAAAAAAGAAAGATCTCAATCACAAGCTAAATTTATACCTCAAGGAACTGAAGAACATGAACAAATTGCCCAAAGTTAGTAAAAGGAAGAAAATAAAGATCAAAGTGGAAATAAAAGTAATAGAGACTAGAAAGGCAATACGAAAGAACAATGACACTAAGAGCTGATCTCTTGAAAAGATAAACAAAATTGACAAACCTTAACTAGACCAAATTAAGAAAAAAGAGAAAAGACTCAAATGAAAGCACAGACATTACAACTGAAAACACAGAAATACTAAGGATGGTAAGAAACTACTACAAACAATTAATTATATGCCAACAAATTAGATAACCAATTAGAAGTGGGTAAATTCCTAGAAATGTACAACTTACCAACTGAATTATGAAGATACACAAAATTTGAACAGGCCAATAATGAATAAGAAATTGGATCGGTGTAAGAACAAAACAAAACAGATGGCTTCAGGTAAATTCTACCAAACATTTAAAGAATTCATATCAATTCTTTTCAAACTCTTCCCAAAAAAAGAGAAGGGGAGAGAATACTTCCAAACTCATTTAATGAGTCTAGCCTCACCTGAATACCAAAGCCAGACAGGGATGCTACAAATAATTTTAGGCCAATACCCCTGATGAACAAATGTAAAAATCCTCAAATAGATATTAGCAAACCAAATTTAACAGTACATTAAAGGAATCACACACCATGATCAAGTGAAATTCAATATATGCAAATCAATCATTATGATACACCACACTAACAATGGATAAAAACTATATGATCATCCCAATAGGTGCAGAAGAAACATTCAACAAAATTAAGCATCCTTTTATTATTAAACAATCAACAAGTTAGGAATAGATGAAAGGTACTCCAACACAATAAATGCTATATATGATAACTCGCAGCTCTCGTCCTATTCAACAGTGAAAGGTTGAAAGATTTTTCTCTCGAATCAGAAATGAGAAAACAGGGCCTTACCATTTCTACTCACCATACTAAAAGCCCAAGCCAGAGCAATTAGAGAAGAATAAGAAATAAAAGGCATCCAAATTAAAAGTAAAAAAATAAAGTTGTCTCTTTGTTTGAAATGACGTATTATATATAAGCCTAAAGACTCTACCCAAAAACCTGTTAAAATTAATAAACTCAATGAAGTTTCAGAATGCAAAAATCAACATTCAGAAATCTGTTGCATTTCCACATAGTTTCAACTGCTAAGTGCCAAAAGACAATGAAATAATCTTACAGCTTTGAGGAAAACTGCTTATGGGCCAAGAACTTCATAATCAGCTAGGTTGTTGCTCATACATGAAGTCAACAGTGCTAAGAATTCCAAGATAGGAGCAGGTTCAGAAAACATGCCGACCACACACCCTTCTTGAATGAATTATTTGAAGACTTATACCTATTCTAAGGGCCCAAAAGATTAATCAAAGTTAAAAACTTGAGTGCAAGGAATTTATGGCCAAAGGGATCTATCTAATGATGAGCAGGAACCCAGCTAAACAATGAGTCATGGAGTCCAACCTAAGATGATTGTTGAAAATGTTTCACAACTGAATATGAGTGTCAGTTAAACTTGACAAGGAAGATGTATGATACACAGATGAATAATTTAATAAACACAGACTGGTGTGCCAAATCCAAAATTATATTTTAAGACTGAGAAGTGTTAAGTGGGAAGAGAATTCTCACTTGATTCCTCATCTAAACTGCTTGGCTGTGAAGGAATCAGAATGTCTAGTTTCATTTACAACTTTGAGATTTAAAGAGACAGGGGTTGACCAATGCTGATCAAACTCTTCTAAACTTCATCTCACACCTACATCTCACTAGCTCTCTAGGCTCTAGCTACAGTGCTTTTTTTTTTTTTTAAGTTGCATTGATTTGCTTTTAGAATTCTCAAAGGCTTCTTTCAACTCTAGGTCCTTTTCATCTACTATTTCTGATGGATGGGATGTTTCTACCTTGATCACCACCCTCTCTTTCACAAGTTAACTCCTACTTATTCTTTATGTTTCAGGTTATACTTAATTTCTTGAGAAATTTTTCAGGACCTTCAAGACTTAAGTCAACTCTCTTTGTCACATGCTTTCATAGAACTGCACTCCTTTATTTTGGAGGATTTACCAGTGTATAATCATGACTTGTAATGCCATTATTTGTAACCATTAATTAATGTAATTATTTTATTTATTAATATTTTCCTGCTAGTGTGTTGCCTTATCCCAGCAGGGACTAGAGCTATTTTATTTCCTTTATTTTATACCCAGAGCCTGGCAAAGTGCCTGCTACCCAGGAGGCAGTTCATGTTCAGTAAATTAATAGAAAATATGAAACAAATAAAAAATAGTCCAAACAGTATGAGACATAAAATAAACCTCAAAGAAACATAAAAAGTAAACACAAATGCAGACAATTGGAGAATGACATGTTGCATGTGTAGGTTAAGCTGCCTCAGTTAAAGTCAAGGGCTCCTAAAGTAGAACTATATACACTAACCAACACACTGCTGCATTCAAGAGACAACTTCAAATGTATGGGAATAAGAATAAAATAATTGGGTGATGAAGATACAGCAATACACGTAAAAAAAAAAAAACAAACTCACAGCCAGTGATAATTTCAGACAATATGGACTTCAATTTTTTTTATAGAGACTTTTATATAAGAAGGAAGAGAAATGAAATCATTTTATTGTTTTAGAATACTTTAATCCATCTTTTTCAGTCATAGATTGATACATAGTCGTAGGGGGAAAATAAGAGTGATCATACTTAAGATTAATTATATGTACATATGTATAGTCAATTATACGTATGTACATAAGTATATTGAGGTTGTGCCTATGAAGAGAAAATACATCTTGCTTTGCTTGCCTAATGGAACAATTAAGAAGCTTGATTATTAATAGTCACATATTACAGAGACCACATTTTCTGTCCATAATGCCAAATCACTAAAAATTGTTTTTACAAGTATGAATTTTAACTATTCCTCAAGATCAAATATTTTAATATTATTCTAATTACTATAGGACAAATATAAATTTGACAAACTATAAACTATTTGAAAAGTATTTAAAATGAGAACATCCGAAGGGGAGCAGCTTAGACAAGAACCTAGTATAAAGGAACCATGGACATGGACAACAGGTGGGATTGACTTTGGGGAGAATGGGTGGGTGGGGAGGGGGACAGAGGGGAGCAAAAAGGGGATGGATGTAATACAACAACAAAATTTAAAAATAAAATAAAATAAATAAAATGAGAATATCCAAGAAAACCTTAAAGCTGTTCTCAAACAGAAATGTAAAGTACTAAATATTAAACAATATTAAGAACTGAATAAATGAACAATCAAAAAACTTAATTTTATAACATATTTTAAATTATATATAAATCAAAGCCCTATTTATAAAAAATTAAAATGAAAACCTCTTAAAAAATCTGAACAGGGATTAGTGAAAAGTAAATAATTAATACTAAAAATAAGAAAAGCTTATAAAAACCCCATGGTAGAGATTTTGGTTTTAAAAAAGGAATATATGAATACATTCTACTCTCATAAAATTTGAGATTATCAATGAAATGAAAAATAAAGAAAAAAGGTGAATAAACAATAACCATGGTAGTGATTAAAAATTTTACTGAAACACAGAATAGTCTCCAAACTAAAAGAATATTGTGAATTCTGATTTTTTCACAGATGATAATTCTCATTCAATGGAATTATATCTAAAACAAAGAATACATTTAATAATAAAGAAAATATAATTTGCCTTTTCCAAGCAGGGTTGGTCTAAAATTTGGTACACTCATTAATATAATAGCTATATTAAGAATTGTATCTTTTACATGAAAAAGTGAAACAAAATCTAGGTCCCAATCCATCCTCTCCTTAGGAGTCATAAACAAGGATAGACATTAGCAATGAATGTAATGAACAAAAGAGAAGAGTTAAAGAGTAAGATGTGGAAGGGCCATTAACTATTTAAGTTCTTCTCAGAGAACCTGGGGAGCTGGACATAGAAGAAAGGAGGTAACATTTCAGTGTCTCCTCTATGACAGGAATTAAGCCACAAGATTTATATAGATTGTCTTGGAAATCTTCCAAAACCACTACAAAGTAGATCCTTTCATCTCCCTTTGCCCAGACAAGAAATTAGACTTAGAGACTTCAGGTTACTTGCTCAAAGATCACAAAGGTAGTAAATATTGGGGCTGATCTTTGAAGACAAGCCTGCCTATCCACAAAAGCTTTTCAAAAGGTCACCAAGACATCAAAGTTGGGCCAAGGACGGATTGAGAAGAGAGGTCACTAGTGCAGAAACACTACTTTGTGAGGGAAAAGACAAAATGACATCTCTGGAGAAACGTATTCATGGGAACATCATTGTTTGCATGTGGGCATCTTGGAAGTTTCACATTCTCTCAGACTTAACAGGAAGGCTAAGTCTGCTTCCTGTTAAGGCTGTCAAGTTGTTTTGTTTAAATAGCTAATGCCTGGTACCCAACTGTCTCCCTGTGATAGCACTGTCAGTGCCAGCAAGAAAAAATAAAGGTTTAATTCTGGGTCCCGACAAAAGCTCTGCAAAGCCTACATTCTTCAGGTCCCCATGCCAAGAATCAATCCCCACAGTGCAGTCACTCTGAGGCTCACTGAGATGACAAAGTTCCTTAAGGGGCGCTTAAGCTTGAGGAAGCTAACAATCCTGTGTTCTAAGCTGACTCCAGACTCCATGGGGAAAGTTGTAGGTGAGAGGAATTGACAAATGTCACTTTGGGATAGAAACTTTATGAGATAAGTTACATACATTTTTTTTCAATCTCACCAATTACAGTAATATATGTCAAGATGAACCCTCAACCAGACCAGATTCCCAAGTGACTTATGATATTTAGGGCTCCCAGGCTGAATTCCGGTGGCCATGTAGTAAGGGCAAAAATTAAACTTTTGTTGTTTAAAACCTGTGGCAGATTGTTCTAAAGATGATAACGTCAATACAGTCCATGCCCCATATGCTCTTGCCTTATGACATTGACATTCTTCCTTTGAGAGGTGGGGTCCATGTTCCTTTTGAATGTGAGTCAGCCCTGTGACTATGGCAGAAATAGTACTATCTGATTTCTGAGCCTGAGATACAGCTTTTGTTTGTTTTTCTTGAGATGCTCGCCCATGTGATCCAGACTTCTTGTTGCAAGGAAACCAAGCAGACAAGTATAGCCATTCCAATCATATTCCCAACTAAGGTTCCAACCAACATCCAACATGAACCACTGAGCACATTGTGAGCCTTCATATAATCCAGTTCTCAATCTTCCAGCCACCCTGCTAACACTGAATGAAATGGAGATAAGTTGTTCCCACCAAATTCTACCTAAGGTACAGATTTGTGAGTAATATAAATGTATTAGTTTGAAGCCACTAAATGTTTTGGTTCATCAACTCAACTAACATTTTGGAGTTGTTATTATAGAATAAGTTGCATATACTGATGGATATAGTGAAAGTCTTACTGTTTTCTCCATTTTGCCAGTGGGAAACAGAAGTGCACGGAGGTAAAAATAACTGCTCAAAGCCCATAGCTTATGACAGATTAGCAGGATAAAAGAGCCAGAAAAAGAGAAGAAACACTGAACACTCATCATATGGACAAAGAACACTACAATCTTTTCTTTCTTTTTTTGTTTTTTTTAAATAATCCAACTTGCTTTTTTAATTAGAAAGCATCTATTTCAACATTATTTTCACTGTAAATCAAATGATTTCCACTGTAAATCAAACACCTGTTCAGGGAACACTACAGTCTTTTCCATAGTATCATAATAATTCTCAGAACAAACAGCTATGAGAAACGTGTGGTATTTCTATCCATTTTATATCTCTTTGAGGCCTGAGGCTGTATTTTTTCCTAGTTTTATTCTCCAATATTATGTGTGATATTGTAATGCACTCAAGAGCTTCAATTAATGGTTTGATTTATTAAATTAAGTAACTGAGTAGACTGAAGGTCAGGAGGAGCTTGGAGGGAGCCAAGGGTTGCATGGCTGCTAAGTGTTCCATTCGTAGCAAAACATGTATCTGACTCACTCGAAGCCTATGTCTTTCCTTTTTATCATTGTGGTGTAGTGAGGGAGCATACATCTTCTCCCATTGGTATTGTTAAGATCCTAGCAGTATGCCCTGTGTGTGAGACAGACCTTTTTCAAAGTCATGGCAGCGTAGACAATGACCTTAGGGTAGAATATGCAGAATCCTGGATAGTTCTCATCAGCTCTAGGTTCTTCATTGACTCCTGGTTTAATATCCAGCCTATTTCAACAGGGTAGACTTTGAGGAATAAGGCTCCATTTCACTAAGACCCTATAAGATTACAGTAACAGGTTCCAGGGTTTAGGACTTAAGCATATACTTTTGAGAGACAGAATTCAACTAACTAACTAATAGCATTAATTAGGGGTAATATTTTCTATAATTATTGACCAAAAGGTCAATATATATATCTCTTTTGGTGGACTACCCATTCCAAACCCCAAGTTATTTTAAAATTGATTGTTTTTTTCTTGCTGATGTGTGGGATCTCTTATATTTCTGGATATAAATTATTGCTTGACATGAAATTGCATTGAATTTTATGAAATTTTTTTTTCTGGATCTCTTGAGTTGTTTTTCTTTTTTATTTATGGAACTAATGTGGTGAATTACCTTGGATTTTTAATGTCAAATCAATCTTGAGTTCCTGACTTAAAGTCAGTTGGATTGTGATGTATTACCTTTTTCATATATCATCGAAATTAATTTGCAAATATCTTTAAGATTTTTGTTATGTTCATAAAAGAAACTGGCCAGTGTTAATTTATTATAATGTAATTGTCAGGCTTTGTTATGAAGAATATATTGATCCCTAGCTAGTGTGGTTCAGTGGATTGAGCACTGGCCTGTGAACCCAATGGTCACTAGTTCAATTCCCAGTCAGGGCATAAGCCCAGGTTACAGGCCACGTCTCCAACCAGGTCCCCAGCTGGAGGTAGGTGAAAGGCAACCATACATTGATGTTTCTCTCCCTTTCTTCTTCCCTCCCTTCCCCTCTATCTAAAAATAATGAGTAAAATAATAAAATCATAGAGAAAGAGGGAGAGAGTTAATAAATAAGTCTGTCTTTTTCTGTTCTCTGAAAGATTTTATAATTTTGTGTAATGTTTTGCTTCGTGGATTAGTAGAATTCATGAGTAAAGCTATGTAGGCCTAAAGTTTTTTTTCTTCTCTGTTTTTCTATTTTTTCTGATTGGTTACTAAGAAGTATATTGATGATTACTTTATATGTTTGACCTTATTTCTTTAGATGCATAATTTAGGATTATTATGTTTTCTCTTGGGGTCACTTTTTTAGTGAAATATTCCACTTTATATGTAGTATGATTTCTTGATTTCAAAATTGCTTTTTGGATGTTAGTATAGGTATATTAACTTTCTGTGTCTTTATAGTTAAGGCTATGTATATAGTTGATTTTATTTTCTCTAAGGGTGACTAAGTTAGGTGTTTAATTTTAATACTTAGTATTTACATTTAATTGAACCACAGATATATTTGAGTTTAAATATACTACTTCTATTTGGTTTTTTGTTTGTGCTCCTTTATTTTTTTTATTTTCTTCTGCATGTACTAATCATTTAAAAAAACACTCTGAATTACCTGCTTCCATTTGAAATAGGATGGCTAATGATAAAGTCTTCCAATTTTTTTGTCAGAAATGTGTTTATTTCACCTTAATTTTAAGTAGATTAAATTAGATCATAGGATTTGAGGTTGGTAGTTATCTTTCAGTTCATTAAAGATTTGGTTCTAGAATAACAATTTAAAATTAGGAAAAATTATTTTAATCTATTGTCTTCTGCCTTTCATAATTTCTACTGAAAAGTCAGTTGTAAGCCTTACTATTGCTGCTTTAAAACCTTCAATGCTGTTTATTTTTTTTGTCTCTGATTTCTAGAAGTTTCTTTATAATGCGTCTAGGTATTTTCTTTGTGTTTATCATGCTTCAGGTAATAGAACTTTTGAATCTGTGACTTGATGTAGTTTATCAGTTTTGGGAAATTCTTAGTTAGTATCCCTTCAAATATTATTTTTGTTCTTTTTCTCATTTCTTTCCCTTTTGGCCCCCACTTGCATGCATGTTAACTCTTCTCAACATATCCTATATATCTCTTATGTTATTCCTCATTTTTTGTTTATCTGTCTTTTGATCTGTATAATTGTATATTTTATGCTTCAATCTGTATATTTTGTGCTCACCTATGCACCAGTTTAGTAATTTCTCTTCTGCTGTATGTTATGTCTAATTCTTTTAAGTCAATAAATTTTTATTTGATAATCTTTGTAAATTCCAGTCTTTTACTAGAATTCTCCAACTTTTACCTATTTTTAATACATGGTAAGATACTTATTTTTAAGTCCATGTTCAATATGTCCAATAATGGGATTAACTGTAGATTTCTTACTACTGTATACAAGGTCTATCATGAAAGTATCAGTCATGCAAACTGTTTAATTATATTGACATTGGCTTGATACTTTTGAAACAGACCTCATATATTTTCCTTTGGATCCTTTGATCCTGTTTCTTGACCCATTCAAAATTTTAGGTTGAATATTGTACATTTTGTTGAAACATTGGTGAGGCAGTGGATGATTTTATTTTCTGCCAGAAATTTCTTTTTGCTTTGACCATTGACAGATGATTCTCTCCAATCAGGGAGTAAGATGACTTGAGGCTTGGGATGGCCAACCAGGATCCCTTCTCCTTGAAGTTAATTTTTATTTCAGTCCCATGAGACTAAGGAAATCTCTGCTTAGCTTTCTGACCCCTTAGAAGTTGTTTTAAATTTGTATATGCTACCTTGACATTAGCAAATGACTCTAGAAGAAATTGTGATCAGAACATTAGGTTCAGTCTTCTCATTAGTGCCATAAAATTTACTCTTCCATTTTGGTTTCCCTTGCTTTATAACAAGGTTTTATTTATTGTACCCTTTTATTTTGATTGAGATATAACTGATCTATAACATTGCGTTAGTTCAAGGTATACAACAATGATTTAATATATGTATATATTGTAAAATATTCCCAGTAAGCTTAGTTAACACATCACTACACACATACATTTTTTTATTCTAATGAGAACTTTTAAGATTTACTCTCTTAGCAATTTTCAAATATACAATACATATTGTTAACTGTAGTCACCATCCTCATTTTCTTTTTAAATACTATGTCCTCACTGGAAACTGGATCTAAGGGGAAAAAGAAGTAGCAAAGTTACATACAATCCACCTCAATTATTTTCCTTTCTCTCTCAGATCTTGTTCTCCCCTGTCCTGTATACCTTGGTTGCATTCCTTTAAGCAACTGTATTTTGTATGTTATATTGCTTTTATACTTGCTTTTTGTGGGAGCATTAGTCTGATACAAGTTTCTTCTTCATAGCCAAAAGTACAAGTCTTGCATTTCATTTAAAATATATACCTTCCACCAAATGATATATTGGGAGCATTTTTCTATGTTATTGAAAAATTTTTTAATGTAACCTTCAGGGGCTACATAATATGCCACTGTAATGAATGTATCACAGTTGACTATACCAATTCCCTGATATTGAGAGCCTTCTGGCTACTTCCAATTTTTCACTTTTCCAGGTTATTACAGGGAGACTTTTGATGCTTCCCTAGACATGTTGTTTATATTTTACATGTACAAGATTGCTTCTTTTGTATGATATAACAAATGTATACTTATGCAACTAGTAAAAATTGTGTGCCAATCAAATAAATGGGAAGATTATGTGAGATAAGCAAATTTCGCTTGATCTCATTTGAAATATTAATCTTTCATTTGAAAGAAATTTGTGAATTTACTAAGGGTGAAACAGTTATGGGTTTACATCTGATGCGTATCACTTTATTAGCTGGATAACCTGTTCAAATTGCTTGGGCTTGCTGAGTCTGTTTCCTCACTTATTGAAGACAGGTAATACTATCTGCCTGCAAGAGTTATTGTGATTTTTAGAAATGATTAGCTATTTATGTGTTTTTACACACCAGAAACTCCCCAAGAACAAGATGTAGACATTCATTTATTCACACATTGAAAATATGTATTGGTCATTTATGGCAAGAGACGTTGGGGATAGAGCTGTAGATAAGTCCAATAAGCTCATGCTGATAATGAAGTTTACATTATAAAGTGGTTGAAATGAAGAATAAGCAAATAAGTAACAATTTTAGGTAGTTCTGTGAAGAAAAGGAAAGAAGGTTAAAGGTTAGAAAATGATGGGGGTGATGGGGCTAATTTTCAATGATTGTCAGGGAAATTTTGAGGAGATAACTTTGAACTGAAAAGTATGGAATATGAAAGCAAGCCATATGGAAGTGTGAGAAAGAGATTTCCAGGTAGAGGCGATAGCCAGTGCAAATGTCTGGAGTAGAAAAGCTCAATGGGTTCATGAAAAAGGTAGAAAGTAAGACTGATGAGAATGAAGCAAATGAAGAGAATAGCAGTAAGTGAGGGCACAGACATAGGCAGGGGGCCAATTCAAGTGGGAACATGTTGACCATTACTAATGGAAAACCACTGAAGAGGTTGATCAGGACACATGTGATTGTATTTTTTCATTTAATCATTCACTTTGGCTGCTGCATGGAGAAGAGTCCGTAGGGACAAACATGGATACAGGAGCTACTGCAGTCTTCTTTATCTTAAGTTCCCTGTATGGACCTGCCTCTTTTTATTGTGCTTTGCTTCAGTTTAAAGTAAGACCTTCCATTAGCAAAAAGATTACGACTAACTAAAGGCTCAGATGACAGCATGTTTTAGTAATAAAGTACTTTTAATTAAGATGTGTATGTTGATTTTTAAAGACCTAAAGCTATCGCACACTTAATAGAATACAGTACAATCTAAACACAACTTTTACGTGCACTGGGAAAACAGAAATATTGTGTGACTTGCTTTATTGCGGTGGTCTGGAACGGAATCTGCAATATCTCAAATACTTATACTCAGCATGTTGTGTGGTACATAAGTGTGGGAAAACTTATTGTGGTTGTTATATGCATATTTTTTAAAGGAGCACTTGGGCTGAGGAATTTACAGTAGTCTCAAATGTCTGCTGTGAAGTTAGGAGGTCACTGAGTAGAGCACAAGCAGATAGAGATTATAGAACAAGCGGACAAATTACTTTGGCAATTCATCGAGGTTCATTCAACAGCATTTTGAGGTCACAGATAGACAGTGCCGTGTCAAGGTTTCCAAATGATTTCCAAAATGAGCATCAATCAATATTCATTCGTTATGGCCATCAAACTGACTGCCTGGTGAACCAACTGCAATGCATAGCAACAGTGTGGCAAAGCAGGAAGACTAGGGTTAGTAGTAAAACCCTGATCCAGATTTCCAGCTATGAAAAAATGTTAGGACATTATAATTTTGAATGTTAAAACTCTCGTAATGTTTTTTAAATGATTTTTTTTGTGAAATAAAACAAAGAAACATTTTTATTTAACCTAGGACACAGAGGAAGCATCAAGCTTGGTAGTCTCCTTTAAGTCACGCCATGTCTGGGATGCCAAATATTGAATATATTTGTTATCCAGACGGATCAGGTATCATAGCATATGTTCGTAAGCAGCCTCTAAAATGACAGGGGGTTGAGAAACAGACATTCAGGTGTTTGAAGGAATGAATAACCTATACTCAGAGGAACAATCCCCCATTCTCATCAATCGGATGTTTTTTGGCTTCTCTAGTATCTCCCACAGCATTAGTTCAGTGCATAGTCAATATTGGCTGAATAAAAACCTTACCCAGTAATAGAGCAGAAAGTCATCAGTATCTGCAGAATATTTATTTGTTTACAAAAAAGAATTGCCAAACAACATCAACATATCAGACACTATGAGAGACAATAGGAATATAAAAATGAGAAAAAGTAATGTAGTGAGAGAACCACCCATTAAAAAAAATAATTGTAAAAACATTGGGATAGGTGGTGAAATGAAAATTTTCATTACAATGGAGAAGATGCTAGTACAATTTATGGAATTGGCCTTGGATGGATGGGCATTATGGGACGCCTAATGAGAGGGTGGGTACTGTTGTGTAAAGAGAGAGCCTTATCTTGTTCTTCCCTGTCTGAGTTTACTCCAGTGCACAGACTTGGCTTCCCCATCTTTTCTGACCCACTGGCTAGTTATTCTCACTCATATATTCTTCACGATAAACTGTTGAGTGATTTCATCAAGTTCCAAAAGTAAGTTCTATTGTAATTTTGATTGATATTTTCTTAGTCCTGTGTACTAATTTGGAAGAATTTGGTCTTAAAATACTTGGCTTTCTCATAGAGAAACACAATTTGCCTCCCCATTTATTCAAATTAAGTTGTATTTTTCAGTAGAGTTTTATAGGTTTTCTTAATTTGTACCTTAAACATTTCCCATTCAGATTATTCTTAGGATTTTGGGAAGGGGGGGTGGGGTGGAGGGGTTTGCAATGAATTGAGTATTTTTTAAATTTATATTTCTAATTGATACTTTTTGGTATATAGAGAATCTATTGTATTTTAAAAATCTGTCATACATCCTGAATATTTTGTTCAAAGGGGTATTCCTCAGAGTGTACCCATAGCAACCTAAGACCCTTTTCTTCTCTATTATTGACTTTGACCTACCTTATTGCTCTTTCTCAATTGAGAATGACTGGACCATAAACCATGTAAGGTCTTCTGTGTGCTGGGACAATGGCTGCCACACTGACCTTCAAGTTCTACTCAGGTGCTCATCCCTGTACTCCTTTTCTCCTCGACTTCTTGGTCCAAAAACCATTTTACTCAGCTGCTGTCACTGTAATGAGCTAAATCCTAAGGCTTGAGAGATGTTTGACCTTATCTTAAAGATAATAACAGCTAACAACAAACAATGCTGTTTCTTCTGTGAGCTAGGTATAACATGTCTATCCAACCCCTGATGAACATCATCTTTTAGATATCTCACAAAAAATATCCAACTTAATATGCCTAAAACAGATATCTTGATTCTGTCGTCAAGTCTACTACATACCTTACCAATGCCATCCCCTTTCATTATGCCAGAAACCTGGAAACTGTTCTTGATTCCTTTGTTATTGCATTCTTATCCTTCCTTCGGCGAGTTCTGTTGACTTGCTATTCAGTATGCTTTTAAAATCTCTTACTCTTTACCTGTATGGTTACCATATTGGTTCATATCACCATCTTCTTCTTGGATTACTATGACAGTCTCCTAAAGGGTCACTTCACTTCCATGCCTGCTCAACCTGATTCCATCATCCAAAAACAGCTAAAGAAATGTCCTAAAACTTATCCTGCCACTGCTTTAGACTTTCAGAGGCCATGGTGATTTTACTGGAATAAAATAGAAACTCTTTATCAGAGTCTCCAGATTCCTTGTGACCTTTCCTGGCCTCTCTCTGTAACCTCATGTCACATCACTTTGTCCTCTCGCTGTTCACACTCCAGCTACCCCAGCCTTTGCTCCGTTCTTCCCAAAGGACTTTACAGATACTATTCCATCTGCCCGGATTGTTTATTTCCTTACCTATCACATGGCTAGTTGCTTCTCAGTCCTTCTATCTGTGGTCTTCATATGTTTCTGAGTCTCTGTTGTGGGGGGAAAACATTGAACCTAAACTTTCCATATAGACCTATTTATTTATTTATAAATTATATACAAGTGCCACTTCAGTGATGTAGTAAGTACATTATGGAATACATGCAAATATAAAGCTCTAAGGAAGATATTAAAGATAAATGATGTTTTAAGAAATATTTGTCACTTTGTTAATAGTACCCCTTTCTCTTTTTTCCTCCCAGCTTTCTTGAAATACAATACTATGTAAGTTCAGGGTGTGCAGTGTACTAATTTGATACATTTATATATTACAAAATGATTACCACCATAGCATTAGCTAACACCTCCACCCCGCCACATAATAGCCGCTTCTTTATTGTGGTGAGAACATTTATTCTGTTACCAACATTCAAGTATATAATACAATATTATTAGCTATAATCACCATGCTGAACAACAGATCCTCAGAACTTGCTAATCCCATAAAGGGAAGTGTGTGCACTCTGACCAGTGTTGCCCCATTATCTCCATCTCCCCACCCCTGAATAGTGCATTTTAAGCAATAACTGGTATAAATCCATATGTTAAGTCATCTTAATAATTTCAATTTTTGTGGGGCATTCTTGTTATCTTTTTCATTGTAAATATTTTAAACTCCATATAAAGCAAGCAAATATGTTACAAAATGAATAGTGTATCAGTTGCTGTTTTCTTATTGTTGCTTGCATTTTATCTGATTACTATCATGTTCTACCCATAGTTTCTTTGGAGGAATCCTTTAAAGCCAGTTGCCAATTTTGTCAGTGCACATTTATTAAAACTAGCTAATATAATCTGCAAATCCACATACGCAGGCACTAATGAATTGTAATGTGCTACTTACTATCCATGGGAAAGGAAACGGCAAGTGAGGGCACTGTCCCTTGATGCTGTAGAACTGCACTCTTTCTCTGAAGAGATCTAGCCTACTTTGTGTGGCATGTGGCCTCTAACACATGGACAGAGAAGGAGGAAAAGAGAGGGATCATCGCCAGATGTAACTAGAATAGGACTTCTTCGTTTTCAAAGTCAAAGGTATTGATGCAGGTTCACGTGTTTCTATATACTGGTAGATCTCTGGCATGGCACTTTGTGGGGCTGTCCAGACAGAGGACTGTGCACATTGTTTTCTCCATAAGAGCAGAAACCATTGTCCATCTTTTTTTCAGCATTTATCCCTTGCTATCTAGATGGTCCTGGGCTCTTTGAAATGAAAGTTCAGGAATTCTCAACTGTGATTTAATGATACACTGATGTCATGTGAATAATAGTAAGGAGTAGAGCAAATCCTTTGTTATCAATAAAATTAAAACAAAGATCACTTGTATATGGCTTTTAATTAATTTATTTATTAAAAATGTTTTTAAAGATTTTATTTATTATGTTTCAGAGCAAGGGGAAGGAAGAGAGGCAGACAGGGAGAGAGACATCAATGTATGGTTGCCTTTCACCTGTCTCCAGCTATGGACCTGACTGGAGACCTGGCTTGCAACCTGGTTATGTGCCCTGGCTGGGGATTGAACCAGCAACTTTAGGATTCGCAGGCCAGGACCTTATCCACTGTGCCACCAGTCAGAGCAGCTTTTAATTTAAGAGGAACAAAATATTCCCTGTAATATCAGTTTCGGTTGCATTTGCTTATGATTTTTAAGATTTTTTATTTATTATTTTCAGAGAGAGGGGAAGGAAGAGAGGGAGAGAGACATCAATGTATGGTTTCCTTTCACCTGCCTCCAGCTATGGATCTAGCTGGAGACCGAGCTTGCAACCTGGGTATGTGCCCTGGCTGGGAATCGAACCAGCAACCTTTGGGTCCCCAGGACAGTGCCTTATCCACTGTGCTACCAGCCAGGGCTTGCTTATGATTTTTAAAATGGAGGAAGATAGGTGGAATTTCACTTGGTGCCAGGAGAATTATGCATGATTCACAGCTTATCTTGTGCATGTCACATCTCATCCTCACTCATCAACATGAACTTCATCTTCCCTGAACATCACAGGGCACTGCAAGTTAAGAACTTGTTACCTGCCAGGGGGAGAGACACAAGAAGATATACAGCATGGTGCATGTTCTGACAAAGGAATGGATTGAGGACTATGGAGGAGACAGAAGTATGGCCTGATTGCTATTTGGGTCAATAAATCTCAGTGGAGGAAAACACCTCAGAAATAGACAGACCTTAATTCTAGTCCTGCCTCTATACAATTTACTAATGGTATGACCATGCACACAGCATTTACACTAGGAACCTGAGTTCCCTCATCTCTAAAAATGATGATAATACCTCAAGTCCTGATTGCAGAGGGTAGTTGAGAATTTAATGAGGCAGTTGATGAAAAAAACTTTTGGTTAACCTTAAAATACTGTATAAAAAGAGTTTTAATCAAAACCATTCTCCTCTGAGTTGTTCTACTGAGCAAAATTCAGTTCAATTTAATAAATGTTTTATGAGCACCTACTATAGTTCAGACAATATGCAAAGAATCTGAGGTACAGAGTGGCAGGCCTGTCCTCAGGCTCCTCACCATCTGATGGGAGAGACGGACACTGCCACAGGCCCATATGCAGGACGTGGTCCATGCAATGACAGGCATGTATTCTTAACAGGCTGAAGGGCACAGCAACATGGCTATTGTGTTGGGGGAGGGTAGTGTTTGTGAGGAAATCAAGACTCAAGGAAAGCTCATAGAGGATGAAGACTGGGCTGTGTTTTGAAGGCATTTGGGAACAGGAGAGGGATTTCCATTCACAGGGAACAGAATGTGTGAAGGCAGAGCTTCTGCAGCCGCAGACCAGAATCCTCTCTCTTCCTCTGTGTGTGTGTGTGTGTGTGTGTGTGTTCGCACATGTATATGTGTTTCCCTGTGCATGTTGACAGGAGATTCATGGAGAAGGTGGCAGGAGACCTTAGGAAGTTCTCCATGGTTCAAGAATAAAATAAGCACAAGAGAGGCAGTCGATGGGGCAGGAGAGGTCAGCGTTTGGTTTGATAGTTGGGACAAATATTACTAGCTTATCCATAATGAGTATTTAATATGTCACAGGCTTTTCCAGGCATGTATCATCTCGCAAAATTGGGTCCCTTTCATTAGTCGCTCCATTTTACAATGAGGACATTGACTGAGGTTAAGTGACTAGCCCCAGATCGCATGGCGGATAAGCTGAGCCAGGGAGGACTGAGTCCAGCTAGGGCCCTGCTTTGTCTGTGGCAAGTGTCACCTGACCCACGGGGAATTGTAAACTAAGCAGCAGCGTTCATTTTCACCTCCACCATGCCAGCTTCTGGAAGTATTTTTCTGCTACCACCCCTGACCATGGGTCTCTGACCTCTGCATGACAAGGTTGTGTTTCTTTGTGCTCTGAGCCTTTCCGCCCAAGAGGAGACACCAGGTTTCTTTCCTGTAACAATAAGCCCACAGGCCAGCTTGCCAAGAGCTCCTTTCTCCTTCCCATTACAAAACTTCCCTGACCAGGGACATTCAGTGGAGGCTGAGTTTATAAACCTCACTTCCTGTAGCATTCCCCACCCCACCCCCATTCCCTTGCCGGAGGCCTGAAGCCCCCTCCCCTTGGAATCCAGGCGGTGGGAGCTGCAGGAACCTGTAGGGCTCCTGAATCTGGCCTTGCACAGCAGCAGCTTCATTGGTTTGCAGTCCTGCCTGAAAAGGTCACCGTGTGATGAACCCATGATTAACCTCATTCTCCAATCAGAGTTCTGATCTAATCTCCGGGACAGCATGGTGAACACACATGGTCTTTTTGTTTCTGGAGAACAGGAGACCTGAAATGTGACAGCCTCAGCTATGCCAAGCACCAGAGGAAACCACAGAGTTCATATTACATATGTTAGGCATTTCTTTTCTTCTTCTTCTTCTTTTTTTTTTTTTTTTTTGAGCTGCAGTTCTCAACAAGCTCAAGCAGACCTTGTGTGGTGGAACAGCTTCCTCCAAAGGAGACTCTCTTTCTGTGGACTTGCCGTGCAGAGGACACTGACGCAGCAGCGTGTATTTTGCTTGGCTCTCATGTGGCCCAACCGCATTTTGTAGGCAGGCTGGAAGTGGCCACCCCGGAGCGGAGAACGAGGGAGAACATTCATTTTTGCCACTGCAGACAGCTCAGCCACAGACCTGGATGATAAAAAGGAAATTGGCATTGACCTTGCTGCTTTGCAAGGAGCAGATGGGACTTGGAATCTGGGCTGCAAAGAAAAATGAACCAAGCTTTCTCCCCAACAGCCTCTTCCCCACTGGTGTGTGTGTTTGCTTGTACTGCATGTGTGTGTGTGTACACAAGCAAACACACACGTTGTGTCTGACATGCACAGGAGAGACAGAAGCACTCTTGTTTGTGCTGACGCTCCCTATTGCACATTTGAGATTTGACTGACATGTAAAATTCCCAGGGACATCAGTAGGACAGTAGCTCAGAATGCATAAGAGATTTCTGCTGTTGGTAAGGCAAAGAGGAGAATGTTATGGACAGTACTCCCCAATCCCTCTAGGAGTCCTATTTCAGAGGAAGAGGGTCTCTCTTAAGAGGGTGATGCAAGAGGTGAGGGACAGAACTGGTGCAGCGAGGCATACGGTCCACAGCCAGCCATCCCAAATCATCTGAATGTGCCTTGTGTTTTGGTTTGTTCCTGTTGCTTTCCCCTCCTAGCAATGTTCCTACCCTCTCATTTCCCACCTAGTGAAATCCTTTTCATCTTCCAAACCCCAGTTGGATTTTCAATTCCTTCACAAAGCCTTCTCTGAGATTACCCCACTCAATACAAATCATTCCCTCCTCTGACCTATACATTCCTTGAGAAAAGGGAGGTTATGCCCAATGCTTACATACCAGGTGCCCAGTGGTGAGACAGTGGGAGTTCCGGAGGTCAAAACTGAAAGTAGTGGGGCCTGTGTTTAAACCAGGCTCTCCTGCACCGGAGCCAGGAAAATCCTCTCAAGCTTTTCCTAGGAAAAGCTTTGGGAAAAGCCTCTCAAACCTCAGTCTCCTCATCTGTAAAATGGGTGGCAATAGCCTCTTCAAGGGTTTAGTGGGAGTATTTAATAAGGTAACAGATACAAAATAGGTGGTTCAAAACATGGTTTCCTTTGCCCACACGCTGGATTTAATTCCTCTTTGTATTGTATTTTGTAAATTCTTCATATATTTTAGGCATGAAATTAATCTTGATTAAGTAGAATATTTTTTTTTTACTTAAGTATTTCAAGCCATTGAATCAATTAATGATATTAATACTAAGGAAAAGTAGTTGCAAACACTCATACACAAAGTTTTATCTTTGCATATATTACCTTATTTAATTTTTATTAAGAACGCTGGAGGTAGATATAATTATCCTCTTTGCAGATGAGGAAATGGACACTACACACTGGTAGGCATACAATTAGATTTCAAATATAACCCAAGTGCTTACTTGTCACTTAGACTGTGACTCTCAGCCATGACTGCTGGAGATTATCACTGGGGGAATTTTTTAAATTTTCAATGTCTGAATCCCACCCTAAGATTTAGACTCAATTAGTCTGAAATGGGGCCCTGGGATTGTTTTTAAAAGTCACACAGGTGATTCCCTGTGCAATCATGGATGGGAACTCCTGACTTCAGGTGTAGTGCAGGTGGAGCTTTGAATCTTAATATAGTTAATGAGTGCCGGCTTTCTCTTGCCCCCTGTAAATAAATTGCCACCTGACATCCATTCTGAGGACAGAGCATCCCAACTTTATGAAATTGCTCTCATTCGAATTCTGTTAACACTCTCTAGAAGGTCTAGGTTCCTCAAATGGGTATGTCTGATGAACCATTTATTTCTAAGATGAGTCTTCAAAGGCCCCAATGCAATGCACAGAAGGGACCAACAGAAGCCTCAGGGACAGTGAACTGTGCCTGCATGGGCCACAAAACTGTAGCCTTCCTGGAGCCCCAAGGATCCTTGGCAGCTGTGCAGGTAGGCTTCTGGTGCAGAATCCTGGGGTGATGTATGAATCTCTTACTTTTGACAGTTCTAAGTTTTCTCATACATTTTCTGGTCATTGGTGGCTTGAGTGAGGAAGAATGGTTTGTGTGCCTGCCTGCGTAGCCATGTTGGTCTAATTGGAAAAGTAACATTGTGTTATGACATGAGTCTGGTGACTGTCCAGGTGATCCCAGAGCAGCAATGGGCCACTAGGATTCAAACCAGTGAACTCGCAGTTGAGTTCCAATTCTATAGCATTAGTTATGGGCCCTTGGGCAAGTTATGTGACTGCACTGAATCTCACTTGTTTTTACTATTAAATAGAGTAATAAATACCTTCAGTATAATTTACAAACCCAGTGTGCTAGAAGGAGCTGTATAAGCTTTTGAGGACTGTACCAATGCAACAACTTCTAACGTAGACTCTAAAGACACTCAGTTTGGGTTAGAATCCTGACCTAGCTAGGGCAAGTTCCTTAATGCCCCTATGCTGCTGCTTCTTCTTCTTTTTTAATCTGTAAAGTGAGGAAAATAATGCCCATTCACAATTATAGAATTGAAAACTTTGGATTAGAAGGTGATTTGGAAAGTAGAATTTTTCAATTTTTATAAAGGCAATGAAGTATATGTGTCTAGTGTCCAGTACATAAAACTCTTTGAAGGTTCCGGGACAACCCTCTATAATCAAAAACATTAGATTTTTCTTTTTCAGTGAAGCTTGACTATTCATAAGTAAGATAAATAATGACCATTGAAAGTCTCATGTCAGATCAGATAAGGTTTTGCTACTGCAGGAGTTTGTATAAAATTTACCAAAAAATTTCCAATTTTCAGTGCTTTTTGGACTCTAGACTCGTAGGTAAGGGATTTAGACTTGTAGTACCTACTATTTAGGGTAGTCATGAGGATAAATTAAGTTAATATATGTAAAGAGCTTAGACCAATGTTCTGCAAATAGTAAGCACTGAATAAATATTAGCTATTATTACATTTATTACTTTAAAGCAGCAATTTTCAGTCTTTTTCCTCTCATGGCACACAAAAACTTAATTACCAAAATTCTATGGCACCCCAAAAAATATATTACAATTTTTGCCAATCTGACAAAAAAAAATAGGTATAGTCTTAATACATTCACACTGACAGCTGTTGTTATATTGGCTGTTGCCATGTTCTTGTTGATAATCAAAGGGAAGAGAAGTCAGTGCCCCTGACTAAATATTACATGTTTTAAAAATTCTTGTGGCACAATTGGAAATTACTGCTTTAAAGAGTAAAACCAAGAGAGAATAGGGCTTCACACCCCCTGGCTGACATTTCTCAGATTTCAGGTTTCTATTAATTAATGAATTAATAGATTTGTCAGAAACTAATTTCCTATCCCTACATCTGCTGAGAAAATATATTTCTAGATCTGAGTTGTACTTAGCACTTAAAGGGACAGTATGGTATTTTGAGGACCCAGACAAGTGCATGTACGAGTCACAGAGAGAAAGACTTCTGGCCCAGCAAAATGCTAACAGGTGGCAAACATGAAATATTTTAATTTTATTTCTTACAACTTTCATGTATTTCCTAAGTTTTATCTTTTGATCTTAAGCTACTTTTATAATGAGAAAATAAAAAGCGTTCTGTTTTCAGCTCTCTTCTGTATCCTCTTCCTTAGGAAGTTGGTTCTCTGGCTCAGGCTTCCATTTGCAAGACCACCATTAAGCAACAAACTTTTATTGATTTCCAGCTATATGACAGACATGGCAGAAAGTGCAAAGAAATAAAAGAAAAAAACTAGAAATATTATTTGAAAATTTTTCAGCAAAATCACTTTGTTTAGCAATGTATAGCTTATACCATGCTTTATTATCATTTTTTTCAATTGTTCCATGTCTCTAGATTAGAGAAAGGATATATTCCAGTCAACATTTTATGAATGAAGGAATTTGCCTGAGATCACTGAGCCATTAATAATGAGGTTGGGACTCAAAGGTCTGAATCATGTGAGTGGTGTAACAGGAAGAAAGCGAGATTCCTAAAAACGTGGAAATCAGAGACACTTCAAAAAGGTGAATATTATGAAATCAAGTTGCGAGTGATTGTGACCAACCATATGTCATATGTCAAATCCTCACCTTGGCAACAAATGGGAATGGAGGCTAAAAAAGATTGGAGGGTACCAAATAATATCCTTAAAGAGTCTTCTCAAACTAGTCCAGTTTTCTAAAGCTAAACATGACCAAATCTAAGAAAAAATGTTTCAACCCAAGACAGATGTTTGGAAGAGAGTGCAAGAAAAGGAAAGAGGATATGGTCTTTATATTCAGCATAATTCTCTTCCCGGAGAATCACGGTATGGGCTGATATGCTGCTAGCAATAACCTTAACTGACTGAAAATGTTTGTTTTGAGGTTGTCCTCTTTTTTTTTCTTTTTGCTTTTGTTAGAAAGAGTTGGTCCCTAAAATGGCTGATGAACATTAACTCCACTCCCCAAGACAAATTGAGAACCCAGGAAGTAAACGGTGGACCCTGTTCATTAGACCCCATCCAAACATCCTGCCCATCTTCTCGATGACATAGTGACTTCTCCATGTTCTAACCACCCAGGAACCAAGTCTCTGGCTCCATCTGTTTCTTCTAATCACAGACAGCTTTTTCCCTGGGCAAAAGGGGCCAGGCCTGCCTGCCTTGTTAAAAGGAAGGGAATCATTCAACATTTTGTTCTGCATTCTTCTACCCCAGATAACCCTCTCTAATTTGAGATTGGCTGGAAATCTGGAAATCCTTATTCTTATCAGGAGAATTTCCATTGCTAAAGGGGAGGGTGCACTAGGCCACATCCTGTGTTCTGGGAGAGGCTGAAGAGGCAATTGCCATGCTCTGGACTCAAACAAACCAGGGACTTTCTTGAGTGTATTCAAAAACAAGCTGGGACAACAGGCTCGCTGTAATGTTTCTTGTTCCTTCCTCCTTGGCCTGCAAAAGTCCCATTGCCCCAGGCAGTGCAATGTTCCACTTGCAGAGCTGTTCCCTTGGACTAGCAAAACTCCTTGCCTGGCTCCTGCGTTGAAAGTCTTTGGAGCCCCAGGTAATCAAACGAATACTTTATAGACCTGGAGTCCTCAGTGTCTACAGAGAGCAGCCGTGGGGGCCTAGGACAGACTTGCTTGTGTTTTGGAATCTGTAGAGGTAGGCTGCACTCAGGGGATCTGTTCATTTTAGCAAACTTGGCAGAACTTCCGTGCGTGACCTAAATATCTTCCTCTACGTAAAGCATGCATCAGGGTATTTCCTGATTTATTCATGAAAGGTTTGCTTTACAAAGGCCTCAGGAACTGTGCAGTCTCAAAACACATGATACATAGAGCTGGATACTAGAGCAGCATCGGCACAAATTGCTGATAGATGGGCTGTGCAGTGTGGTAGCCGAGTTGACTCAATTTAAATACTCACTGTAGGGCGTGGCTGCTTCAGAGGAGGAAGTGAGACCCGCTCTGCAGATTGTCAGCAATAACATGGAAAAGTGTTCCCTCGCTGCGATGAGTGATTGATCCAGGAATAGGAAAAGAAGTGAATAAAATTTATGGGCACCAACTGGGGACAGAGAACCTTTATCTGCTAATCATTCATTGGTTCACTCATTCATTCCCAACTAGAGAATCAACCCGTCAGCCACAGATAGACCGAGTTCCATCGCAGGCACAAGTAATAGATATATATGAGCTCATAAGGACAATAGGATGCATTATTTGAAACCTGAACAGTCTTAGGAATTTGGGTTTCTAGTGTTACCATGGTGGTGGACGGTAATCAATCTCTCACCTACAAGGAAAGGAAAGACTGCTTTCTCCCCATCAAAGGCAGGTGTTTTCAGGTGAGTCTACTATAATATCTCTGTGGATTTATCTAATGCTTCAGTATTTTCATGCTGGGGTATTTTTAACAGTGCAGCAGATGGGCCTTTGCAAAGAAGTTTTATTTTGGAGCTTGTGAAGAGATTGGGGTTAATGTACAATAAAGTGAAAGTGACGTCTGTAAAGATGGTGTGAGCAGAATGCCAGGATCCATTACCCTGATCACCCCACAAACACACTGGCCGCCTCTTGTGGTGAGTTGCTGCTCAGATCCCATCAGCGTTACTTGCAGGACACTTCGCCACTCTGTGGCCAGTTTCCAGGGATTTTCACATGCCGAGCAACCCGTCCTAACTAGGACAAGGAGACATTGTTTTGCAAACTTTGCTTTGGGGCCTAGAGTTTTGGAAGGAGCCAGACCTGGTTCCTTCTCCCAGTTTTGTAATGATGGACTTCCACTGGCAATGAATAGCAGGACAATCCCAGTGCAGGCCCAGAGCCAAGGTGTCAGAACAAGGTGGTCTGATCATGTAAAGAGTGCAGTGCATGTCGGCTGAGTGCAGTACATAGGTTGTTGCTTCTCTTCAGAAGGTGACAGGCATTACCCAGGACAGTTTGGATCCCTGATGAGAAAAGAAAAAAGACGTTCTGGGAAGGATCTTCCAAGAAAGAAAGCCAACCGGAGACAATATTTGAATGAATTAACCTTCACTGGTTTCCCGTGACCCACAGGACCAAGTCCAAATCCTTAGGACAGCCTCCAGATCTTTCCTTATCTGGTCCCTGACTAATCTTCAGTCTCTCCATTGTCCCCAAGCAGCATGTGATCTGACCATTCCAAGCTGCCCTTTGTTCCCTGATGCTAATGGTAGCCAACACTTATCCAGGCCCTTAAAATGCCAGGAACTAGGCTAAAAGCTTTATACATTTCCTCATCTACTCTTCAGAGCATTCTGAGGTAAACATTGTTATGGTCCCCAATGTACAGATGAGGAAACAAAAACAGAGGTTGTAGAACTGGTCACAAACTCTTAAGAAGGTTGGGATGAGAAGGCAGTGTGACTCCCTGTACAACCTTTAACCACTTCCCTGCCCCTCCCTTCTTTTCTGTATGAGAAAATACCTCTAGATTTTGCATACATTGCTGTCTTTGCATAGAATTGGCCTTTCTCCTTATTTGGCTGATTTTTAAAAATATCTGTTCATCCAAACCTTCAAGATCAAACATTGCCTTCTCTGGATGCTATTCCTGGCACTCTCAGGCAGAGTTAGTGCCTTTCTCCTTGGAGCTCCCACACTTCTTGTACAAACAGCATAACTATTGCACTACAGTGCCCTCCTCTCATGCATTCATTTATGTCTGGTCTGTGCAGACTCGTTAGAGCTTTTCCCAGATAAATCAAAGCTCTAAGAGAATGAGCAGCAAATAAGAAGCAACCATTCCCTGAACCCAGAAGCAGCTCAGGCTCCAGGTGGTGATTGCACCCAAATGCCATGTGGTATTTCTTGAGCAGTTCTGCCGACAGATCCAGACGAGTGCCCGCCTGCCACATTCCTGCCTTTATCATTAACCGCAGCCCATGGTGACTTTCTTCAACATGTGAGGCAGCGCCTGCCTGTCTGATAACCCAGTTTCCTTCTGGAAAGGATTTCCTTTGGCCTGGGTGCATACCTGGCCCTGCAAGAGTTAACCACAAGGCGGCCCAGATCAGGAGAACATGAGGTTTCCATTAACTGGTGGTATGCGGACAAGTGGCACGAGCATGGATTATGCGGTAATAAAAACACAAGGCGCAGTATTTGTCAGAGGCCTCCCTCTCCCCTTCCCTGCCTTCTGCCCCAGCACAGAGAGACCAGACCCTCCTGTTGCTTGCTTGTAGCAAAAGTTGGTATCAGACATTTTCCCCAATCTGCTTTAATCCTGCTGTGTGTGTTCATCATATCCCCAAAAAGGAGATGGAAAGAAAGAATGCCAGAGGAATTCGTTCCTTCCCCTGGGATGAATCCTAAGTGAACCAGTTGGGAGGCAGAAGAAAGGAAAATGATCAGAGTAGAGAAAAGGAGGAAGGACAAGAGGGAGGGAAGACGAGAAGAATGGTGAGAAAGGTAGCAGATTGAGCTCATTTAGCGGGGAGTGGGGGACAGTTGGATGAAGCATTGGGAGAGTCTGCAACCTTATCTTCTGGAAAGAAGAAAACTCACATGTATGGAGAGATAACTACATGGCATGTCTGATGGTTAATTTTATGTGTCACATGGACTGGGTTATGAAGTGCCTAGGCATTTGACCAAACATTATTCTGAGTGTGTCTGGGAGGGTGTTTCTGTAGGAGATTAACATTTGAATCAATAGACTGAGTAAGGCGGACTGCCCTCCCTAGTGTGGGCAGGCTTCATTCAATCACTTGAAGACCACAGTAGAACAGAAATGCTGAGTAAGACGGATCTCGCGCCTGACTATTTGAGTTGGGACATTATGCTTTTCCTGTCTTGAAATCTAACTGAAACATTGGCTTCCTGGGTCTTGAGCCCTGCTTACACTGGAACTTACACCATCGGTTCCTCTGGGTGCCCAGCTTGCCAACTGCAGATCTTGGGGCTTCTCAGCCTTTATAACCACCTGAGTCAATACCTTATAATATAAAAATCTCAATTATATATCTTGACTATATAGATATTTGTTTCTGATTCTGTTTCTTTGGAGAACCCTAATACTACATCAGGCAACATGGTGAACTCTATGTATTATTTCATGGAGTCCTAGACACTTTCAGTAATTTGTCACATAGGTCCTAGAGTTAATGAGGGGAATAAGTTCCCAACCAAGGTCTCTCTGGGTTTAAATACTGTTGTCTCTCTTTCTTTTAGTTATATAGGGTTGCCTAGCCACATAAAGCCTCGCATTTTTAGTTGCAGGTGAGTAGAAGTCCTTTAATCATTTGCCTTCCTTATAGACAGATGTTGTTAAGGAGCAATTGCTAGAACTCAGCACCCTGGGACGCTCTTAGAATCTCTGCCCCATGACTCAACACCCCATGATCATGTATGGTTTTGCTGAAAGGCAGTCATTCTGGGCTTCAGAAACACTTATTCTGACCACAGTTATGTAATAAGTGCCTATTTTGACAATGAAGGAACATAAATAGAATAGCATCTTCCTTGTCAAGTCCACAGTTGCCTTAGGGTTCCCGCAAGTCCTGTCAGGAAAGGAGCACACATACTGTGATGTAGGTGTGTGTAAACTGTTTGTAAAGAAACAAAGCAAAAGGAGTGATCTATCTTGGTGGTTTGGAGGGGGTGCCAGGTGGAGGAGAGGGGACAAGGCAGAGCAAGGAGTCCCTACCCAAAGCCTCAGAGAGGGCAAGGCAGGTTTGGCTAATAGAAAGTAGTTAGCTGTGGGTAAAGAGTGGTTCTTCTCTCTGGTTACTCGTCAGTGTCATGTGGGGAGATTTAAGGCATGCAGATGCCAGGGGCCCACCCCCCAAATCTCTGGAAGTACAGTGTGAACCTTAGCATATTTTTGGAATAAGTCAATAAATCAATAAATCAATAAATAAAGCTCTGCAGGTGACCCTAATGTGTTGTCATGATTGAGAACTGTGGGTGTGCTGCCCAGTGTGGATCTGGGTTAGAGTGAGAGATGAGTCTGGAGAATAAGCAAAGATACGAAGATGAAAAGCCTTGGATGCCACTCTAAGCAGTTTGAACTTCCCTTGTGGGCCTGCGAGGTTTTTGAACAGGGAAGTGACCTTCCTTACAGGAAATGAGTCAGCACAGTGGTGCAGCCTTGGTAGGCTGAGCTCCAGGGGAAATTCTGGCTTCATCTTCTCAGAGAGCTTGACCACCTGTGTTTCCTAAGACACAACTGATTTAACTCTTCCTTTGGTTCATGCAGCTGAGGCTTTGTAGCCCTCTGGGGAAACCAGTTGTCTGGCAAGCAGGAGACACCCCCACCCCCACCCCCAGTTCTACATTTGCTGCAAGTCTAACATGCTGAGGGACCTCAGCCAGCTCCTTGCCCTCTCTGGTCCTCAGCTTCCCACACCAAACACTTAGGAGATGAAACAGATCAGTGCTTCTTTATGAGGTTGGTAATATATGATTGCTTTCATTAGTTTTTAGCCAAAATGCTATATGTATTTTTTCCATTTAAGAGAGCAGTAGAGCAGACCGCCAGGTTAATGAAACAGGAGAAATTGGGGAAGGGGAGCCAGGCAACTGCAAGCAGGCAGTGCCTTCATGTTGACTCCAGTCTCCAACCAGGTATCAGTCATTTTCCTGACACATCTAACCTGTGGGGAAATTGCTTGGCCCTCTCAGTATCTCCGTAAGTCAATGACCCAACCTGTTGGAAGGGAGGAGAACCCAGATTTGGAGATGTCCTATTCATTCCTGCTGTCTGTGAGCCAAGAGGAACACCAGCCTGGAGAAGGTCCTCTAACCAGCCTCCTTATTTGAGGCATTTCCTGCCCCAATCCACTCACCTGAAGCCTAGGAGAATCAAAAGTTGCTATGTTGCACCTTCAGCGGTTCCTCATTGCCAGGGACCACGCCCAAATTTTCCGACTGGCACTGTAGGTCTTTTGCAATCCTCCCTACACCTGATTCTTGAACCTCATATCCTAGCAGGTCTTTACATGGCTCTGCACACCAGACATGTAAAATTGCTTACTCTGTGAGGATGGCCAATCTCATTCATGCTTACAGGTCTCAACCCATATAGTTCCCCCCGGTTGGAATCCTTTTCCCTCACCTTCTCTACCTGGGAAACTTACTCATCCCATAGGCTCAGCTAAAATGTCACTTCATTCATTTGAGGACCTAACCTGTATTCCAGGAAAAAATGACAGATACTTGGAGGATGAACAAAACTGAATCCCTTAGTAATGATCCATTTCTGTACCCCTCTTCACTTTGCTCCTAATTTTGTCACTTAATGGTGATTATCTGTTTACATTTCTGAATCTCTCCCTAGCTTATAAACTCTTTAAGAGTCAAAATGTCTCTTAGAGATCTCTGTGTCCATTGCAATGAACAAAGAGCCTGACACAGCCTAAGGGCTTAGTGTATATTTGCTGAATAAATGAATGATATATTTGATAAATGTGTGTGTGTGTGTGTGTGTGTGAATGTTTGAAGCAGAGTGAGAACTGGTTTACTTCTTGGGATTGCCAGAGGTTGTAAAAATGAGGACATTCATTACATCCCTTAGTCCAGACATGAAGAGCCTGGAAGGGATCTTCAAAGATCATTAACTCCTCCTAGATGAGAAACCAAGACCCGACAAAGGAAGGGGCTCATGCGATGACCCGATGACCAGCATCTGCTCCCTACCATTTCCCACACCAGCTGAACAGGCAGCCCCACCTGTGACTCCATCATCTCAGCACTAAGACCCCCTACCTTAGCTCCCTGTAGCTCGAGTCTCTCAAACAGCACACAACCCAGGCCTCATCGCCTTGGAATCTGATCACCTGTTCAGTTGCTTTCTTCCTCTGTCTATTTGATATGGCTGGCCAGGAAGACAGTGCTGACAAGGCAGTCTCCAGCCCTGCACTGACAGAAATCAGGTGTCCTTGCTTCATAAAAAAAACATTAACCGATCCGATGGGAGCGAGAAGCAGAAGTGCTGACAAAGATGTAACTCCCAAGGATTCTATGGGGCAAGGAGAAAGCATTGTGCTCTCCTGATTTAGAGACTTTCTGGGGTTTGCAGACAAGACAGAGACAAATGATAGAAGCCAGGGATGAAAGGCCAGTAGGTAGGAGGTCTCAGCCACTCATCTGAGGGGATCAAGAGAGAAGAAATGATAAGGGAGGCCAGTGTGCCCTCCTCTGGGTCCCAAGGCATCATCCAAATGCTTATCATGCTCTTGGACCCATGCCTCTCCACTGGTTGCCTACTGTCTGCTCACTTTATCCTCAATCTGCCCCCAGCCCTGCCTTCGCACAGCCATCTGGTGGTCTTTGGAAGCCACCTGATTGTAATTCAGATACCCTTCATTAAAACCCCTCAGCTGCTCCCTGCAACTCAGATGGCACTCAAGACCTCCCTCAATTTATTTCTGATGCCTGAAAGCCGCTTCCTCCCCACAAGAGGGGATTCTGTTTTCCTTTACCATGTGGGTCAGAGAACCTTTAACAAAGAAAATATTCCGGAAGCAGAGATGGGTGGTTTGATGGCAGGAGCAAGCCTGCTATCTAGAACCACATTTTTCCTACACCCACATAGGCACCCCCCACCCCTCTCACAGGAAGGTCAGTTCGAGGGAGCACTGCATGATGGAGGCGCTCCTCCATCCCCATCTGAGACGTCATGAACTTCGGGATGATTGGACATAGTCCCTGCCCTCAAGGAACCCATGGTCTAATGGGGGGAAATGAAGTCAAAACAATTATGACAAAGTAGTATACGCTATCCTAGAAGTCTACTCAGACTGCTTCGGAAGGGAGCTAGAGATTTAACTGTTAGTGGAGGAATGGAGGAGAAATTAAGGATAGCTGGGCTAGCTATGCCTGGGAGGATGATTAGACTTTCCCCAGGAGCAAAGGAAGAGCAGGCGCTGAAAGAGCTTTCCCTAGGTTATAAATCAGGTGCAAAGTCTCACAGGAGACAGATGTGGGATGTGTGGAAAACAAGGTAAATTAGAGAGTGGGTGAGGGCAAAGTGAGAGATTAGAAGAGCTCCCATAGTGTCATCACCTCGCTCTCTGTCCCCCGCTTCCCCCCCCAGCCATCTCCGTTTCATCTCTGTCTCCACCTCCATCTCTCTCACCTTGGCCCCATTTTCTCTTATGAGGAGGAGCATCTTGCCTGGAAAGTGGAGAAGGAAAGGTGGTGCATACTAAGGCAGCTTCAGACTCACAGCATCCCAGCTAAAGGGACTCAGAGGGAAGATCTTCTTTCTTGCTGCCTCAGTGTTTGTTGATCCTCAGGAAGGACTCAGATGGGCCCGTCTGAGTCACATGCCCACCTCCAGGACTAACCCCTGGTCACCAGGATGGAGGACAGATTTAAGCAGGCAGTATGGGTGACGTGACTAGGGCAGGACTCTAGGATTGGTTTCTCCAAAAGCACATGGTCAGAGCCAGGAAAGAGCAGTTTCTCATGTGAAGATGGGCTGCCCTAACTAGAAGACAGGAGACAAAAGCCTAGATGTTTACTTCATTTGTGGCTTCCCTTCTTCCAACGACCTCTTGGTGGCTCTCTGGAAATAACAGGGATTTCCTGACCACCTTTTTATCCAGAAGGCTTTGTACATAACATGCCCTCAATGGATGCTTATTGATAATTGTTACATGAAAAAAGTAAAATAAAAAGTAAAGTTAGTGGTGAATAAAGGAAAAATAGTATGGTACGCTGGGAATTCAGACACTGTGAAACACCGCATTTGGAAGAAATGCCTTGCTGCCCTTGGTGAGTCTGAAGAAAGGATAAGAAGACACTCAAAGAACATGTGGAGTGTGTGCAGCTGCCTTTGCACCAGGAAGAGAGCTGGGCTGGAGAGCTGCAGTCAGCATCGGAGATAGGAGGGGCCTGGCCTGGCTTTGATGCTGTTGGGATAATGGAGCCACAGTGCAAGCACAGGGCCTTTTATTGGCAGGGTGAAAAGAAGCCAGCTGGGGTTTGTCTATAGCTGAGCTTCTGATTCTCCCCCATACTTCTGAAGAATACCCTCTTTGTTCCCTTCCTGCAGGTGGCACCTGTCATTACAGGACGTGGAAATAGGATAAACAGCCCTGTACTGCTTAAGAGATGCCCCTTCTTCAAATGAGTCCCAAACAGCGCCCCAAGGTCACCTCCCTCGCCCTCTTCCTCACTCCATCTCTCCCTCAGTAGGATTCAACGGAATCAGGTTGGTGGTCACAGAACTCGGTGTTCTAATAAAATGTCACCACTTTGTGTTACAAGATGACAGTCTCAACTTTACTACAGCTTCCTCTCATAACAAATCCCTAAAAATTATAGAAAAAAAAAAAAATAGAAAAAGAAGTAACTTCAAAGTGAGGCCCCAATCCAAGGCGTGGAGCTCTCAGTGACTCCAGAAACAATAAAGAATTCTTGGAAAGCAAACAGTAGGTGAGATGGATACCATCAAGGGCATCAGTCTGAGTCCTGCTCCCTCCCCCAAGGGTAGCTGGCCACTACAGGGGTGCTTGCCTGCAGGAGAAAGCAATGTTGTGGGAGCTGGGAAAGGAGAAATAAGGCAGGGGCACAGGCAGCTGATAATACCTAGGAAGAAGGAGAGCACCCATGCCAAAGGCAATCCCCACAGAAAGCTATCCAGAGGCAGGTCCCATCACTTCTCAAGACACACTGAAAAAGGGCAAAACCAGTCTAGGAAGCATGCCCCACTCCTCTTCCCAGACAAGAGGTGTGTACGAACAGAGCAGAGCCACACAAAACAACTCTGCTTCCAAGGGGGAAGCACAATCCACTCTCACCAACAATTGAGGATAGTCAATATCATGAAAGAGAAGCAGCAGACTTAAATCTAGAACCTATACCTAGGGACTCAGAGGCAGAAGTAAGCAAAATAGGAGTTTAGATGAAGGAAAGTTAAAATTACACGGTTAGAGGTAAAAAGACTTAGAGCAGTAAAACATCAACTAGAGATCATGACACTTGGAAGTTAAGTCAGTGAGTGGAAAGGAAAAAACAAAAAACAAAAAACAGCAGAACCATGGAAATGTAAAATGGACATAACTGAACAGGGAATTAGTGAGCTGGAAGATCGAGCCCAGGATTCTCTGAGAATGCAGCAAGAAGGAATAGAGAGGTGAGATAAGTCATATAGGGAAAGATGAATACTATATGACCTCACTTATATGTGGAATCTACCAAAACTGAACTCACAGAAACAGAGAATAGGTTGATGATTGCCAAGGCAGGGTTGGGATGTGGATGCCCACTTCCAGTTATAAGACAGGTAAGTGCTGGGGATATAAAGTATGGCATGATGACTATAGCTAACAATATTGTATTTTGTATTTGAAAGCTGCTGAAAGAGTGGATCTGAAATATTCTTATCACAAGAAAAAAAAATACTTTGTAACTTTCCGAGGTGATAAATGTTAATTAGATTTATTGTGGTGATAATTTCACAGTCTATACATCTATTAAATCATGATGTTGCATACCTTAAACTAATCAAATACCATGTCAATTATATCTCAATAAAACTGGAAAAATACAAAAAGAATGGAATAAAGAGATTAGGATAGAGAAAAAATTTAAATATTGGGAAACATAAAAACACTCTAACATCCATTTAACATGTGTTATGGAAGAAATGGCTGCTTAAAGAAATAATAGAAGACTCCAGACCCATAGAAATACAAGACTCTGCAAATGTAAAGTGCTCAGTAAAAATCAATTAACACCACACATACAGATTATAGACCATCAAAAATGAAATGAGCTCAGAAAAGCACCCAGAAAAAGAAAAGAACCTTTACCTACAAAGGAAAAAGAATGCATCAGACATCACTTTAGCTACAAGAAAAATTAGAAGTGCTAGTTAAAAATTACTTCAAGTCTAGAATTCCATGGCCAGCCAAAATTTAACTCAAGAGTGAAGGAAGTGATATTTTCAGAGATACATGACCCTGGAAAAATTTAGAGCCCAAATTCTCTAAAAATATAAAATCATTAGAGGATGTTTTACAAGAAGGAGAAAAGTTAATCCAGGAGAAAGAGGTGAGATTCATGAGACAATGATGAGTAAAAGATATAAATTAGTTGAATTTACTCTGAAACCTAATGTGTTGTCTTAGTGTAAATTGTCGATTGGTACATGGGTTAAGAGAGCAGGAAGATAACTACTAGGAGACAAATAAAGGAACAACTTCAAACAAATTGACCATATTTTTTAAAAAACAGGAGTAAAGAATAGTTGATAAAGACAAAAGAGGACAAGAAGTGGAAAGAGGGGAAAGCAATTAGAAATCACAATGACTTGAAAACACAAACCGTGAAACAAGAACAAAACCAAACTTAGTAAGCACCATCAATATTAACACGTTAAGCTCACCTATAAGAGACAAATTCTTAAATTGTGCTTGAAAAATCTGACCACTTGCTGTTTTCAAGAAACAGACAAAATTTTCTCTGGAAACAAAGCTGAGGAATATACTGGTTTAGAAATGATTAACACACACAAAGCAAATATAATTGTGTTAAATAAAATAAAATTTAAAGCAAAAATCTTTGAAAGAAACAGAGGTGGTGTATCTTTCATAGGGATAAATGCCTTCAAGGAAAAAAAAAGATAACTCTCTTATCAAAATCATCTAAGCAAAATTTGACAGAATTACAAGAGGAAACTGAAAGATACAAAATCACTGTTGAAAACTTTGTGGACCCTGAGAAAAAGATACCTACTGAGAAATGCTCCCCATGGCTAACTGGCCCAAATGTAAAAAGCAGAGCCTAGCAGTCACTTCTACACAGAGGTCTCATGGAAACTGCACTTTTGGGAGAAACCTACACCGAACTGCTTGCTTCTGCACTGAACTGCCTGGCTGTACCATGTTCCTGCCTTCCGCGCCGGCCTTGATCAAGGAGGTCCTGGGATCCTATTTCAATGAATAGGACTGAAGCTTCCACCATCCAACTGGAGCAGAATCTCTAGCAGCTTCTTCACTGATCAAACAGAATCAGAATGGCTCCATTCTGACCAATCAGGACAGTGCCTTTTAGACCAATCAAATTGTGAAGATTGGTAGTCCTCATTTGCATGAGGATAGACCAATTATGAACCAAGGGTCTATATAAGTCTCCTCCCCTGTGACTCCTTTCCACTGAAGGCTGGAGATGTCACTTTCCTAGGTGGAGGTAGAGCTGGTACCTGGGAGCTGAGTAGCTGGAGAGGGGCCTGGCCCCAGGACCTCCTAACTGCCTTGCAGTTCTCACAACTGTGTTGTATCCCACTTGAGCTGTTTGCATGGAATAAAGTTTCCTTCTTCACTGCACCCAAATTGGGGATTCCTGTTGATATGATACTGAGTTGATACCAACTTTCAGTTGACAACTGGAACAAACCACTCCAGGAAACAAAATCAAGCAGACACAAACCAATCAGGATATGAAGAATTTTAGTAGCAATACATCAAGTAGGCTTACTGTAATATTTGGAGAGCTTTCTACTCCCCACAAAATAGAAACTCTATATCATTTTGTAATGCATGTGGAATGGTCATAAGATTCATCCATAAACAAGGCCATAAATGAATATCGGTAAATTCTAAAAAGCTAACTTCATAAGCAAGATTTCACTAGCCATTCTGCACATGAAATGAGAAGTTGACAAATAAAGAGATAAATATCCAAAAAGAAAGAAACAAAAACAGAACAGATATCCAACTATATAAACATATACAAATTTCTCTGTGATGTTTTGCTTAAAGAGAAAGCAAAGAGGACACCTTTTAATTAAAGAAGGGTGAAAAGAATAAAACCATTTCAAAAAAATTTTTTTAATATGTAGCGAAAGAATTCAAATTAGAGAAGCAGAAATTAATGAAATAGAAAACCTGACCAGTGCCACTGGTAGATGCTGTGGCTGCTGTTCCCAAGGTGGAGTCTGGGACTCCGACAAATCTGAGTAGCAGCTTTGTGCTTTGGGGTGGCATCTGTGCATGAACACCTCCCCTGATGAGCTGAACCGGAGACTTCAGATTTCTAAGGACATCTCAAGCAGGTCAAACTTTTGCCATAATCCCTAAAATACAGGAAGTATAGTCTCTCATTTTTGGCAATTCCGTAGATTGTCTTCTGACCTTGTGTTGACCTGCTCCTTAAAATAGACATCCGAGTATCTCTCATTCTGAATGTACTATCTGGCTTTTCTTTCTTTTAAATTGCCTTTGTGGAATGAGATTTTTCATGACCTTCTCCCCACTGCTGGTAGATTAAAATGACTTGAAAGTGTTAGAAACGGAATATGTGCAAAAGAGAGCCCCTCCTTTTTAAAGCAGACTGGGGGCTTAAATGGTTTTTTAGAGCAAAGAGTTGTATGCAATACGTTAGATTGTATAGACTGTTGAATTACATTTTGTTCACATTATTTATTATTAGGAAGATACTCCACTTCTTCCTGGATGAGCTGCAATTGCTGAAAGTGCATAAAATTGTATGACTAATATTAATTAAATACTCACTATGTGCCTGGCATTGTGCTAGGTGTCTAAGACATAAACAACCTCTAATCTGAAACTCTTAGCCCTGACTCCTGGAGCATGCCTACCACAGAAAAGTATTATTTCACTATGGATTGAAGAGCTTAGAGATTCCACTAGGACTAAAGTGTGGCTTTGAAGCCTGAATGCAGTAAAGTGGGCAAGATGGGCAGTCAGCCCCAGAGGAGCATCATTCTCACAAATTCACTGTGGTCTAGGCGCTGGGGCCCACCATCTTAGAAGCCAGAAAATGATATTATCAGTACACCTGGAGAGAAGAGATTCTCAGTGACATGCTGATACTAATTTCACACAAGATTGATTTTAAAATGCCAATTTGCCACTTTCCTATGGCCAGAGTCAGCCTGTTCTCAATCTACCACACCGCTTTCTCAGGACTAAGGTACCTGCAAAGCTGAATTAGTCCTGGGAAGATTGCTTGGGGAGCACAGGCACATAGTGAGGAAGACAGCTAATTTTGACATTGTCATCTGCGGAGAAATTGCCACACAACAATGAATGCTCTTAGGCAGAATAACATTTAGTTTGGATCTGGTATGAGCCATTGCTTTTTTTCTGGATCACCAGAAAATGCCTTATTTTTACTGCCACTTCATCTTCTATTACCAGTTCTATTACCATCTTCTATTACTGCTATAACTAGTATAGCTAGTCAGATACAGGAGTTACTATTCAGGCTCTGAACTAATAGCTTTCCATATACTCACTTAATACTCAAAACCTCCTTGCAAGGTGTATACTTTTACCATCTCCTTCAGTTCTTGGTTAAGGAAAATGAGATAGAGAAAGTTTAAGTAAATTGCTCAGAGTCGCCCAGCTGTAAAGTGGCAGAATCAGAATTAAAATCCAAGTTGCCTGGCTCCAGACTTGATGCCTCTATTTGGGGCCTGGTCTCTGTCGTAGTTATTTTTCAGGACAAATTCAAGCAAGGCTTGTTTACACGAGTTGTTAGACTTACTACTCAAATACAACTAAGAGCAGTCAGATGAAAAGAGCCCAACTTTCTTTAAGCACCAGCCCTTTCCTGTTTAACCCTAGAACCTCCAATGCTGGGTGGAAAAAAAAAAATGTTTTAAATAAAAATAAAAATGTCATCTCCCCTAAGGCAAAAGTAGAACTGAAATACTTACTGAAGGTCCATGCCTAATGGAAAAGTTAATTTTTGGTGTTCGCAGGTCTTATTCCAAAGGAATTTAAGGTTCTTAACACATCTGAAGAACTTTCCAGAAGTTAGACCACTTGTGAGTGAGAGAAGTCGGGAACTTAGGCACCATGGGAAGGCACTGCAGACACGAAGCTCCTGCAGCAGTAATCAGGATGGGGGAAGTAGGAGAGCAGGTAAGCCAAAAAATGTAATAAAATATTATAGCAGAGTGCCCAGCACACAACTGTGGCACTATCAGGGCTTATTGAGTAAAAGAATGACACTTGCTCACCAAGTCCCTTGGCTACTCTTGTACTCAGTGACCTTCTCCAGGTGATTATTCAAAAACTCAAAGGGTGCCTGCTTCAGACAAATACATGTTTTCTACATGTGTTGACTTAGGAAGCCAGAAAAAGTGTTGAGGACTTGGAGAAGATAAAATAAATTTGTGCCAGTGGTACTCGGGGTATTTGCACTTTCTACCAAGTCAGACTATGAGTCTCCATCATACATTTACTATATTCAAAATTAACTGCTGACAAGAACCTAGTATAAAGGAACCATGGACATGGACAACAGGTGGGATTGACTTTGGGGGAAATGGGTGGGTGGGGAGAGGGGACAGAAGGGAGCAAAAAGGGGATGGATGTAATACAACAACAATAAAAATAAAAATAACTGTTGAGTCTGAAAAGCCTTTTGAATTCAAAGTTCTAAACTGCAGTATAAAGAGAGGTGGGAGTCTTCATACCTGGTAGAGAAGGAGAAGAGATAACAAGGATAGAGATGAGACTGAAGTGGAGAGACCCTTGTGAAAGGGGAAGGGCCGGCGGAGGCTTGTGGGAGGTGCCTTTCGATGCAGTTGGAGCTGAAATAGTCAAAAGGTAGCTCTGTTCCAATGAACAGACGTTCATTGAGTTCCTGCTATTGGCAGGCCAATGGTAGGTGCTGAGGATACAAATGTAACTCATGTTTCACTGACCTCTTGTCACCCAAGATTCTGCCACCAGTCCTGGAAACCCCAGGAAGGGTCAGAGAGGGGATTGTGAACGTTTTCTTATTCTGGCCCAGCTCAGTGAAGTGTCTTGACAAGGCCTGCTCCCTCTGCTACCTTGTAAGAAGTAGCTTTTCTTCCAGGGCCCACTCTACAGCTCTCTTTTTTGCCATATCTTGCAACCTGAGACCTAAAGAAGTTTCATGAAGTTCTAACTGAAAATAGACCCTTCACCTTCTGCTAGTGATGGGCTCTAGCAACTGCCCATTGAGAGATGTTGGAGGACTGACCAACCTCTGGGATAAGCTTTATGCTTTCCTAATTGCCCTTCTTACCCACTCGTGTCTTTCTCTGTCCTTCCTTCCAAATGCTTGTGCAAATTGTCACCAGCCCGTCCCAAATGCCTTGACCCACCCCATACTTCTGGTGGAGACCCCTTTTGTTTCACTTGAATTCTTCAATGGAAAGATAAATGGAACCTGGTCTCCTCTCTCAAGGCATGTGGTGGATCCTAGATGGATTTCTATCATGTCACAACTTACCCGCAAGTGGGGACTGCTGACCAAAAAGAGGTAGCATTTTAGTGCAATGGAGACATTGCCACACCAGACACCCAGAGTTCTGTCACATGTCTTGGATCTGTTCCTTAGCAGCCATGTAGACTTTACGAGGTCATTTTAACTTTTCACATTTAGCTTTTGAGAGGGGAACGAACAAAACCTCTTCTCTACTTTTCCAGTGATTGGGGGAAGGTAGTGATGATCAAGGGAGATAATGCATGTGAAGAAAGGATTTTGTAAACAGCTGACTCCCTCTGCCCTCAAAGGCAGTTACTGATTGTGGCTCTCAAAGCACTTCCAGCTCCTCTCCAACCTAACATTCAGCACCCTGCAGGGGATTTGCTGGTACGACTGATTCTCATGGTAGACTGTCAGCCCCTAGAAGGCAAGAATCTCCTCCTATTCACTATTATTATCATTATTATTATCTAGCCCTTGGTGAGGTGCCAATCATATATTAGACACTAAAAAAACAAAACAAAACAAAACAAAAAAAAACATGCCAACTATCTGCATGAGTGAATGAATTGGATTTAAGAGTTTAAATTATACTCTGGTATTCTGAACAATTTTGGACAAGTCACATCACCTTCTGAACTCTGGTTTTCCTAATTGCATGTAGGAAAAAATATATTGGACAAGTAATCATACAACAAGGCTTAGGAAGAAATGTGAGTTTACACATTGTGTCATTTCAACCCAGACAGCCCAAGTTCTTCTATTATGGCTATGAAATGTACGTGATAGGTCTAAGGGAATGTGGTGGCCATTGGGACCAGAACACAGATCTCTTGGCTACCAGTTCAACGATTTTATGTTACATTTTAAGATTCTGAAATGAATTTGACACAGTTAACACAGGACGATTTTATAATGTAGAACACACTGTTGTGTTCCAGATAATAGATCTGTCCCTGGCAGAAAATAGACATTCTGGTCAATGGGGAGATCATCCTTGGTGAGAAGGAGCTGTGAATTGAGAACAAAACGGCACAGTACTGCCCAAGGCGGGTATCAGTTACTCTGAACGCAATTATGCTCAAAGAATGACCAATGAATTCCTACCCTCCACAGCCCCACACTCAAATTCAGTGGCTTTGTCCAGTAAGACAAATACGTAGGAAACTTAGCAAAGCTGGGTGGCTTGCAAAACACTCCATGACCAAGAGGCTGAGGCTATTAAATACAGATCACGTTAACAACCAGCAGTCTTAGAGATGATAAATTAGCGAAGGATTTTAAGGAGGTTATCATGAAATCAGAAATATGACTAAGACTGCTCTTTCTGGCACGGGTCTGGACTATGCAGAAGGGTGTGGGCTGAAGGCAGGAAGTCCCCGGGGACAGCCCTGGAGTGGCCCAGGTGAGAGCCAGTGAAGCCTGAACTAGGCCAGCGCCAGTTTGTTGAAGAACAGGTTCCTGAAATAGCTGACTTTTAAAATAGCTTATTTGTAAATATTACTTAATAATATTGTTATTTATTGTTAGCTTTCTATTGCTGCTATCACAAATAACCACAAACTTAGTGGCTTAAAATGATACCAATTTATCCCGAAGTCCACTGGGCATGTCCATGCTGCCAAGGCTGCGTTCCCTTCTGCAGGCTCCAGGGGAGAACTATGTGCTCCCCCATCTCCTAATCACATCTGCTTTCCAAATCCCTTTTTGCTGGATAAGAAAACTGCTCCCAGATTCCAGTGATCAGAAGAATGTGGGCACCTTGGGGTGGAGGGCAGGGTGGAGGTGGGGGGATGCATTATTCTGCCTTCTGCCAGTGGGGACTCAAAACCAGAAGAGGAAAATGTGTTATCTGAGGCCTGAAGTGTGTAAGCAGAAGAGGTGGGACAAGCATCCACGTCTCTTTGCTTCAGGGCCAGGCGAATTCCAGCTTTCGGCGCATTAGGCCATGCAGAGGTCACTTATCACACGTACTGTGGAGAATATGACTGAGTGGATAGCAACTGCCTAGTGTCTTTCCACTGCGTGACAGCCTAAGAGATTCCCAATTTTTTTGGTCGAGGTGGCTGTAATGTGGCTCTCAGAAGGGAAGCAGCACCAGTTCCGTGTGGGCTGTCTTCGCTAGCACTGACCCAATCTGCCAAGCCCCATCCTCGAGCAGTTTAGCTTTGTCATTTGCGCATCACATTTCACTCATCAGAACCCATCCGGGTGAAGCTGTTTGGTACATGGCATGGTGCAAGGGAAGAGTCCCAGGGCTGCAGTTGGGAGTCTGGGGTGCTGTCTCCCTTTCATTGTCCTATCAGGTGACCTGATATGCCACCTGCCCTTGTTTGAGACTCATTACCCTCTCATGTGGAAAGAGATGGCTGGGTTAGACATAGAGGTCCCTGCCGCATTGCATCTGTGTGGGTTGTGAAGCTGATTTCTGCACTGACTGCAGAAGCAGAATGGTCAAGTCAAGTAGAATAGATGGATGACAATCGTCATAGAAGACCCTTTCCTTCTTTGATTCTCAGACCCTTGATGCAGCCATGGAACTTGGCATTCGATGTTCCACTGCACTGGACTCTATATAAATGCCAGGTTTCTATAGAGACAAAGGGCTGTGCAGGTTCTGAAGGAACTTTGCAACCGTAGGCTGCGATGGCTTCTACACATCACGCATGTCGCTCACCCAAGAATTCCTGGCTTGGCTGTGAGCTTTCTGAAGTCTTGACACTCCTAGTGCAGATTCACACATTTCTGTGTCTATACAGGGGTGGTAAACATTAACAGAATTTCAAAAATCTGAAAATGGTTGGCTTCTAAACAGTGGCCCATCAGTCTCAAGAACTAATAAGCAAAGGGAAATGGAAGGGGCAGGAAAGAACTGGAATAGACCCTCAGGGTTTACTTTGGTCTGACAGTAGTAGCAATGACATTTAAGAAGTTGAAAATGTAGAGATTAAGGGGAAAAAAGGGTAAGGGATTAGGAGAGCTTCTAAAAGCATATTTTAAAAAACCCAGGGGTTAGGACATCAGCACAGAAATTGCAAGCAGACATAATTCAGCCCCTTGCTCTCAGTGGTCACGAACTTTCCTCCTGACTTCACCGGGAGTGAGTGGGTAGATTATACAACCTTTGCACTTGCTCCTAATTCCAGATTTCCCAAGCTTCCTCATTTTCGGGTTGGTTTTAAGCAACCCTGAATCACAAACCTCCCTGCTTTTCCATAGATGAACATGTAAGGTAGTATAGGTCAGTAGGTAACTGAACAGCTACATTTCCTTGCTTAAAAGGTAGAAGTAGCTCGTGGACATGAACCTACTTTCCTGGAAGTTCTGGGATTGTACATTGTTAATTTGACTGAAATTCCTTACGGAGATGGAAGGAAATAAATTGAAGTTACAGAGAAAAGAAAACTGAACACTTAGGGGGAATTTGTTAAAGGGAAGCTCGAAGTCAGGGAAGGAGACATATAGAAGCCTTGAAGGCAAAAAAGAAAAAAGAGAGAAAGAAAGAAAAGAAAAAGAAGAAATACCTACTCCAGGGTGCCCACAACTATTGTCAAGTGAGTGATGGACGTCAGCTCCCCTTTTGCGCACATTGTGTGTGTGTGTGTGTGTGTGTGTGTAAGATATGTTCTTGGTGTTCAGGGACCATCCTGATTTCATGTAACCTGATTCTTTTCAATAAAGAAGGTGATTCATTAAATGTGTAACTAAATGTGATTCCATTTTTATAACCTTGCTAGGCTTCTCATATAAAAAATAGTCACAGTTCAGGGAAAAAAATCTTTTGTCAGCTGGAGTCTATAAATTCTTGGTACATAAACCATAATCAACTGTAGAGAGACTTATGGAGAGACACCTGAGGGCAGCGGGAAAGTAGCAACTTTGCTCTTGGGAGCCTAGGTTTATGTCTCTTTCTGATATTTCCTGGTAAGGAGTTGAATCTCTATAAAGCATCATCTAAAATGAGTTTAAAAGGACCCCAGCATGACCTTGGACATGCCTTCTTGGGGAACTGCTACTAGGAGGGAATTTCAAAACCCGGATGCAGCTCATTCTTCCAGAGAGAGAATCAGGATAGTGGGTGAAGGTGAACAGGGTCCAGAGCTGGATGGAATAGAGACCACCCTGTGGGGTGTAAGTCCCCACTCCCTTCCCCTTCCAGCCTGTGCTCAATCAGACGTCCCTCACCGGCACGGACGCTGTCGGGTCCCAGCACCTTGGCATTCTGCTGACTGTGCCATTTGTCAGGATATGGCACCTTGCTCTCTTGGTCAGTAGTTAGGTCGCATGGTCTCAGGTACAGGACCAGCAAGTTCTCCTGGAGGGGAGGCCTCTGTTCTGGTGGCAAAGGAGGACTTAGGAGGAGCCTTTAGGAGAGTCTGCATGCTTTATTACAGTTTTTCAGGCGAAGACCTTGTGGCCGTGCAGCTTTGAGTGTCGGCATGCTCACCCTTGGTTGGCCCACCCTTTTCACAGCTGTACTTAGGTTAATGACCGCAGAGAGTCTGGGCGTTTCTACACCCACTCTCCTGCTTCCACACAGCCAGACACTGAGGGTGTGGGCAATGCCATGCATGCTTGGTGTGCCCTCCCACAACAGAAGTGTGCACTAGCTTATAGCAAGGGCCTTCTTATACTATACAAGTTGGGACAAAGGAGGTTGTATCCACCTTAGAACAAAAAGACTGTGTACCCAAGGTGACATCAATTGCTCTGAGGTGCTAAATTGGTTACCCTTGGGCTTAGTGTTCCAGGCTCTGGGATAAGATTAACCCCAAGGCTATTTCCCCAGCTGACCCAGAGGGAAGGTCCAACCACGATAGAAGGAGAAATTCCTCATGCCTGACACAGGCTTTACCTCTGAGTGGGGATGTGCCTCCCGATCTGTCTCACCATTATGCTTCATGCAGCCACAATCAACTGGATGGAGAGAACACTGAAAGAGGAAACAGTTTTCTCTTCCTGGCCTAGAGCTTAACCTCCATGATGGAACCAGAGGCACTGATGTTACTGAAATACAGGCCAGAAAAATAAACAGGATGGACCCAGGAAAGGTAGCTATGTGCTGAAAAACAAGAAAACGATCAGGCTGGATGTGAAGGGTAGCTGGCTCCCTAGCCCCATGGTAGGAGAAAGCAACTGGTGAAGTGGGGTGAGGTAAAGCTGCAGGTACGAAGAAGTCTCAGAAACAGAATAGACCAAGTGGGGAGGGGCAGGTGCCTTGGACTTACGGCCTAGTCCCAGGAACTTCAGTTTGGCCATTGCTGCCTAAAAGAGGGAGCGCTAGGCCCTGCCAGTTGAGCACATGCATTGTCCATGAAACCCAGGCATGACTGGAACTATTAAGAAAGCTGCCTTGCTGTATAGGACTGCCTGGGGTATAGGACTGTCAGCTAGAAACTGTCAAGACCCCAGACCGCCGGTAGGGTGAGTGTACCCAGCTCTGCTGCCACAAGTGGGTCAAATCTGATTTCTATCGTGTACTAGTTTTGTGACCTTGGGCAGGTTATTTAAAACTCTGAGACTTGGTTTTCTTAATAGATAATTGAGATCATAATGTTATCTCTCTTACAAAGGACCGGTAAGATTCTGATCCGTAGTTAACACTTAATCAATAGGGGGTGTCCCTGTTGATATTTTTCCCCGTACCTCTGGGTCTGGAAAAGACAGAGCTGCAGGGTCCAGAGACAACAGTAAGAATCTAAACTAATATTAGTTAGGCTACAGGGAATGTTGTTTATTGCAATCAGACATCAATGTCTGATTGAGGCTGGTTTCAGTCTTTGAGAAAGCCAGTTTATTTCTGGTTTACCCTTATACTTTCAGCTCTTCAGTGATCCCCAAATAAAAATTCATGGTGTTTACAAGGCCCCAAACTCCAACTTCATGTCTCGTCAGACCTGCGAGACTGCTGAACGTTTTGGTCGACTTCTTACTCTCACATCTGCAACCTGTGAATCGGTAAGTCTCTCCAAGGGAAAATTGTCACAGAATGTCTCTGCGTTCCTCTCTCTTTATGGTCCTGGACCCTCAAGTCCCGATTTTCTTTAATGCTTGTATCCAGGGTACTAGTTATTCTCAGCAGAAGAATTCGTCCTTAAAAACTACTTTGTCATAATTAAAAGTAGCGACAAGTCCCTTGCTTACTTAATGTGTATTTTAAAAAAATAACTAGCACATAAAAATTATAATGACAAGTTCCTTTGTTAAGAGAGGAAACTATTTAAAGAAAAAAAAAAACCATCAAGTAGAGCAGTTACAGATGATATGAGAATAACCGATGTTTCAGATTATTGACTTAGTACATAGTAGGTTTTCAATGTGTATGTTCCGGTTTTTATTACTTTTACCTTGAATACTAGAAATTTTTTACTGGTCTCCCAGCTTCTGCCTCTGACTCCCGCCCACAGCACACACTTCATACCTTAACCTGCAATCTCTCTAAGAACACAAAACTACCGTACTCTTATCCAACTCTGATAGAAACCCTTCAATAGATCTTACATCAGTAAGCCTTCTTTCAGAGCAAAAGTGGCTTAATAAATACATATATCTGTCTTCTCACAAACAACAGATCCAAAGTTTACCAGTTTGGAAGTTGGTGAGTCACCAGTTTAGTCATGTCCAATGCTTGGATTGTTTGTCTGAAATTCTTCTGGTTTTCTGTGATTGGAAATAAGATGACTGCTATGGCTCCTAAAATCACATTTTCGCACACCGACAAGAGCATAGACGCATCCAGGAGGTGGCGTAGCCAACTTTTTATCAGGAAGGCAAACCTTTCCCAGAGGTCTCCTACAACTTTTCCTTAGGTCTCATTGGCCAGAACCCCACAACGGGAGATGGCTATGTCAGCAAAGACGGTGGCTGCAAAGTTGCAGCAAAGAATGGCTGTTTCCAGGTGATCATTAGTGACTGCCCCAGCTCCTCACTTTTTTTTTGCAAGATAAAGTCAAAACCTCCTTATAGTGGGTTAGTAATTCTTTCAGGTTTTAAGAACACACACCACATTCAAGTGCAACTCCTCTGTTTATTGAAGAAATATATTGGGGAACAGGGCAGCACAGGAAACCAACTCATTGGGCCTTACGGATGATGAGACATCACCAGCCTGAATAACATAGCAGCTCAGGGCTTGGCCAGCTGATGTGATGGAAGCGAGAGTTTCATGACCCTACGCAGGTGCATGGTCGCTGTGTTGAGTTGGTTCATCGCTGCTACTCCTCAATGTCTCTTATCCATTTTCCCTCCTACTGCTCCCGCCTATTAACCCTGTGGACTTTATATTCACATTTTCGGTGACAAGATTGGGCAGGTCAGTTTCATTCCCAAAGAGGCCAAGCCGTGGCTCAGGCAATATGTGAAGTGTTTGTTGACTCTTTAGGGTTCTTGCTTTATGCCTCCTGGGTTCCTCTGCTTACTGTACCACAGACCCAACATGTCTCTTTTAAAATGGTCTCTCCCTGGAAAGCCTATTAAGAAATAGGTTATTGGGCCCTGTTCTGAGATTTTGACTCTTTATCAGGAGCAGGTCTAGGAATGTGCATGTTAACCTGCATGATTCTGTGTGAGAAAATGTGAACAGTGTTTTAAAATATCAATCCTGTGAATTAGGCCCTTTACATACCAAGTTTTATGAGTTCACCCAAAGAGAGATAATGAAGCCAGGATTCAAATTCGGTTCTATGTATTCCAAAATACCTCTTCTTGTGTCTGATCCAGCTGCCTCATTATCATTCAGCTCCCCCTCCCCATTACCCTGCCTCCCCACCAGACCTCCTCCTTTCTCATCAGCAAAGCTGGAGCTTGCCTGGGTCATGCAGTGGCTGCTGGGCAGAGAAGCAGACGGCCCCTTCATCACAGGGCATTGGTGGCACTCCAGTGGCCCTTCATGTCAAGCGTAGATTTTTTCTAGGAAAGTGGCGGGACCTATTCCTCCAAGAGTAACCACCAAAGTGGTTACTCTATGAAGAGGAAATTATACAATATAGTGACAGTTTCCCCTTCGCAGGTGCCTGTTCCACACCCTCAGAAATCCTCTAAGGAATTGTCAGTGCTGTGGACACAGAACCTGGGCTTTTCTCTGACTCACTCACAGAGGTGGCATGGTAGGAAAGCAGGGCCTCAGTTCCTTTCTCTGGGGCAGGTAAGAGGGATTGGGAGCAGGAGAAGGAGAAATGAGGAAATGTTTGGAGGTCGGGCCTCCAGTGTCACTTAAATGGGAGCCTTATGGTGGATTTGGAAGATCCGAGGTCAAATCCAGACCCTGCCATTCAGCAGAGTATAGTTGGGGAAAGTATTTCACTTCTCCAGGCTGTAGTTCACTTTTCTGCAAAATGGGCCTGTGATCCCAGCCTCAGTTTATGTTGTTAGGACTAACTGAGACTCTTCCTTATTCCATTTTATTTTCTTGTTTTTCAATTACAGTTGTCATTCAATATTAGTTTATATTAGTTTCAGGATACAGCATGGTGATTAGACATTTATATAATTTACAAAGTGATCCCCCAGATAAGTTTAGTACCCACCTGGCACCATATATATTTATTACAATATTATTGTCTATATACTCTCTGCTATATTTCACATCCCCATGAGTATCTCTTAACCACCAGTTTGTACTTCTTAATCCCATCACCTTTTTCACCCAGTCCCCAAAATGCCCTCCCATCTGGCAACTATCAGTCTATTCTCCATCTCTATAAGTTTATTCATTTACTCTGTTCTTAAGATTCCACATATAAGGTAAATCATACGGTATATGTCTTTCTCTGTATAACTTACTTCACTGAGTATAAGACCTTTTAGGTCCATTCATGTTGTCACAAATGGTAAGGGTTCGTTTTTTATGGCCAAGTAATATTCCATTATATATTTATATAGCACATCTTCTTTATCTTGTCATCTATTGATAGGCATTTAGGTTGCTTTCATATCTTGGCTATTATAAATAATGCTGCAATGAACATAGGGGTGCATGTATCTTTTCAAATTAGTGTTTTGGATTTCTTCAGCTATATACTTTGAAATGGAATAATCGAGATTCTTGATGTGAATGTAATGCTCTTTTTGAGTGTGACCAGGGGAAACCTCTTCCTCAGGGATGGAAACAATCCATGGCTATCCAGGAGGCCCTGGGCCTACCACACATTCACACATACTCCTCACACCCCTCAGCTCATGCTGCTCCTAGCTAAGAATCCAGGACTTTATTAAGGGTGGTTCAGGGATGAATGTTGGGGTCCAAGGGATAGAGTAGTTGGCCAGTCTTCCCCTGCTCAGTTTCACATGACACACGTACTTGGAGTAACAAAAGCAAACTGGGGTCCTTTGATTCCCACAGCCCCCACCCCATGAACTAGCAGAGCCAGAGCAATTCCTTTTCCATCGTATGGAAAAATAAAATGTTTGTTTGCTTAGTTGTCTTTAACTCCATTCAAAACAATTTTGTTAGAGTGTATTGTGACAGGCATCATATCAGCATGCACTTACTTAAAAGAAACATTATAATTGGCAAATTTTTGTGTAGCCATTTTAATATTAAAGATGGAAGAAAACAGTTTTGGCATACTATGCTTTATTATTTTTAAAAAAGGTAAAAATGCAACTGAAATGAGGAATAAACATAATTTGCGCAGTGTGTGGAAAAAGTGCTGTGACTGATCAAACATGTTAAAAGTGGTTTGTGAAGTTTTGTGCTGGAGATTTCTCACTGGATGATGACCCATAGTTGGGTAGACCAGTTGAAGTTGATAGCAATCAAATCAAGACATTAACTGAGAACAGTCAGCATTATACCATGTAGGAGATAGCTGACATACTCAAAATATCCAAATCCATAGTTATTGGTGAGAATGAAAAATGTGTGTTTTCTTTTACAGAAAAAAAAACTGAAAGATCATTTAGGCCAACCCAATAGGCTCTCAGCCTCATTCCTGCCTTAATATTTAAGCCTTTATCCAGCACCTCTGCCACATCTGTGCCTCCCCATTGTTTACATGGAAATCCCATAAGACATAAAAGGGAGAGACTCTGCCCTGTTCTGTAGCCAGGGTTAGCAGAGCGGAATTTCAAAGGGAAAGTGGGTTGTGGGAATATAAGGGGAGAAGGAGTATAACAAACATGCCAGCTCACGTCCATGTTTGGTTAGCCTATGGCTTCTGTCGGGGGGAAGAGTTTGTAATTATAAGCATTTTTAAAATTTGTATATCCAAGTAGAATATACATAGAAAGAAGAATGCACTCATTAGTGTAGAGCCAGTGATTTTCATAAAGCGAACACCAGTGAAAAGATCAGGAACAAGCACAGTTGGAGAACCTCAGAAGCCCCCCCTCAAACTCTTTACCAGTCATTGACTTCTATCCTGGCTGCTGCAGTATGAACTTTTTTCTCTACCTTCTAACAGTTGGAATCATACAGCATGCGTCCTCTGTATCTAACATCTGTCACTCAACCTTATGTTTATAAGTTGTGTTCATATTTTTGCATGTAGTTGTAGTGTCTTCAATTCCCATTGCTCTGTATTCTTTACTCCATCATATTCCTTACTCCACTATGTATTGACCGATTATAATAGTGATGGTAGTTCGCAGTGTGGAGTATGATTCATGCTGCTATGAACATTCTTGAACATATCTTTGGGTGGGCAGTTTTGCATGTTTGGTTGAAGTATACACTCAGGAATGGAAACGCTGGGCCAAAGAATGTATGTTTTCCAAGTAATGGTGCAATTTACATTCCCACCAGCAATGTGGACATTTCAGTTGTACCACATCTTTCACAACACTTGGTATTTTTCCTTTTCATGTTAGTCCTTCCGGTGGGCATAGAGTCAGGCCAGCGACATTGAACAAATAGAGTTTGATGTCTCCAGAAGAACTAGCCCTCTTTGGGTTTCCTGGTCCCCATCAATCCTTACAGCCTAACATGAGGCCCCCTCAAATATTTATGCCAACTGTCATGTTCCTAAAGGCATTTGAGTTTGAAACCCCTGATTTGTACTGTGTAATCAAAACCTTTAAAAAATATATTATTTCACAGCAGCAACTGAATAATTGGCCAGCAAGAAAGTAACAAAATCATGGGCCACCAAAGACTTGTCCTGTGCTCTTGCATGCTTTTCCCACACATGATAGTTAGCTGGAGACAAGCAGAGTGGGGGGAAAAAAGACCAGCACAATTTAGTTTTAAAAATCTGGGATCTGCTTCCTACTGGATTCATGACAAACTAGCTCTGCAAACAAATTACTGTGCTTCTCGGAACCTCAGTTTACTTGCCTATGAAATGGAGATGGTGATCAAATATCTGAAAGGAGTATTTGGTGACTTAAATGAGACCACCTAAGTGAAACTGCCTGGCACCGTTCCCCAAAACCAGTAAGTTAAAGGCTTCAGTGGAAGGAGTAACTTGAGTACAACTCTCTGAAAGTCCTCTCCTATCCCCATTGATGTGACCCCAAGGACTATAAAAGTTCTGACAATTCTGCACTGGCATGGAGAACTCGGGACAGTTATTGGCCACATCCCTTGAACTCTGAGAGCTTTCTCATAGGAAGAGAAAAATTGGGCCAGAGCGATGGAAGTTATCAAGCACAGTGGGAAGCCCTGGCAGAAGCTCCCTTCATTAGAAGGAGAACTGAGGGCAAAGGCAGGCCATGGTAACAGAGAAGAAACGCTGCAGTGGGAGCCCTCTGTGGCTTTGTTAGATAGGACAAGGGCCTCAAGGTCTGAGCCATTCTTACTAAATGCAATTCTTGCTAAATGTTACAATGCAGCACAGTATTTTGCAGAGCACCTGTAAACAACGTGAGCTTGAAAAGAACCCATCTGGATAAGCATAGCCAATTGCAAAGAAAAAAATCAACACTCATTGACTCAACAGTGGTGTAAGCAATGGCTAAACCTTTCTTCCTTTCTTCCGGGAGACAGAGCTTTGGCTTTAGATCCCCGTCTCCTTCACTTGCTGCAAATAAAGAAAACCTTGGCACAACCGCCTTTCATTTTTGAATAGCGAACCCCAAGTGGCAGACCCCTTGAGTCTGAAAACAGCCTGCCAGCAGCCCAATGGGGGTTTGCAGAGATGCTACCAAAACGAGCAGACAGTGATGAAGCTTAGCCCTGGATAATGGGCAGTGATACAAGGCAGGAGGCAGACCTGGCATATGTGCCTTCGTAGTGGCCAAGAGAGGGAAAGTGGAAGACAAACATTTACTTCTGAGCGCAGTGGGGAGCATCAAACACAAAATTCCCTGAAGGATTTCCCATGGTAACATCCCCACCTTCCCTCCTCAGGGAGCTACAGTGGGGAACTGGAAAAGTAGCCAGCCTTCTGGCCTAGGATCTGAGATGGGACTTCTAAAGGCTAAGCAATGAAGGGAAAAGCAGATGAGGGAAAATCAAGAAGGAGCCACCCATCCTGTTGATGAGAAATCAGTCTCGTGGACAATGTGTCCCTCTTTCTACTTGATGAACAAATAAAACAAAGATGGAAACACTGAAAAGATACTGCAAAATAAAAGAAGAAAACATCCCTCCTTATTTTTGGACAAACTTTGCAACTGCAGAGAAAAAAAAAAATTAGGAAGAAACTGCTTAGAATTTAAAATGTTGACTAACAGCTTTTGCAAACGTATTCATAAAGAAATTACAAAAAATAAAATTTCAACCAGCTTTAAAAGCTGAAACTAAGAAATAACGTATCAAAATCTAAAAGATATTGAAACTATAAGATACAAAGAAATAGATTGGAGAAAACATCCTGGTTCAAGTGCACAGCACAGATCAAAATTGCTTCCTGAAAAAAAAAAAAATGCCTAAAAATATTCAGGGAGATACTTTGTGTCTTCTTCATAATCTTATTTAGAACAGAGACTCAAGATCTCAAGTAAACAGGAAATGTCCAAGGGCTCTTTCTCTCTCTCTTCCTCCCCTCTGTGCTGTATTAAGAATCAGGCAACATTATCTCTCTTCCTCCTTGTTCATGTTCATTCATTCCTTCCATTCCTTCCATTCCTTCCACCGTGTCTGTTGAGGGAAGATAGGCACCGCATTCTGGCAAAAGGAATAAAGACAAGATGGCACCTGAAAGAGTCCAGCAATTCAGGAGGGACCCACAGTCTAGTTGTGAGGCCTGTAGAAAGGGAGTTGAGTGGGAGTGCTCAAGGAGAGCAGACTCAGGATCCAAGCTGCCCTTGTTCAAATCCTGAACGTCTTCCTGTGCCTCAGTTTTTCCAATAATAACAATAACAACAACAGCAATCAAATAGCAAAGTTATTGTATTAAGGTTCATATATGACAAATGTTTAGATAGGACTTGTCATATAGTTATAATAATAACAATAATAACAATAATAATAATAATCATCATCATCATCCTATCCCCTCTCCTCCACTCCCATCCATCTTCTATCTTGCAAATGAATCAAGGAAAATCTCATTCAGATGGAGTTAGGAAGCCCTGAAGGGTGAGCTCTCACAACTTGCTTTACATACCAAGGCAGGAGCAAGCTTACTTTGCATATCCCAGCAGTAAAAGGAAGATTTTCTCTCTGCCCAGCAACAACCCAACCAGTGAGAAGCTGCTGTTACCCAACCGGTGAGATAAAGTCACAACCTTCAACTCTTGGTCTTCTCCAATTCAGTTTCAGTCAGAACAGCCTTTCTCAACTTCCTTCCACTATAAAAGAATGATCCTTTCCTTTGTTTTTCAGACTTTCTTATCTATGGTTTGTCATAGTGTGAAGGTCTCAAATTGCAATGCTTTGCTATTCCCAAGTAAACTTAACATTCCTGCCTATTCCACTTACCCTTTTCTTTAAGGGTTCACACTTTATCTTTGCAAGGAGAAAGATGGTTGGGGAAGGAAAAGATACAACACTGCTAGAACGGAGTGTACTGTGCCTGGACTTCCAGGTTTCATACATCAATTATATTTCAGCTAAAAATTTGGGAGTCAATGTTGATTTGCAATTTAGTTTATTTTACAAGTAGAAACCCTTTTAAAATAGGAACAAATGAGTTTAATTAGCAATCACATGAAAAATAATCCCAAATCATTATCCCTTACATTCAGTAAGTTTATTCTCAATAGACTAGAAATTGTGCCAATCAAGTTGCCCCTCAGTTATAGATACGAAGGACTATCCCCACCACACAAAGGCAGGAAGGGAACTAGAGGCAAGCCATTATTTCTGGTCTTTACAAGGCCCATTCATGCCAAAGTCCCTTAAAGGCTGAGAAAAGTAAATGTACACCTTTGGAAGAGATGGACACAAACCAAAGTGAGCCGCTGAGTCTAAAGGTGTTTGTAAACTAAACGAAAACAAACTTAAAAACCAAAGAATAAAAAACTAAGATTTAGAGAAGTATAGTTCTGAAAATAATCCTCAAAATAGCAAACTTATAATGCAACAAGAAAACAGCCTACCAACACACACACACCACACACACACACACACACACATAATCAATCCTTATTATATGCAAATCCTGTTTTTGCAAATTCTCCAACATGCTAAAAGTTATTTATAACCCCCAGATCAGTATCACAATCATTCCTGGATAAGTAAGTGGCAAAATATTTGTCACTGAAATAAGGCAATGTTGTACATTTGTGCATTTCCAGTTTGGGCTATTATAAATAAAATTACTATGAATGTTTTTTGCAAAAATAAAACTAAAATCCAAGGCAATGTTCTGCCCTCTTGTTTCAGTTCTCATACTGTAAATGTGTTCTTTTTGCTGTTTATTAGTATTTAGTGCCACATTTTCACATATTTTGTGCATTTTAGGGGTAGTTGTACTGTTTCAAATGTCCACCAAGTGTTGTCTGGTGTTCCTAAATACATTCCTGAGTTCAATATTAATGAGTCATATGTATGAAATACGTTAGTGTGGTTAAACATAAATATAGCACACATAAAAATCATTTATGTACTGATCAGTTGATAGTATGACCAGAGATTTGCAGGAACCTAATCCTGTATTTCATCTAGAACCAGTGATTCAGTATTTGCTAATTCGGTGTTTGCACTTACTTCATAGAACACAATTCCATAAACAGTGAGAATAACTGTGTGTGTAGACACATGTACATACACGTGCACATACATTTGAAATATTTCAGTGATACTGAAAATTTTGAAAGACAAATGAAGGAAATGAAATAGAAAGTCCAGAAACAAATCTTAGCACAGTCTAGTGTAGTGTGGTGTTATGTAATATACTATAATTTACTTTACTATTATTGTACTTTTATTATTATTTAGTATTAATTTACTTTATTGTGATATATTGCAATATAATATTTAGGCACAAGAAATCACATATAAGAAAATTATATATAAGGATAATGACTCAAAATATTTGATGTAATAGAAAGTAAGTCAATAATTGGAAAGTATTTAAGTTTGATTCCTATCCCACACCAATATGACAAAATCATTACCTTTATTTATATTTTTTAATAATACAAGGTTGAGGATGTATATTTTAATTTTCTAACTTTGCAATAATATAAAATGTTTATATAGCACATGATAAATTAAAGCATTAAATGATTGTTAGACATCAAAGCTATATTGGAATAATAATAATCTGGGTCTAACATTAGAGCTTATACCAACTAAATCAAAAATATAGTGCAGAGGAAGGAAAGGAAATTAAAGTATGCAAAATTTCTCATGTGATTAAGCAAAAATTCAAGAAATACTATTTTCATTTTTACTTTGAAAATTAGAAAATATAGGTTCAGGCAAGTGATTTTTTTAAATGGACATAGATGGTCTCATGTATTTTCACCTATGTAATACTAATATGAGAAAAAAATGAATATACTCTCCAGGGATTTGTGAACATAACACAGAATGGCCCATTTCAGACAGGAGTTTCAGAAGTGTGTGATTTTTGTACTTTATCACATTATATATCAGCGTCAACTTTAATATTATTTTTATTGTTTCCTTACAAGTTAATGAAATCAATACTTTAAAAACATGTATTATATTTATCCTATGGTATGACACATTCATAGCACATTGCTATGTATATGCTTAGGGGTACATGAACTATGGAATAAAGGATATGATCTAAAATACCTAAATGATTAAAGAAAAAATCAAATAAAAAGTACATATATGCATAATATAGAAAGATAATTTATTAAAATATAAATCAAGGTAACAAAAATAAGACACAACAGAATGGTTACAATTATAGCTATAAATGGGATAAGTCTCTGATCAAGAGATAAAAGTCTACATCATTGACAAGAAAACCGCTTCTTACGGTAACCATTAGATATGAATAAAAAATTTTTTTTGAGGTTAAAATTTAAAAGATGGTCAATTCAATATCAGACAAATACAAATGAAAAGATTCCTAGAGAAAGAATGCTAAAATAAAGTAGAAATCAAAACCAAAATTATTTTAAAAATGAAAAAATTATTTTATATTGATGAGGTGCATAAGCCAAAATAAAGGTATAGAAGTTATGAATCGTATGAGTTTGACAACAAAGTACTAAGAAATAGTAATAATAGTATGAAATTTAAGAATAAATTAATAGAAATTATAAAATGAAATACAGATTATCTAATTTATGGAATTGTTTTCTTGATAGCCATATAAAGAAATCTAAGTCTCCAAACTGAAAATGCAACTCTTTTTACAGGTTTATGAAGCTTTTACAAATGTTAATTATAATCCTCCAAGAAGAATGTAGTAAATTGTAGAGATGTTATAGGTCTATTCTAACTTGAGTATAATAAAACTGGAAATCAGTAACAAGAAACTGTAATTAAAACCCAGTCACCTGAAAAAGTAAAAATACTCATAAATAGTTTTTAATACAAAGAGAAAAAATTTAAACATTGTCCAAAGCATTTTTAAAATATTCCAAATAAATCATTACATATTAAAGTTTACAGAATTCCAAATTGTATCAAGAAGTTATGACTTTTCATGCTTTTATCATAGTATAAGAAAGAATGGAAATAAATAAACTAATTATTTAACTCTAGAAGGTAGAAAAAGAACCTGTAAGTTGATGGAGAAATCTCAATGAAAACCAGAAAGTATATTGAAAAATATGACAATAAAAACACTACATAGCAGAATACATGAAATACAGCTTAAGTGGTTCTTAGAAGGAAAATTATTGCCTAAATGCATAGAATATAAAAGAAGAAAGGCTGAAAACAATCATTTAAGTAGCCATCTCAAGAAATTAGAGAAAAAAGAAAACTAAAGTTAAAAAAGTTATTTTAAAGAACAAAATTTATTAACAAAATAAACAAGCAACAGATAATCAACAGAAATGCTGATTATTTGGGGAAATTACTAATAGTTTAAAAGTCCTGACAAGATTAATTAAGTAAAAAAAAGAATAGAAAGTATTATCAAAGTTGAAAATTACAAAAGAGTATGAGTACAGATTCTATGACTCTTAAACAGATAATAAGAGATTATTATGAAAGACTTGGTTGATAGTTTAGAAATTCAGATAAAATTGACAGATGATCTAGAATAACACAATTTAGCAATGCTGATTAAAGAAGCTGACAAAACTGAATAGCCTAAGGAAATTCAATGTGTAAATAATAGTCTTCCAGTGAGGAATTCTGCAGATCCAAATCACTTCACCTGTGTATCAATCTCATTTTATAGAAACTCTAAGACTAGTAAAAGAAGAAATAATTCCAAGTCATTATGAATCCAGCATAATCCTAATACATAATCTGACAAGAACATTATAGGAAAGTAAAATCATAGGCCAATTTCTCTTATAAGTATGTATGCAAATATAATAAATAAAATATTAACACATTTACATAAAAGAGTAGTGCATCATGATCAAATTGAGTTTGTTTCAGGAATAGAAAATCAGTACACCTTTCAAACATCAACCTGTGCAGTTCACCATTAGGAGAGTGACTGTGTCATTTGCTCCATTTTAAAACCTGCTCATGCGTTTTCAAGCAAAAATGAACTAGTTTTAAGTAAAATCCCATCAAGTCTTCTTGAGCAAATGGACAAAATTAATGTAAAATGTCTTTGGAAATGCAAATAGCTTGAAATAGCAAAAATCGTCTTGAATACAATCATAAAAGGACTTATTCTGCTAGATATCAAGGCTTGAATAAAACAATATGCTACTGGTATTAAGGATAGAAAAATAGATTAATAGAATAGAGCAAAAAGTCTAGAAGCAATACCAAGTATATACAATCTCCTGATTTATGACAAAGTTTCCACAACTGAGGAAAAGAATGGTCTTCTCAATAAATGGGGCTGAATCAACTGGATAGTCATACAGAGAAAGAAACTTGACCTCTACTTTGTACTGTACAGAAAAATTAATCCTAGATAGATTATAGTCTTAATATGAAAGTTAGGGAAGTAAAACTTTTAGACAATAATGTAGAATATTCTCATTGGATAGGTAAAGATTATTTAAACTGAACGTAAATAGTGTTGATCATAAAAGATTGATAAATTGGCCTGTAGTGAAATTTATAATTTCTACTCATGAAAAGGTGTTTCAGAATAGGATAAGATATTTGCAATAACTTTAAAAGATATAAAAGATAAATATAATATATGTGATATAGAATTATGTATCATATACCCACAATAAAGAACTCACATCCAGAATATATAAAGAATTTTACTAAGCAATAAGAAAAAGAAGGAACCAATAAGAACTAACCAAAAGACAATCAGGGACTTTCCAAAATAAAACATTCAAATGTTGAAACATTTAAATGGTGTGGAAAACTCACCATTGTAAATCATAAGGAAAGTGAAAATTAAAAGCCCAATTATTTATCACTAAACAACACTCACCAGTTTAGTGAATTTAAGGTAACTGGCATTACCAAGTATTGGTGAGGACATGGCATAGCTTGAACCTTTATATAGCCCCTGAGAGTGTACAGTGGTACTATCACTGTGGAAACCTCTTTAATAAGGATCTCCTAACCCTAAATATATGTCCTATATGACCAGCAATTCCATTCCTGGTTAATTATCTAACACAAGAAAGAAAGCTTTGATGGACTTATCCTACCAGATACAGAATTGTCAGTGTGTGGTATACATGTGAGCACAAAACACAAGAATAAAATTGTTTATAGTAACATTGCTATAATATCCCAAAAGTCCATCAAGAATAAGATCAATGAGTAAATGGTGGTCTATTCCATTCATACAATGGAATAGTAGGAAAATGAAAAAGCAGCTATTTCGCATAACTGCATGGATTGTTTGACAGAATTCAGGGAAAACATGCCACCAATGAAAGAATATATAATGAGACTTTCTTGATGTAAAGCTCAAAAATAGGTCAAAACTAGAATTTATCACCTTTGGTAAGTGAGGCACAAGAGAGGCTTCTAGGGGAATAGTGATTTATGTACCAGGATCTGGGTGGTGGATTCATGGGCATGTTGACTTTTTAAAATTATATCACTTGTGCACTTTTGTTGGTATATATTATTTTTTGATAAAACATAGTTATGTCAAAATGTTTTCTGAATGTATAACTGAGTCACATTATCATAAGTGATATTTAATTTTCTCTATAGCTTCATATACTTTTCAAATATGTGATATTTTAGCTTTTGGGAGTGATTTGCATTTTCTGATCACTTTGATGAAGGCTTCTCCCCTTCTTCATCCCATAGCCCTTTCCCTAGATTATAATTTAAGACTGTCTTATCTTAACTATTTCAGTGGTCTCTTCATCAGTCTCTGGCTTTCAGTTTTGTAAATAGGAGGCAAGATTACCTGCCAAATATTGGTTAGTTTTGTGGACTCCCAAAAGAATCCCTTAACTTTGGAGAGGTGGTTCTTTTTTTTTTTTTTTTTTTTAAGTTTTTTTTTTTTTTTTTTTTAAGATTTTATTTATTATTTTTCAGAGAGAGGGGGAGGGAGAGAGGCAGAGAGGAAAGAGATATCAATGTATGGTTGCCTTTCACCTGCCTCCAGCTACAGAGCTGGCTGGAGACCTGGTTTGCAACCTGGTTATGTTGCCCTGGCTGGGAATCGAACCAGTGACCTTTGGGTTCGCAGGCCAGCACCTTATCCACTGTGCCACCAGCCAGGGCCAGAGAGGTGGTTCTTAAAAGCTTTTTAGACCACTGGTTTTCATTGTTTTAAACGACAATACATATGAGTAATGATACCCAGAACAGTTATATTCTTAGACACTCTATAGAGATTGTTGATTGCCAAGGTCTGAGAGGAATGTGGAATAGAGGGAAACAGCTTACTGGGTATGGAATTGATATGAGCTAAATTATAAGCCCGCCAAATTTATATACTGAAACCCTAACCTCTAGTACTTCAAAATATAACTATATTTGGAGATAGGTTCTTTAAAGAGGTAATTCAGTTAAAATGAGGCTATTAGGGTGGGTCCTAATCCAATTTGACTGATGTCTTTATAGGGAGAGGAAATTTGTACGTAGAAACATAAGGAAGGAAGAGCATGCGAAAATTAAGGAAGAAGACAAATGTCTACAAGCTAAAGACAGGCCCCTGGAGTAGGTCTTACCCCCATGCCCTCAGAAACCAATCCTGCCCACACCTTGATCTCAGCGTTCTAGCCTCAGCACCGTGAGAAAGAAGCTTTCTGTTTTTTAAAGCCACCCAGACTCTGATACCTGTGATGGCAGCTCTAGAACCTAATACAGGTTTAGGAGTGATGGTGCTGTTTGAACTAGACAGAGGAGGTGGTTGTACAACATTGTGAATGTACTGAATCCTACCGCACAGGCCACTTTAAAATGGTTCATTTTATTTCATGTGGATTCCACCTAAATAAATTTTAAAAATCAGAGTAACAGTCTGATCCCCAGATTTCTTGCCATACACCAATCAGCCAGGCAATCCTCCTTCTCACATGAAGTCAAAAGACTGGAGGTTTAGTCTCTAGAGAAGGGGACAGAGAAGCTCTAAAACAAACAAGCGAAAGAAGATCAGGAGTTTTGTGAGCCAGTCATCAAATGGAGTCATTATTAAAAGTTAAATGATATAATAGTACAATCAAATAAATTACATTAAGGACAAAAATAAAAGCCCTGGCTGGTGGCACAGTGGATAAGGCACCAGCCTGCATACCCAAGGGTCGCTGGTTCGATTCCCAGCCAGGGCACATAACCAGGTTGTAAGCCAGGTCTCCGGCCAGGTCTGTAGCTAGAGGCAGGTGAAAGGCAACCATACATTGATGCCTTTCTCCTTCTCTGTCTCTCTCCCTTACCCCGTCTCTCTCAAAATAATAAAATCTTAAAAAAAAAAAAAAAAAAGAACAAAGATAATTCTTAAAATTCCTCAATTCCTAGTTATGTTACAATTTTTTACTAATATCTATGCTCTTGATATTATTTCTATCACGCGTCTCAACAGTGGAAATACTATAAACAATGTGCTATACTGTACACTTCTTCAAGTTCACATGCAAGAGAGAATGTGTTGGTACCTTGAAATTTTCTGTGGGGAGAGTTTTCATACAATGTAAGTCATCAAAAACTACAAATCAGGACTTCCCCTTTCTTCTTCCCTCCCTGCCTCCCTCCTTTCTCTCCTTCCTTCCTCTCCCCCTTCATCCCTTCCTTCCTTCTTCCTTCCTTTGAGAGCTGCCTGTTAAACTTCTACAAGCTTATTATCACTGCTAACTAATCCCAACAATCATGGAGACAGTCTCAGTCCTGGACACACACAACCCCCAGCGGAAACATTCTACCAGGTTTCCTCATTCTATCCCAGCTTCCTCCTTGTTCACCAAGACACTGTCATCCCTGGAAGCCACCTGACATCAGCCAGAAAGAGCCCTGACCTGGGAGAGGACACCGCTGCACCTTCAGCTGAGCTCGTGGGAGAGGCTGTGTCCACAGCTGTGGGCTGGCAGCAAGGGGGCCTCCACCGCTGGAAGAGAGCCTGGGCCCTGCTACTGCTGCCCTGCTGCCCGCCTCCTGGCTGCCACTCGCTTCCTGTGTGTCAGGGAAGGAGCAACAGGCCTGGAGCCACTGTAAACGTTTGCTGGAGGTGGAGCAACCTGGCCTGGTGGCAGCCGCAGTCACGCTCACTGCCAGGGCCTTTTGGAGGCTCCGAGTCCGTGGGTCCATTGGAGGCAGAGGGAGAGCCGCCCATGCCAGCCCCAGCCTCCCAAGGTGAGCCTGGGTGTACCTGCAGAGCCAGCAAGGAGTCCCTGTGCTCCTTACCTGGGAAACAACACAGCAGGCAAAGGGCAGCTGTCCTCAAAGCCACATCATCCTTCTCTGCTGGGAGCCACTAAATCCACCTCAATTCCTGGGATAAAGTATTGACTTCTGCTCTGAGCAGAGATTGGCAAGCCAAAGCCATTGCAGCCTCTTTATCAGAGACATTGTCACTGCCAACGGCGGGTGCCAACCAGCACCAAGTGCTTCATACATCACCCCTTTAATCTCATCTACCCTCAGAGGTAAATGCCATTATTCATGGTTTACCCATAAGGGGACTAAAGCTGAGGAAATTACTTGGATTCACAAAGAAAGTTTTTGACAGAGGGTAGATTCAAATTCAAGTTTCTTGGGCTCCAAACACAGTGCTCTTCTTGCTTTGTTACACGGTCCTCCTGTGGATGACCTCCCACCTGGACTAGTGCAGAGCCTTTGAACTTGAATTTCTGGTGCTTTCTCATACCCCTCCCCACAGGTCTCACCTCCTTTGCTTCAATCCACCTGACACACCACTGTCAAGGTTACAGATCTGGATACAGGTGTAGACAGAGGACAATAGAGATGTGGGTGCCAACATAGACATAAGTATGGGTGTAGGCACAGGTATAGGTATAAGCATAGACATAGATGTATTTTAATGGGAGATTCAACCAGTTGGGAACTACGCCTGATTTATTTTGTGTCCCTACATCCTACCACAGTACCCAGTTCAGAGCAAGGGCTCAGTAAATATTGGTGGAATGAAATTGAATGGCTTTCATTTCCCTAACTAAAACTTTTTGAGACAGAAATCGGTCTCAAGCCCTTGCATCAACATTTGGAGCTCTCCACCCTTGGACTTCACCTGACATTTCTAGCCTTAACTACAGACAGCTAATACTCGAAGCATACTTGGCTCCTCTGTGTTCCCTGTACCCTCTTGAACTTGCCTACCTCCAAGCCATTGTTTGTGCTATTCCCTTTATCTGAAATGCCCTCACCAGCCCCCTGTGTGCCTCCAGAAATGCCATAGCCTATTTTAAATACCATTTTCTCCTTGAAGTGTCTCTTCTATCCCCTTTGTGAAATATGATGCTTCCCTCCTCCAAATCCTTTATACCTTCCTATGACCTAACCTTTCTTTACCTCGTATTTTGACCACTGAGGTAATAATTTCCCCTGCCTGGAATACCCTTAATCATTTTCCTTCCTCGTATTTGGGATCCAATCTATTATCACCCCTTCTGTGAGCCTTTCTAGCTCTCCTAGGCCAAATTAGTCATTCTCTCCCTAATACTTCTGGAGCATAAACATCCTCCCTTAAAACACTGGCTCTTGGTGTCCTTAACCGCTCTTACCTAGCTGTCAAGTGCCTTTAAGCTTCCTTTTTGGTTCCTACACAATGCCAGTCACCTAGAAGGTGTCTGGTAATTGTTGAATGAATGAGGGAAAGATGAGAAAGACACTGTCCTCTTTTTCTGTGCTTCTTACTTTCTTTCTCTTCCATTTGACTTGTTTTGACTTCTGTTATCAGTAAACCATTTGTAGGATCACAGATGTAGTCATGTGAGACCAGAAAAGAAAAGTTAGCATTCAAAAATGTAGGGAAACACAAGAGATTGCCTGATCCGAGAAACCAGATTTTATTCATTAGGATGAGAATAAATTGTTTCCATCAAATGAGTCAATGACAATACGATTGCTAATTTATTTAAAGGGATAGTTTCAACGTTGCTCTCAAAACAGAACAAAAACAACAAAACCCAAAAAATCTAAGATACTATATACTAGTTCATGACATCAAAATAAAAATAAAGAGGATTTTTGAACCTATGTTCTAGATCAGAAGTGTGTATTTGAAACATCACATTTCAAATGGTGTTATTAACATTATGGCCAAAGAAGTGTGTATTGTTACCAGGAAGGTAATCCTGAGAAGAAACTGATAAATGATCAATTGAATAGAGAATATCCATCAGAGGAGAAATACAAAGGCTTTTAACCGCAGGCATTTCTTACCTCCCACCACTTGGGGCAGCATGTTTACTTGACTCATTTTAGAGATAGGCAACTAAAAACCCAAACAGTTAAGTCAAAAATTCAAGGTCACTAGGCAGACAAAAAGGAAAATTTATATATACTGCCTCAGGTTTGCTGCAGAAGAACCCTAAGTTTTAGGCAGACTGGCCTTCTCATTAATGTTCAAATAAGTCTTTCTTCCTCCTGCTTCTATGCCTTTGCCCTGAGCCATCTCTTCTACTAGGATTCCCTGTTTATTATAATAATGAGCACGTTGGTCAACATAAGCAAAATCCTACCCCAAACCTTTGAGATTAAAGTTACCATCCCCACTTTACAGAAGAGGCTAATTGTTAAGACCTCACAGTCATACAGCTGTTGAGCAGGGTCCAAAGCCTAGGAGTGTTCCCTCTTTCCAAAACTGTCTCCACCACCTACTTTGTAAATCTATTCCCAAGGCACAACCCAAGAACCTCCTGAAAGCATCTTGAGCACGTTTGGAGAAAGTATGTTCATGGACTGTGGTATGGTGCTCTAATCACAGGCATTACTAATTGGCTTACTACTCCTTGTTCCACTTGTCTGGGAGATGACAGCTTCTTGTGGCCAGGGCTTGTGTATTTTCTATCCTTTTTCCACTAATTCAATGATGTGTTTCCTGAGAACCTCATTGCAAGTATTCAAGGAAGTCAGAGAAACCTCACTGCAGTATTTAATGCTCCGTTCATAATTCAAATACTTAAAACTACATGAAAAGAGAAGCCACAAAACGTGCTTTACCTATGTAACACACTAATATTGCCTGCCAAAAATCAAACTTTCATACAAAGTTACAGTTGACATTAAACTCCTGGGGAAAATTTAAAGACCCTAACATGGCTAAACTATGTAAGTTTGTGACCCACAGTAGCAGGAGGCCCAAGCCAATAAGTTCTCCTACCCCTATAATTTAGCTTAGTTCCTGGTACATAGTCAGGCTTAATAGACATGCATTGGAGTATATGGGTTAATAAATGGAGATATTAACACATGAAGTAAAATAATAATGCTTCTTCTTAGTAATGACTTTCAAAGAAAATTATTAATAAACTTCTAATCCAAATCAAACAATCTAAACAATGTCATCCCTGGCAAGCTGTCTACAAAACAAAGCATAGCTCTTATGGGCCCTATATAATTCTGTTTTGACAGTATGGCTGCTGTGTCTGAAATGTCTACAATCCTTTTATTTATTATAGCACCTTAACTGGATGACTTAAATGAGTGGAGATGACTTTTAAATTTTTCTACAATTATTTAAATGCACATTTCAATTTTCCTGAATTGTGCAGAAGTAATTTGGAAGATCAATTTCTGAAAATACCTGGTGGAATTTGCATACGCCGAGCATAATTATTATTGATATTTGCATAGTTCTCCCTGCCCGTGTGCATGCACTGTTACCAACTGCTCCACACCCCATGCAATTATTGAAGAAGGTGCTGTCAGTACAATATGGATTCATTAATAAAAAGTTCAGCCTCACAGAAGAAAAACAAACTTCAGTGCTCAGCTATAGAAATGTGCATTCCATTTTATTTATTTATTTATTTGGGGCCAAATCCGTAGAGATAAATCTGTACCAAAAGAATGTGGCAGGCTTTTGCAGTCAAGATTAATGTCATTGCAAAGGATCTATGAGATTGAAAAGAGATTGAATGCCCCATTGAAGAAGATAGAAAAGTGGGAGGGATTTGGGTACTGTTGGTGGGTAAAAAAGAAAGCAGATCTACCCATGCTACAGAGGGGTGGGGCATCAGAACATATTGCGGGAAAATCAGCAGGAATTTGGACTGCAGGAATCACAAATGCTTAATGAATGTGTAAGTAGGTTGACTAAGTGCTTATATTAGGTTTCATGAAGGAATGCAAATGACACAAAGACATGTTTCTTTCCTTTAATCTCCTTGGATGACAAAACTAACTAGAAGAAAGTATTGGAAGAAATTACCCAGAAGAAAAATAATAACAGCAAATACTTACGTAACACATATTAAGTGATAGGTGCTCTTATATTAACTTACGTAATTCTTATAATAAATAGCCATTCATTCATTTAGCTCACAAACAGCTCTTGAACCATTTCTTGTATTTAGCATATTATAAGGGGCTACAGAGATACACAAGTCCTTACCCATAAGGAGCTCACAATCTATGACACAAAACAGACACATCACTGTATTTTTTATTACAGGGTTAAACAGGCATGTAATGAGTACATTGTACAGTAGACTTAGGGGAAATAACTATCAGCTCTGCTGGGAACTGATCCGGTCGTAAAGGAGACTAGATCAAGGTTTGGAAGGATAAACAGATAGTTTTGAGATCAATAAGAAAGAAAATATTGGTATATTGGGCATGAAAAACACTGTACTGTGAAATGGCAGGGCTTGTTTGTATCACGGTAAACACCTCGTTGAGGCTGGCAGTGAGAGAAGATGGAATGACACAGATGACCAAGGCTTTGAAGGCCATATGGGTTAGCGAGCCATCGAAAGGTTTTAAACAATGAAATGGCATGATAGATTCCACTTTTAAAAGATCTCTCCAGAGACTCTATCAAGATTGGACTTGGAGGATTAATTCTAGAAGAAGGTTAAATTGTTACAATTAGTAAAGTGTGACCAGGGATTGAAATAACATGCTAAGAGTAAGGGCCAAGAGGATGGGACAGGGTCACCGGTGTTGAATATATGCATATATACCAGCAATCTTCAACCTTTTTCATCTCATGGCACACATAAACTAATTACTAAAATTCTGTGGCACACCAAAAAAAAAAAAAAACGGTATTTTTTTTGCTGCTCTGACAGAAATAGGTATAGTGTTTGATTGATTGTGATGAAAATTATGCACATCACCCAACAACATAGTGTACAACAGTAACATGTATCATGTGCCCATACTTGCATGTAACAATTTCTGATACCAAGAATTAACCCATCAGATGCAAACTTATTATGCCATGTGACCAATAAACTGCAACTCTATTCTATGACCTATGTGATTGAAGACAGGCAGGGCATTAACCCCGGCCAGCTATTGTTGTGTTAGCTGTTGTCATTTTTTTACTTGACAATCTAAGGGAAAAGAGGTCGGTGCCCTTGACTAAATAGTCAAGTATTGCATGTTTTAAAATTTTTTGCAGCACACCAGGGAAATTCTTAAGGCATGCTGGATTGCTGAAATATACTAGCAGATCTACTGACAAATAATAGAACACACTATGAATAAGTGGACCAAGTGGTTAAGAAGATCATATGTCGTATTACCTGCATGTTTTAGGCAAAGCTTTGGTTTTGAATATGCTTTTAACATTTATTTCTCTGGACCCATTATAAAATTATTATTTTCCCAAGTGTTTTGATTATTCATTTATATCAGTAAAAAGATTAAGAATATACCTCCAATAACTGTATATTTACTACTTTATGTATTACATATGTGTGCAACTGAAACTGACAAATTTCAAAGGAAAGTACATCATTAATGATAATGGATATAAATTTATATTTCAAAAGATTTCTTTGATCAATATGTGATTTGTATAGGCCTGACAACTTGTCCAGACCGGAGCCCACCACCTGTCCCCTCCATTCTCCTGTGCTCCTTCTCTTAGGAGAAGGCAGAAACAACCTCACAATCCTCCAAAGACCTCACTCTTTTCTTTCCAAATCTAGCCAAGTATCATATCTAGTTATTCCGACATTTTAAATAAAGTATACCTTAGCTACTTTTTCTTCCTAGCCCGAATGCCCAGATTTTAGCTGTCATTTCCTTCTTGAGCTATGAACTGAAATGCTAGACCTACCCTTAGTGCAATGTGACTTTATGAGAGCTATTTAATCTCAGCTTCTCCCCCTGAAAAACAGGATAATACTGCATTTCTCATCGAGTCCTTATGGAAATTGAGTAATGCGTGTAACGTTTTTGGAGAAGGTCCGTCGCACAGCACGTGATGAATTTATGTAGGCTATTACACTTTTGTTTCCCTCCTGCTAGACTCAGATATCACCTTCCATCCCACCACAGTGTGAATCCAGCCACCATAGGTTCTGTAAAAGTGACTCTCTACAACACAAATGTGACCAGTTATATCACAACTTTTCCCAGGCTCTCCATTAAATACAAAACCAATCAAGACATTTTGTAAGGTGGGAAAGGCTCTTAACGAGATGGCTCATGTTTATATTTCTAATCCTATTTCTGCTGTTCCCTAAAGGGCCCCATCTGCTACAGCTGTACTGAAATATTTGCACCAAATCATGTTAGACCACACATCCTCCCCCCTCGGACCCTTAGTATTTGCTGTTTCTACACACAAAATACCTTCCCCCTTCTCCTGTCACCATTCCTTCAGCAATAATGTTATAGCTCATTCTTCACCATCCAATTCAAACTGATAGGACTGGGCACTGGTATGACTCCTTTTCTGGCCCCTGTGCCCAAGGATGGAGTTGATTATTCTCACCACTTGTGCTCCCAAGGCCCTTTCTCTATTCCGTACTCACAAGCCCCTGCATACTGTACCGGGGTTGCTTCCTCTACCACAGTCCATAGTGTCCTGTACATAATTACCTGAGAAGGTGTTTCACCATCTGAAGGTGTTGCCCCCAGAAGAAATGGACTACAACACACTCACCTCTGTGGCCTCAAGATCTAGAAGACCAACATTGCACCTAGTAAGGGCTCAAAGAAGACTAGGAATGTTTTCTGGGTAACTATATTCTCAGTGACTTCTGTGCTTGTGTGTCTATGTGAGCGTATTTTTTTCCAGGAAACCTGCCAACATCCCAGTGCTCCACGTTTATGCAAAGCCTTTGGCTTTACATGAAGCCTTTTGGAATTAGCCACAACCTGGCAGGTTGGGGGAATCCCAAATTTTAGTCTAAGCATAATCAGGTGGTTAGAAGAGTAGCTGTGTGGTGGAAAAAGCTTGAACATAGGACACTGACTGCTCTAGACTTGAGTCCTCGTTCTGCTCATTTTCCGTTGATTTTGAGTGTTACATAACTTTTCTGAGTTTCAGTTTTCCCTTCTGTAAAATAGAGATAACAGCAAAGCACGTAAGATTGTCTGAGATAATTTGTGTTAAATATTTAGTATAGCAGGCCCCTGATAACATCATTTTGTTCCATGTTATTTTGTTTTAATGTTAATAAGAAAAAGATCACTTTCTGGCTGGGGCCACTGCCTGTGTGAAGTTTGCATGGTCTCTCCATGTCTGCATGAGTTTCTTCAGGGAACTTGGGTTTCCTCTCGCATCCCAGAGATGTGCATGTGGAGTTAATAATATGTCTACCATGTCCCAGTCTAAATGAGTGCAGGTATGGGTGTGAGCAGCTCTGGGATGGAAGGGAGTCTTGTCCAGCGTGGGTTCATGCCCTGTGCCCTGGGCTGCTGGGCTAGATTCTGGGCACCAGAAACCTTGAACTGGAACAAGTGGGATAGAAAATCCTTATCTTACTCGTTTTAATTAATCATTCTTAAATGTATGTATTGCTCACACTTATTCCAATATTTCATATTAGAAGTATTTGAGGTCTTCATTCAGAAGTTTGGTCATGTTTTGTGACCAAAGGTATGCCATAGAAAACTTAGTCTTGTTTATATCAATAAACAAGACTATGGTAAAATTGGTTTCATTCTACCTTTTCTTGCTTTAAGTCACAGTTTCCAAGAAGCTATCAAGGACCTTATGAGAACTTACTGTGGGTTGTATGATTTTAATAAATGACCCATATTTCAGTTGCTCTCATTTTTATCACCCTCAAAAATTCAGTGAATATACACTTTATATCCATGAGGGTGGTTTTCATTTTTAAAAAATTAATAAGCAACAGTGCAACCAATGTGAAAAACAGCGTGGTGTCTGCTCAAAATTTAAATGTAAAAATGACCTATGTTCCAGCAATTCCACTTCTAAGTCTATGAGGTCTGTCCCAAAAGTATCGCGCCAACGTTAATATAATTAAAAGTTTGCATGGCTGATACTTTTGGGACAGACCTCGTATATTCAAAAGAACTGAAAGTAGGTGACCTGAGTAGATACCTGTACACAAATGTTCATAGCAACATTATTCACAATGGCCAAAAGGTGGAAACCACCCAAATGTCTGTCAACAAGTGAATGGATAAATGATCTGTGCTAGTATCCGTAAATGAAATATTTTCAACAAATACTGTAATGATTCCATGTATATGACATACCTAGAGTAATCAAATTTATAATACAAATAATGTAGAGTGATTTTCTAGGGCTGTGGGAAGGGTGGATGGGGGGGGGTCATTGTTGAATGGGTGCAGAGTTTTAGTTTGAGAAGGTGCAAAAGTTTTGGTGATACATGGGGTAGTTATGGTTGCGGTGGAGGTACTTAATTAAGTGTGGAGGTACTTAATGACCCTGACAGGTCCATTGAGAAGTAAGTTTTATGTTATACTTATTTTACCACAATAAAAATTCAATCCAGATTTAATCAGCTCTACAAGCATAATTAAACAGCCACAGCAACGCAGTCGAAGTGAAGCCACAGAAGACTCCATGTTCCTTCTGCTCTAATCTGGTTCCTTTATCCCTGATAACCCCGAGACCTGAAGGTCTTTATTTTCCCTGGCCAAGTGAGCGAGCATACACCACACACATACACACACACACATGCACGCACACAAAGAGTCTCTGGGGTCCATGGAGACACAACCTGGAAACAGGGCTTGCCAGGATTAGAGAGCCTGGGCCAGCCCGTGTATCAAGCCCAAAAGACAGCCCTCTGTGGGGAAAAAGAACCTCAGTCCTCTAACAAAGAGGATAATAAATTCCCATTAGCCAAGGAAGCTCTGAGTCTAAATACCAGCAAAGCTCAGCCCCTGCAAGTGAGGACGAATTATCTGAAAGGTCATCCTGGAGACACTGAACAAAGGGCCTTGAGCAGCTGGGTCCCTTAATTTGAGGAAACACTGAAGCCTTTAAAGAAGCCAGAGGCAGAGCTGGAGAGATGGGAAAGTGGAGCAGCCCAGGGAGGATTTAATAGGAAGGGAAACACAAACCCCACAGGAGGCTCCGGGGCCCAGCAGCCATCATTTCTCCAGGCCGGGCCCAGGGCCTCTGGAAGGAGCTGCCGTCACCCACGCTGGGCTGGGTGGCCCTTCTTGGCACTGTCATAAAACAGGATGGCTCTGATCTCAGCGATTAAAGCTTTAAAACCACAAGCCTCGGGAGGGAGCCGGCTCCAAGTACAGCCTGCCATACACCCCTGTTCACTCTTTTTCCTGGCTGTGGGCTACTGACAGAGCCCAGTCTGTCTCCAGAAAATTCCAGAGGCCTCTCAGGAATCTAAGTCCAGGACGCGGCCAGTGGCCTCTTGCGTGGGTCCTGTTGTCACGGCCCCAGAGCTTGGAAGATGGACAACCCCACAGAAGGGCCAGGTGGTAGGCAGGAAGTGGCCTGCTGGCCGGGAGCCACTCCCAGCTTCAAATAAGCCCTCTGTCTGGAAAACCAAGGGAAGGAGAATGAAAGGGTCACCTTACTTAGGTGAAAGCTGAGCACTTGGCCTCCCCCTGCACTGAGGACCCCTCAAAGAGATCTCCGGGTCTCTCAGGGAGTAGGGGCTAAAACTGATGTGCACTGAGCTGAGGACAGTGCTAACAAGACAAAGAAAGAACCCTACGTGGTGGACCAAGTGCTTAACAGAGATTATTTTTCTCATATCCACTTTGGACAATAGATATTAGGGTCCCCCTTTTTGACAAAAGGAAATGGGTAAGGCCAAAATTCGAGCCTACACCTGGATGGCTCTATCTTCTCCACTATTCCGTTTTGCCCCCTAACTAGGCCTTTCACGAATATCAGCTCCCTACACCTTGCAAGTTGATTCTAATTCATATATTTGCGGCTTGGAGAAGTTTAGTAGTTTGCTAAATGTCACACTTACAGTGAGTTAGGAAACTGGGACTGGAATTCATTTCTGAGTGACGGCAAAGCTGATGTTCTGTCCTCCATGCCTCGTATATCTTCAGTTAAAATAAAATAATCCTGGGGCTTCTCGCCAATCACCAAACATTTTGCTCCTTCACTCCTGAAGCCTAACCCCTTAAAAGAGTAGCTCGGTAATTGTGCTGCCCTTGTGCCCCAGAAGTCACAATTTACTGCAGAATGAGGTGATATGAAACAAAACAGACACATCTTCCAGGCCAAAGGGGGGCTGTCTGGATTATATAGACCTGATGACTTTTATTGAGAAGATCTGAAGCTTATTTCAACACACACACACACACACACACACACACACACACACACAATAGTGGAGGGAAGTGGCAGTGTGTGTGTGAATTGATATGTGTTTGGTGAATGATTCTAGTTTTTTGGTTTTGATGAGGGGAGACCTAGTGGGTGTGAGCCATGGAAATGACCCAACATTTCTTGAAGAGAAATCCATTATCATTACCCAAAACAATAAAAGTCAGTCTACCCTTCCACAATTTGTGTGGCCCAGAAAAGGCAGGTGTTCTCTCTTCTCTTCAGACTTTGGTTCTGTAAGGATGTTCATAGGCACAGGAAATACCTGCATACATAATGAGACACTTCTCTTACTGCCTTGGGGGAGCTGTTGCCAAGAGCAGGAACATACAGATGGAGACAAATGGAAATCACCTAGGATATTGCTTAACACCTTCTAGTTTCAGTCAGAAAGACAAAGCCCACTTTAAGGTTTACTCTTGCCTAATGGGCAGGAAATAGTTAAACCATAAGGGCTTGAAAGATACCCCTCAAGGTATTAGAGGACAATCCCAGGGCCAGTCAACTGTCAGGAGCACCATCCTTACAGTAGAGACTCCCACAGTGAAGAAAGCATTAGGATGGGATATCTTGAGCAATGAAGGAGAATCTTCCACTGCAAGACTTATATATAGTTCCAACATTATGCACCGTAGATGTTCTGAAAATATAAATTCCTTCCAAAAGTGCTCATATATGCCAGAGAAACTACAAAAAAAAATCCTGTTAGACGTAAGGCTGAGATCATGAGAAAAAGAAATCCTCACAGGTCAGGGGTTAGAAATGAAGGAAAAATTCAAAAGCAAAGTTTTACGTGTGTGTGCTGATGCTGAGGCTTCCCTGGGGTGACCAAGGGTAGGTGTGGTCATTCTCCATAAGTAACCTAGGTGCTTAAGTTTTAATGCTCATGTTGTGATCAGAGATGGGGTCTTATGCTTATTATGCAAAGTGGGGAGCATCAAAACTTAGTCCCTTGAAAAAAAAAGAAATAGCATCCATGAGGAATAACACAGACAATAAAGGGATAAAGTGGAATTAATCTGCCTATCCCTGAAGAGAGATGATGAGAAAGCTTGTCTCCCTCAATTAGCTTGCTGTTCAGAAAATATCTCTCTGAAAGTTGTGTCCACCAACTTGTACTACATGGACATCTGTGGTCCTAACTTATATTATTCATATGATCCTGAAACCCCCAAGCTGGAATATCACACAAAAATAGGTTCTAGACTTTTAATACCCCTGAAGCATTTGGGAGAAGCAAATACCACCATTCTTATGGGAAAATACTCTCAATCAAAAATAAACATGAGTGGGGAGGTAGAGGCAAAGAAGGGGAGCAGCTTAGACAAGAACCTAGTATAAAGGAACCATGGACATGGACAACAGGTGGGATTGACTTTGTGGGGAATGGGTGGGTGGGGAGGGGGACAGAGGGGAGCAAAAAGGGGATGGATGTAATACAACAACAATAAAATTAAAAAAATAAAAAAATAAAAAATAAACATGACTTCCACAGATAAAGATCCTCTCAAAATGCACTCTCAATCCAAAATGAAAAACATATCCAAAAATTGATCTCTCATGGGTGATTATCAGCAGTAATAAAAACAATAGAACTAGGCCATAAAGAACTCATAATCAAACCACTTCACAGAAAAATGTAGTATAAAGCAAGTACATTAAATAGTTAAAAGGCATTGAAAATGAGACACTGAAAAAAACCACTACAAACAATGAACTAGAACTTACAGAAATATAGTCATTGAAATAAGAAATCCAATGGACCATCTATCACTGAAGAGAGACCCTGTGAACCAGCCGATGGATTTTGGAATCAGATAGGCTGGGCTGAATTTTGCAGAATGGGTGCCATCAAATTTAAAAAAATAGAAGCTAGTACTTATGAGGCACTTATACACTGCTTCATGGAATCCTTATAATAATTCTTGGGCAAGAATTTTTCTCTTCACTTTACAGGTGATAAAACTTGTCTTAGGAAGGAAATATCTTGTCCCCACATTTTACCAACAATGGAAAAAATTGTGGTTCAAACCCCAGTCTGTCTCATTCTAAAATTCCTTGTCTTCACCATGAAGTGTCATTGCCTACCACATTAGCCTCATATCTCATTTTAATCAGTGGTGCAAGGCTCCCATTGTCTGATCATAGGAGAAAAGTAATTTATTATGAACTTTCCTCTTCTTGAAGACCTAATAGAGACTTTCAAGGATATAATTTACAGCTCTCTCCAGAGTTTAATCTATAGCTCAAAGTGTAGGCAAAGGGATGATGGGAGGTTTGAGGGTTAGGCAGGTATCTGATGTCAGCAGAGGTGATGGGCAAGTCCAGAAGTCTTATATAAGTCTGCAAGGCTCAGGCAAATACAAGGGATAGAACCTGTCCTGGAAGAATCTGGGTCAATAAAACGCTGAAGGATTGGGATGACTTAGGAAGTCAAGGCTAGCAAAAGGTTCCGGAATTTAATAGTTCAAATGGTTAGAGAGATCAATATTACCAAGGTAAAATTCAGAACAAGACCTGGTTAAGGAAGAAAACTTACCTTTTTCCTGTTCTCTTAATTTCTCATGTTTCCAACTGAGGGCTGGCAACCAAACTCCACCCCCAACCCCCACCCCCACCCCCACCACTGAAGCCCACCCAAGAGGAAGCTTAAAAAGTGGAGATGACCCTGGCCCCTGGCTGTGTCAGAGGCATGGGCCACAAAATCACCAGGTTCTTGGTGTGATGTTCTCTGGCCCAGAGTATTACCTCCAGAAGATGATATTTCCTATTAACATTTATGCATGTGAGCAGTTTACTGAGGTTTTTTAAAGAACCACTAAAGGTCACCAGAAGCATTTCTAGAAATAGGTATTTCATATTCATTTGTTCGTTTCTCAGTAAATAGTTACCAAGTATTTCTAAGAAATAAATGCAAATTGTTAGGCACCTTGCAAAAAATGACTACATTAGTAATAGAAACTTAATGCATAGAGAATGTACATTGTCATAATGTTTTTATGACTTTTGGATAGGCTCCTGGATGGTTACAAGGCTTGAAATATTTGTGATTACAATGATAGCAGGAATATCTCAGTGTGCTCTCAGTCCTCTAGAGTTGATACCGTTCTCCCTAATGTACAGATGGGGAAACTGAGGCAAGAGTCATTCATGGGAATTACCGAAGATCAAATAATTTATATGTGACAAGTTAGACTCCAAATGCAAACTTCTCTGATTACAAATCCTACACACGTTTTAATAATTTCTGGTGCCAAATTGGTTGCTGACTTGAGGAAAGCACTTGCAGAAACAGTTTAAATGAATTTTATAGGGTGAAATTCATCAAGGATACATGAAAGGAGCTGCCTGAACTTCTGCCTAAAATACCCATCAAACAAGCATGGGACAATGTCCCAGCTATTCACTGAAAAAAGATGCAGGAGGTATGATGAGCGGGAAGAATGGCATAAATTGCATAAATAATATATGCGACATAGCCACAAAAACTGGCCTGTTTGGGAGTTCTGCTAGATCAGGTGACTCCTGGGATACCTTATCTGTTTGGGGGTTCATGCAATAAGAGGAAGATGGATGAAGCTGAGGGTGATTCCCAAAAAGCAAACAAGGTGGGATATTGTTAAGATGATGGTCGAGTGTGTCAAGTGATGAAAAAACTCACCACACTTAGCTTAGAAAATCCATGATAAGGATTTAAGATATTCCCACCCACAGGCAAATGTGGAAACTCCAGGGCTTAGAAAGAAGAGAACTGTCTCTTGGGATAAAATGGTGGTTATGATACTAGACTCTGGAATGATACAAGCCTGCGTTCGAATCCTAGATCTGCTACTTACTGGCTGTGTGATTTTGAGTAAGTTACTTAGCTTTTCTGTGCCTCAATGTTCTCATCAATAAAATAGAACTATGAAGAGTACCTTCTGCATAGAGTTATTTTGAAGATTCATTGGGTTAATACATTTCATAAATTTAACACTGGTTATTAACAGAGCAGAGCATAAACCTCCTTATGTATTAGTTGTTGTTACTGCTATCGATTCTCCAATTTTGAGAGTCACGAGTATCACAAAAGAGAATCAGCCTCCTCCGCCATGATGACAGTTTAGAGATTGTGTTCAGTTCCTGAGTTTTTGGGGGAAGTCCTCATTTACTTCACATGAGTCTTCTATTTATATGAAGTTATCTCAACACCTGGAATATTTGGACTATAATCCAAACCAGCCCAATAAACAGAAATGCCTATAAAACATAACCCCCTAGATTTGCCATCTTCTACTTTCTGCCTATGTGATTTAGAGCAAGTTACTTAGTCTTTCAGAGCCTCCCCGTCTCATCTGCAAACACTTTTTTTTTAAAGATTTTATTTCTTTATTTTTAGAAAGAGGGGAAGGGAGAGAGGCAGAGAGGGAGAGAGACATCAATGTATGGTTGCTTTTCACCTGCCTCCTACCACAGACCTGGCTGGAGACCTGGTTTGCAACCTGGTTATGTGCCCTGGCTGGGGAATCGAACCTGCAACCTTTGGGTTCACAGGCCGGCGCCTTATCCACTGTGCTACCAGCCAGGGCTGCAAACACTTTTTTAAAAGTAAAGATGGCTGAGAAAATGTAGCTGGTTGTTCCCAGCAACCAAATCCTGGTACAAGGCAAAGTGCTCACAGCATGTTATTTTCTTTTCATAACTCAAGAAGAGAAGCCATGACAATGTGATAGGTCTAAAATAAGTTCATCTACTCAAACAGGTCCTGAGCACCATGATGCTATGAACACAGAAATAAATAAAGTATGACCCCCAATCCTGAAAGTGGTCATGTCATGGTTTGGAAGAAGAGATAGTAAACAAACAAAAAGGCCTCAAAGCCACGACAGTTGCTGATGACCTTGGCCAGGTGGGGATCATGGACTGGGGGGAAGGACAGCACTCATATTGCAGTGATTTGGGGAGTTAGCAGGAGTTGGAGAGACAGCAAGTAGAGAACAGTCTTGAGGAACTTAGGTGGAGGTGAGAGGGAAGGAGCCATACTTATTAAAAACAAACACAAATAAACAAACAAAGAACTTAGTGAAGAGGAGTAATTAAATCTTAACATGAAAAGAACAACTGTCATATAAGGCCAGTTGGAACTCCTGGGGTGCGTTGTCAGGGTTGACTGATTGGAGTGTAGACAACTCGCCCCGTCCCTGTATCTGGATGGGAAGTCATAGTGAGTACAAGGAGGGACAAGGGACAGTTCCAGAAGTCCCTCATCTAGAGAAGTGGCCCAGTTCTCAGCACCCTCATGGGGAGGAACCTTTCACTGGGTCCTCAGAGCCGTGCAGTCACCCAGAAAGGCAGTAGGAGCTTCCCATACTCTTCCCCTTTGGGGTGGAGGGTCTGGGCAGAACCCTGACAAACCACCACCAAATTTGTTCCTTGCTTTGTTCTTTGTCTTTCCTTGGGAATCGGCACATTTTGCATTGAGGTTTGCACAAAGCAAAACAGCTCCAGTGTCAAATGGAAATCCAGCAGGCTCTTCGAAAGATGTACTGTTCCCTTTGTACCGGCTGCCGACTGGGGAGAGGGGGCCCGGGACATAATGCCGGTGCCTCTTGGGAAGCACATCCAGACAATGGTCCGTGTGTGAAAAGGGGAACAGATTAACGGGACCAGGGTATCTCCCAATTGCCTTTCTTAAAGAAACACTCTATTGCCAGGAAGCAAAGCACACACAAAAACAATACCTAAGCTAACAGAGTACTGGCTTTAATATACTCGGAAAGAACAGAACATGGGCAGGCTACAACTTTCCAAATCCCCTTGAAAATCCTTTGCAAGAGCAGAGATGGTTTGTCAAATCTATACTCTTTGTGTAATACATTTGTTCTTTTGTTTGATCGAGGGGGGAAGCCGTCTAACTCATTATATTGGAGGAGCTGCATTCACTTCTTTGTGCTGCTTTTTCTTCTTCTAATCTTTATTAAAATCAAAAGAAGAGCCACTCTAATCCTTCAAATGATAATTTATTTCTCAACCTACAAAGTTTTCACTATTGTTTTAAAAACAAATCAATGCGACGATTTTAATTAAAAATGAAACAGGGTGTACCTAAAAAAAAAAAAAAAGGTATTTGTTAGATCAACGCACAAACTTGTTTACAATTAATGGGCAACAGAGCTCCTGGTGGTAAAGAATGTTTCTCTGTAGTTGGTAAATTCTCTGGACTTTTCATATGAGCCTTTAGAGAGAAAAACCCATCTAGAAGCCTCCTAATGAAATGCCTTAATCCTGGGAAATTTTATGCTTCGAAATGTGCTCACCTCCCCCATCTCTGCCAGCCGCCTCCTTGGCTGGAAAACTCAGTGGGTTCTATTTTAGCAGGGGTTATTCATCTCAGATAGCAGAGGAGGTTTGGTTTTCTCACAAGGAGAAAAAAGGGCTCTGTGTTAAGGAGACAGGCTTTGGCCTGCCTGTCGGTGGGTGGGGCTAGTGGGGTCGGCTGATGATCTCCAGGAAGGCTCGGGTTTCTCAGGCGGTAGAGAAAACCCCATATAATAGGAGGTGGACTTCCCCACAAACAAAGCTGAAAAAAATACATATATGGTGAACTGAACCCTAGTGGAAACTGAACTTAAATATTTAAATATATTCAGTATGGATGTATTTACTGAGACGACTGAGCTCCAGCAATGGCGTGGAGGGATTGAATTTCAAGAGATGACCTTGCAACTTGTTTGCAGGGGCTCAGCAATCACCCAGCACCCCCTGAGTCCGGCCCAAGCTCAGCTAAGGCAACCGTGAGAGAGGAGTCACACCATGCTCAGGGTCACGGTTCAGTGGAGGAGGCCATGCAAGTGTGAGGAAAGCCGTGGCTGGCATAGATGCTAAGCGCTGTGGAAGGTTGCAGGGGGGGAAGGGATCCTCCGTAGGGGGTCCCCTCCACCTCTGGACTGGGACAGGTGTGTTCGCAGAGAAGAGGTGAATTTCACAAGGGCTTTGAAGACTTCGTGAGACTCGAGCAGGTGCGTAGGATGAACAAAAGCTTCCAAGGCAGAGAACATTAGGAGCAAACTGTGATCATGAAGGTGTGAGTAGGTCAGGGGGACTCAAGTCTCAGGAGAATGTAGAGAAAATGAGGGACCAGAGGTGATGGTGGTGGGGGCAAGAAGGGATGCATTCCTCCTTTTTGTTGGCCTGAAAGCCCCTACTCATCCTCTGAGTGTCAGTCTGAGCATTCTCTCTGAGACACATTCCCTGAGCTACCCATCTTGGTCCTGAGGACTTCCTTGCACCATACTGTGTATCCCCTCTTGATTTTCCCCACTACACTGTATATCCCTATCCTGTTTGCTCTTTCTTCTCCTTCTGCCCAGCACAATGCATGGAAAATGGCCTTTAACCAGGACACTAGGTGCAGACGATGTGATTTGCAGGGCCAGGGTGGGATGAGAAATAAGACACCTCCGGAGGTGCAGGGCTGACCTGTCACAGTCCCACTCAGGATTCCCAGCTTAGGTTTGGTTCTGGTCAAAACAGACCACTTGAGAGGAAATCCAAACAGTGAATGAGCCTTGGGTGCATGACTATGTTCACAAGCCATTGGGCAAGAACTTCCCAAGTTAAAAATAAACAAATAACACCCAAGCCCAGCAATTCTGTAAGGGTAATATTCTGGGGGCAAGAAAACTTAAAGCAACTTGGTAATGCATGTCAAGAATGAAGGATCATTCTGAACTAGAAAATTATCCCAGAGAAATCATTCAAAAGAATAAAATGCACCTATAGGAAATAATGCTCTTTGAAGCATTTGCCTGGATGAGAAAAAGAAGTGAAACGTCCTAACTCTCCATCATTAAGACACAAGAATACTATGGAACAATCTAGAACAATAGCTATGAAAGCTAGGAGAAGGTATAAAAGACCTTTAGGCAAAAGAAGCAAACATTTGAAAAGTCTGCAGTGATTATGGTTGCCTCACATCTAAGTGGCTTCAGATAAAGAAAATCAGAGAAGAAAAGTCCAAGTGGTTTTGGTTGACTAATTTTCTTATTCCAAATTTTATTTAGCGTCATTGTATCTTTCTCTCTAAAAATGGAAGAAACGGGTGATTGGCATGATGTGGCACCAGGACTCCTTGCATGAGTGAAAGAGGGAATAAATATGAAAAGAACAGAAAGGCAGACCTCAACAATGCTGGCCTAGAACACGAAGTTCCCTCCCCCTGCCTGCAATCCAGTAAGGCAGATCAGGCTTTCCAAGTGGATGGCTATCATTTGATAGCCGCTCTTTGAGCTTTACTTCAAGAAAAGAATGAAGTCATAATTCTCAAGGGGCACTGTGGTTTATAAAAAGAAGTTCTTGTTCTCAGTCTCTCAGGACCAAAGCAAATTACCCTGTCATACACCATCTCCTGAATGCAATGCTCAGTCAATCTTTTTTATAGCGGAAGAGGCACCACCAAGCTTTCTGAAGGCGTCCCCTCAGAACCCCCTTCCTGCCATTGCCTCCAAGGCTCCCTGTGGAGTAAGTCTCCTCCACCTCCCTCCACACCACCTGGCCTACAGGACTGTGGAGTTTTGGGGTTTTCCCTTAGCAAGGTCCCCCTCCCCCCAGGTAACAATAGGAAATGTCATCATAGCTTCCAGTGCTGAAGATCTCTCAGCTCAAGGGCAGAAGACTAAGAAAGCACCAGGCCAAGATGCTAACCAGGTTCCTAACCATAAAAACCACGTCCTCCCAACCACCGGTCCTCAAGGCTGTGCTAATGCAGAGAAAAGTTGTCATTCTGCTCTTTCCAGTGAAGAGCATGTGGGGGAACATCCCTTCTTTTGTTTGCCTGAAAAGTTCTCTCATTCTTGGGAGACAAGACGACTGCTTTGCAAGGCATTCACATTAAATATGCAGTATACTGCTTAGCGTGGCCTGGAGATGAGCAATTCACCTTTCATTTTCTTCCCCACTCTGCATCTCTTTATACAAGGAAGTTGGTGACCCTGACATGTGCATGAGAGAGGGCAGGGGAGAAGACAAGCTGAAAACGCAGAGAAATATGCGGGGATGAAGTTAGCTCATGTTCAGAGACCCAAAGGGGAATGCCCTGTGGAAATGAAGTGTGAAAGCCGAGCCAATGGGGCTGTCTGTCTAGTCCCTTCTGCCCACCGTGTAGCTTCAGAAGATAATTATCATAGGTTAATCAGGTCAACAAACTTGCTGGGCACTCTGACAAGCTGGGCAGCCTCAGGTTTGCTCCCAGCGGGCAAGACCGAAAGGGCTCTGTGACTGCTCAGCAGAGAAAATCAACCGGGAACAATCGGTGTGGCGAGAAATCTGACGGCCACGCCGGGTGGGGGTCCGAGTCACTGGGATTTCTGCAAGAAGGCCGCTGGCCCTTCACGTGGCTTCCCCTGCTGTGATCAGGCAGTTTTAGTCCCCAACTCTCAGGATGGTTATCACAGATCTGGACCTGGTTTATAGTCGAAAGCCCTGGCAGAAAATAACATGTTCAGTTGGCTTTGTTGTAACAGAAGACACAGAGTATGTAGGTCAGCAAAGTTAGTGCTACAATTACAAAATGTCCAGTGTCCTTTGTAATGCTTACATGGGGCTCTTTTCCCAAGGTGAGTTATGTGCGTGCGTGCGTGCGTGTGCGTGTGTGTGCATGTGTGTGTGTCTGTAGTTTCATCTGCCGCGTACAGAGGAAAGAGCCCAGGATTTGATGTGAGGGCAGCAAGTGCCTGGCGGGCCCTTAGCAGCTGTGTGCCATGGGCAAATAGCCCCTGTGAAGCACATCTGTCTGATGGGAAAGATTATATCCACACACAGCCCTGGGGGCTCATGAGAATAAATGGAGATAAAGTATATGAAAGCACCCAGCCCTGGTGTCTTCAGTGATATTAGTTTCTCTTTCCTTTCCATATCCTTGTTACCACATCCTCACCTTTTCCCCATCATTTCCAGTAACAATAGCCTCCGCCAGGGCCCTGACTTTCAAGGCGACCATGAAAACGCCCCCACCGCTGCTAAATTACTGGCAACAAGGAGCTGGTGAGTAAGTTATTTTGGGAAGTCAGGTCTTGCAGACCTGTCAGTCATCCTTAAGCCCCTCAGTTACCCAGAACCTCTCTGTCTACTGAAAAGAACTGAACTATTCATGTCCCTCACAGAAGAAGAAGAAGAAAGGGGAACTGGCTCCTGTGAATGTGGGTCAGGAATCACCAGGGTGGTAATGACTCTCGGCCAGCTCTGTGTTCTCAGCCCTCCTTGGTCCTTCCATAAAAAAAGCTCTGTTAGGAGCCTTGCTTGGCCTTGGTGTGATCGCCCTTTTTGTTCCACAAATTCCTGCATATGACTCACAGAGCTGCTTACGCATGCCTCTCTTCATGTGCCTCAGAGTTTTCCTGATGAGAGCAGCCCCTGTCCTGAGGAGAGCAGCCCCTGAACTGAGGAGAGCAGCCCCTGTCCTGAGGCCGGCATCTTGCTCCTCGACCTCTCTCTGGTGTCAGCTCGCTGCCTGACACCCCTGCCTAGCCCATTGCATCTTGTCGATGAGTCTGACCGCCGTTTCCTTGGACATCTAGCGCTGGTGCTGACGCAGCATCCCAACCAGTGAGTTGCTTCTCCTCCGTGCCTTCACCTCTAGCTCTTAGTGAGACCATGCCCTTGAAAATATCACCTCCGTCCTGGGGAAATCAGCGCCACTATTTGGGAGATGTTAGACATAGAATAAGAGTTACTCTGATCCTGTGACTCAGTAACTCTGCTGCAGGGAATCGAGGCTAATAATCTGGAAATAATCTGGAAATAATAAAAAGGAAATAATCTGAAAGAATTTGGCCATAGTGGCTGGTAGCTAGTGAATGCTGTGTCACCCTGTGTGAACGCTGTTCCAGTTGTTGTATGTAGGTTGATTGATTTAACCACGTTCGTGGCTCCCTGAGGATGTGTTAACATTACCCTCATCTTGCAGATGGGGAAACCAAGGAACAGAAAGGACATCGTGCTGATGTTCATGCTCCTTGGCTGTGTAAGAGCTGCGCTGGGAGTCCAGGCAGCCTGATTCCACAGGCTTGCTCTTCCCATCTATACCAATGCTACCTCAATGTGCAAAGCTTAATATTAAGAGGAAGAAGAAGCAGAAGAAAAAGGAGGAGGAGCAGAAGGAAGAGGAAGAGGATAAAATAAAGATGGAGGAGGTTTTAAAAAAATCAGTTAAATCCCCTGCTATGTATGACAGTGAATATCAGCTCCAAGGCCATTCTCCATCCCAGGCACCCAGAATCTGATCTAGAAGGAGAGGCTGTGGACTCCGTGCCCAGCAGACGTGTTACCTGCTAGGGAAAGGCACAGTCCTGAGAGTGGGGCAAAAGTTTACAAAGTCAACATAGACATTAATAAGACCCTACATTTCTAGAGGTCAACAAATATAGAGAGCAAGAGTTGTTCCTTTGTTCATCATTGAAATAAGGGAAGAAAAAAATCTTCCAGTCTTAAGAACTGCAACATTAAGTTAATTCTAGTCCTCCCTTCTTCTAAGACCCTCTTATGTATCTATATTACTATGTGAATTTTTTAATGCTTTCAAGTAAATCATTTGCCATAGAGGTTTTTAAAAAGTGTATTACTATGTACATTTTTTTTAAATAGAAAGGTATTCTACACTCTAATCACCTAGGATTAATGTTCTAGAAAGCAATCAGAGACATCTGTCCTTTACCAAAAAGGTTTCAGAATAGTTGACCAAGAAATTCTTTTCCTGAAAGTTTACAATAGTGAATTAATTGAAGAGAAGCCAACAATTTTACCCAGGAAGATTAATCCAATGTTACTTATAACAACAAATAGTAGAAATGGCTCAAATGTCCAATAGAGAAATAGTTAGGTATAATAGGATATATCCTCTCTGTGGGATAGTATGCACCACTAAGAGCAATAATTTCTAAAATACTATAACAAATTGGGAAAATATTATTTAATGAAGTACTGAAAGTAAAACATAAAAATGATATAGAACATATTACTATCAAGTGAAATACATTTTGCAGGTAGACAGAGACTGAGCATACAAAAATTAAATCTGATTTTATGATGATGGAGTTAAGGGATAGTTTTATTTTCACATGCTCTTTCCCACATTAAATGTTACACATTCAGGGAGAAGAGGGCAAGGCATTCTAATGTTTGCAGCACAAGAGGAAACCTGGGACCTAATCAGATGTGATGAGATTCTAGTAGTGAACTTGGACAACGACACTAGTGGGGTTATAGAGGTAAGATGCAGTGAGTGAAAGTATGTGGGAGTTAGTGATGATTCCAAAGTTTAAGGCTTGGACATAAGATAGAGAACAGTGGAGGAACAGGACTAGAGAGAGTTTCAGAGCTGTTCTGTGGGAGGTGCTAGTGGAACATTCTTTCAGCCGTATCCTGTAGGAAGTCAAAATACAAGTTTGGAGCTCAGAATATGGTGTGGCGCTGGTCCCCAAGTGTCCATATAAAGAAAGGAAGTTTTCTCTGCCATATCCAGCCCCAAGCCCATGGTAATCCTTACTCTACAGAGTACGAAACGCAGGCTTGCATGATACTTGTCAAGATTCACCTTCTTGGTTGCCGAACGTAAAGTTCTGTCTTGGTTTTGTATTGCTGCATGATATATTACCGCAAAACTGAGCGGCTTTTAACAACGGTCATTGCTGTGGTTGGTGGGTCAAGAGTCCAGCTTACCTCGGTGTTGTTGCCTCAGGATCTCCCAGAATGCTACAGTCAAGGTGTCTGCTGAGGCTGCATCATCTCAAGGCTCATGTTAGGGAGGATCCATTTCCACGGACACGCACATGGCAGTTGGCAGGCTCAGGTCATCTTTGGCTATTGGCTGGAGGCATTAGTTCCTTGCTGCATGCACGGCTCTCCCCTTCAAGGACTGGCAGCATGGCAGCTTGTTTCAGAGAAAGAGAAAGAAAGAGAGAGACAGAGACTATGAACCCAAGGGAGAAACCACAATCTTTTTATAACTTAACCTCAGAAATCACATGACGTCGCTTCTCCTGCATTTATTTGTTGGAAGCAAAACAGGTCTCACCCACACTCAAGGGGAGGAAATTACATACCAGGAGGCAGGATCCTTGGGCGCCATCTCCGAGGCTCTTCCCAACACGGAGATAAAGGGAAGCTGTTCCACCCCGTTCCCACTATTCCCACCACCACCACTGCCACCATCTTTGCCAGGCTCTCCTGCTACTTACTGTGACAAACAATACTGATTTGACTTTTGCAGAACCACACAATGTTGGTTTGTAGAACTTGGAAGTTCTCTCCAAGATAATCCACCTCTCAAATTAAGTGCAGTGTGGCAAGCTATTTCCATTCTCCCTCTCACACCCCTGTTAGCATAACTCATTATTTGATCCCCACTCCCACACCATGCTTGGCTGAATCATTCCATCACATTTTCCTACTAAATCAGGATCTGACCTCAGAAGTCATCTCACCAAAGCCCTCTTTCTGTCACCGATCCAGTCCGACCCTCTCATTTTAAAGGAAAAGCTGATCCTTCGGGAGGTGAAAACCGGAGTATACAGTAAGCTTCAAAGCTGAGATTTGAATCTGATCTCACACTAGCCCATCACTCGCCATCACCTTACAACTCCACACCTGGCAAATTATTTATTATATATCATGGCTTTCCAGTTCTGGCATGGGTTGGCTCTGTGTGGGTGAATGTATGTGTGCAAAGACCCCTAACATATTCATTGATTAGAAACAACACGACAAGTGCAGTCCACACTCAAATGTACACAAATACACACACATGTATATGTGTATTTACGTGTGCATATATTCGCCTTTCTCCCTTCCATCCCTCCTCGGTCATCAGTATAGATGTTAACCAACTGTCCTCAGCATTCAGTGGAGGAATGTGCAGTGTCTATGGAGGGCATCTACAATTTAAATAACAGGGACCATTACAGGAACTACTTGTCATCTATATGCACAGGGTATGGCATGTGCTGTGCCATAAACATTAGATAAATGACTAAATGGATGAATGCTGAAATGAATGAAATATATTTAGTCACCACTTCACAGTTTTTGCCCTATATCTGTGTTTTATATGTGTGTGTGTGTATAGATATAGATATAGATATAGATATATGCTTAGCATTTCTCTTTAAATCAATTCATTTTTCAACCTAAATAATTTTTAAATAGGTGGTTATTCAATCTCATAAATGAAAAAGGGGGTCTTCCTAAATTGTATGTGGATAAGTGTGTATCTATTAAAAACCAACCACAGAGCACCGAGAAGTCCTCTTGCACACTAGGAGTGAGCGCACGATAATAAATGAATGTGAAACCCCACAGCATGTGTTCATATCCACGACTTCAGAGATGGCTCCAGAGGCCCTTCATAGAGCTGGGGACAGTGCCTGCCAGAAGGAGCCTTCCAAGAGTAATTGGTCTCTTTAACCCTGGGGAGAGATGATTGTGAAGTCTGTGAAACATAAGTGGGATTGAAAGAGGCGTGGTTACGGCAGCAGCAGATGAGAACCCATTAAAATACTCTTTGGGGAGGCTGTCTCATGCCCTGCCAGCATGCCAGTGACATCACTCCTTCACTCATTCATCCAGCACATCTCAGTTACTGTCTGCGTATAAACCAAACAGAAGAGGACCCGTTCTTGCCCCCCAAGAGCTCATGATCTAGCAACGTAAGGAGAAGTGTCAAAACAAACAAAACCCCTTGGTACACTCATCAACACACAAAGTTCAAGATCCTGGGGAAGCATATGGCACTGGCTAAGAAAGGCTTCACAGGCTGTACAGAAGAGGTGACACTTGCTTCTTTGTATAAAGGACAAGTACGTGAGGGCACTCCAAGCAGAAGTGCCGTGGGCACTGGCCTAAAAGGAGAGACAGTGAACAGGATGCGTGTGTCTGGAGCTTTGCGACCCACTGGGCGAGGGCAGCAGGCCCGTGGAAGAGAATGCAAGGGGATGAGGTCAGTGATGAGAGCAAGGGAGCTGCCAAGGACTGGGGAGTGCAGCGATGGGGACTGGAATTTGTCCTGAGGGCAAAGGAGGCCATGGAAGGGTTTTAGGCAGAGGAAGGAAGCAGTCAGTTCTATCAAAAGTCATTCTGATGGGACATACACGCTCAGCCTTCCTCACCTGTGCCTTGGTCTCTGTAAGTACTTCAGAAGGCCAGCAGAAGAATTACATTAACACCTGCATGAGGCCCTTTGATCTCACAGACAAAAGCCAGATACTTCTATGTAATTAAAATGTCATCACCCTGCGTTTCCATCCTCTTTTCTCTACCCTGCTTCACCCACCAGAGCCCACTGCCCCAGGAAAGAATACCTCCAAGGAATTCAGAAGTGTGTAAGCCTGATGGACAAATCATGTTCGAGTTTAAAAGTAATCAGTTCATTTGAATCCGAAACAATAAGCATCCAGCAAGGTAAAGAGAATTGGCAGGAGGCGTGGCGGTCTCAGATTGGTTGCCCACTGAGTGGGTTTGCGCACCTTGCCACCAGTCTGGACTTCGCTTTCCTCACCTATAAAATGTAGGGATGGGGTTCGCAGATCCCTGAGACTCTTCTAACACGTACGTTCTATGCTTTTAGGATGCTTCACACTTCTTTGTTTTTTAAATAGATATTTATTGTTGATAAGGTAGTTAGCCCATTTATCCTAGTAGTGTACAAAGAACTTTACGCATATTATCTCATTTAATCCTGGAGGTAATCTGTGAAATAGGCTTCATCACAGGAGTCCCATTTTACAAATAACTTGACTAAGGTCACACAGATACTAGTGACAGTCTGGGATGTAAACCCAAACTGTCTAAAAAACTGTGTTCTTTTCATTTATACTTTTCAACACAGGAGTTCTATAAATATCTAGACAAAGAACATTCTGGATACAGGGATTAAGAAACGCAAAGACCTGGGACAGTGATGAGTTTGGTGTGTGAAATGAAAGCCAGAAAATCAGTGTGAATATGACACAATTGATCAATGAAAAAGGTGGTAGGAAATATGGTCAGAAAGGTAAGCAGTGACTAGATCTGCTAGCCCCTGCTAGACCACTAAGTAATCTGAATCTTTTTTTCAGTAAAATGAAAAGTAATTGAAGTAGATGTACTCATTTTAAAAGGAATTCTGGTTGCTGGATAGAGAACAGGTCTGGGTGGAGGAAAGAGTAGAAACAATGAGATAAATTTGTAGGCTTTTGTAGTGCAGGCAAGAGGGAACAGTGGCTTAGACTAGAAGTATTGGTGGCAATAGAGGGAAGTGATCAGAAAAAAGGCAAAGGTGACAAATTTGGCTGAAGTAGGAAATGAGGGGGAAAGAAATCAAGAATGATTTCTAGATTTTGAAAAATGATGTCAAGGCATCAGAGTACATTAAGGGGGAAAGAGAGAATCAAGAATCCTGTTTTGGTTATGTTATTACAAGATACATAATACTAGGCAATGTAGATATTTGATATGTAGTTTGGTACCTCATATCTCAGGAAGGAGGTAAGGACAAGAGGTGGAAACTTGTAAGTTGTCCAACTGTATGAGATTATCCAGAAGTAGATGCAGGTGGAGAAGAGAAGACAATGGAGAACCAAACCTTGGGTTAGAGCAGAGATGGAGAAGAGAGCAGATACTGAGAGGGAGAAGAAAATCCAGAACACACTCTCCCAGAAGCCAAGAAAGAAGTGTTTGAGGAAGGAAGAAGTGAACAAGTGAGCACCTGTGTCACAGCCCCTAAGAGCTTAAAAATAAAACCAAGAATCCATCACTGAATTTGACAACATGTCATATTTTGGTGACATTGACGAGCATGGTTTTTAAAAATTGTTTTGGAAAGAATAGAAACCAAAGCCTGATTAGCACAGTTTAAAAGGAGAGTTAGAGGTGAGAACGAGGAGAAAACAAGATTGGAAGGACAATGCATTTTAAAAGTTCTGTTTTATTCTTTTTTAAGATTTTATTTATTATTTTTAGAGAGAGGGGAACGGGGAGAGGTAGAGAGGGAGGGAAGCATCAATGTATGGTTGCTTTTCACCTGCCTCCGGCTATGGACCTGGCTGGAGACCTGGCTTGTAACCTGGTTATGTGCCCTGGCTGGGGATTGAACCAGTGACCTTTGGGTTCGCAGGCCAGCACCTTATCCACTGTGCCACCAGCCAGGGCTAAGAGTTCTGTTTTAAAAGAGAGGAAAATCATTTTAAAAGCTGGGAAGGAAAGTGGGCGGAAGACAAGTTTTGTTTCTTCAAAATGGAAGATAGAGCATGTATGTCTGCTGATGGCGATGATCAGTACGAGGGGGAGAAATTATTGTAAAAGCCAAGAGAAGGCACCTGCAGAGGAACAAAGTTGTAGAGAAGGTGAGGGGGTGAGCGCTGGGGCAAAAGTGGTGTTGGCTTTCACAGAGGCATGAACCATTCTTCTAAATAAATATATAGAGGGAGGCTGAGTCTCTAAATCAAATGCAGAGGAGCTGATACATTTACTCATGAGAATAGGTGCATTTATCTTCAGATTGTGACTACTGAGTTCAGTTGAGTAAGAAACATACTCTTCATCAGAAGGAGAAAGGTACCAGGTAGGAAATTTGAGAAATGAGAAGGCTTGACCTGGTTGGCTTGAATAATGAAAGACTTGATAAATGAGATAAGGTTGCCAGGCAAGGTAGGAGGGTCCCCCTGAGGTTTGTGGTCACAAATTTGAGGTGAGACCAAGGAGTGTGGCTGAGTGTCTTCGGCAGTCCACCATCAGGGACTCCAGTACAGAAGTGAAGTGGGCAGGGCTGGGATCAAGGGTGGAGTTTGCTGGTTGAGATTGATGGAAGGAGAGGCTCAGAAAGTGGGGATTTGCAGGGGGATGATTTGAGCTTCACAGTTGGGAACCTAAGCTGAGTGCAGAGGGGAAAGAGAGCAGAGAGGGCCTGAGAACATGGAACAAAATAAGATCAATGGACCAGTGGTCCAGATGTGACCAGATAATGCATAGAGTGGGGATTAGAAGAGTTCTGTCACTTCCTAATTTGATAACCTGGACAAGATTCTTTGTTTCTCATTCTGGTGTTTTTTATTTGTGAAACAAGGAAAATAGAATAGGGTTGACACCATAAAATATATATTCTTACATAGCTAATATTTATGAAAAGATGTCATATTGGCACATAGTATTTGCCCAAAATCTTCTTGTTCAGGTTTCACCCTTTCAATGACCAAGGCATTTGTATAACTAACTATATCTACATAATGCCAAAATGACTTTATAAACAGAGAAAATTCAGGTAATACCTAGTTTGGAAGAAGTCTGGATTATGCCAGTCCTTAAAAGATTTGCCTAAACATCTGGCATTGAGTAAACATATTCTAAGGCATTATGAATTACCACCTTTGTCTCTGAGACTCTGAAGAGGAAGGAGGGCTGGACCTGGGAGATGAGGTCATGCACATTTCTTTCATGAAAACAAAGAAAACTTTAGTGAAAATAATTCTTTTTTGTGTGTTCGAAGCACAGATCTCAAATCAGAATGTTCTCTCTCCTTCGTCTGGTGGGTCAAAGAGTTAAATTACACCTCCTGATGTATATTCTAAGCTTCACAGATAAAATAGCAGTACTATGATCACATTCCAACCAGCACTCAATATCAACATCAGTCCTAAATTTATCCGCACACACCCCTCACATACCCTGCCCCAAACTCATACCCTCTCCTGGCAACTTAACCCATCTCCTAAGTGACAAAATCAAGAGACATTGAAGCTCTGTCTTTCCTCTCTCGCACCTTTCACATCTGATATATTGTCAATTTTGGTTACCATTCCTAACTCTTTTAAAAGAGCCCCATTCCCAAGGCCACTATTTTAGCTCACTCTCCTCTCTCGACTGTGTTCTTCACTAAACTTCACCTATTCCTCTCAAATTTTTCTTCCTTCTGAGATAACTCTAATGATATATAATCTTAATAATTTTGTGTCACTGACTCTTTGATACTCCTCAGAAAACAAACTCTTGTGCCCATAAGACACCACTTTTCACTTATAAGTTTCAGCTATTTATCTTACCATGTCTATGAACCTCTTGGTGGGTGACAAATTTTTAGCATCATCACTGGTCCAAAACGAGTTTTAGAAATTGCAGTGTTTATAGCATTCCCCACACCCCCAAATTATGACATATGTCAAGATGTTGCTGAAGTCAAGCTTCCTCAACGTCATCGTAAAGCTCATCCAAATCTTGACCTTGATTTTCATTCTAGACTCACCTGTTGCACTTAAGATTCAAACAGGTCAAATATAAAATTTGGCCCCATGGCCCATATTTCTGTATGCTTAGTGCCTAGCATGGTGCCAAGATACGTTTAATAGTGTTTCAGGAGAGAAGGAAGGGAAAAAAAGATGTTTTCTGAGATCTTGTTTTCCAGAGACATATTCAAAAGGCAAAATTCCCAAGAACATAGGAGATAGCAAACATCTTGGGCAAATACTAATAACAACTTGACAAATCCTACTAATCTTCTTCTCAGCCCTGCTCACCAAATCAATACTGGAATGTATTATTTTAGTGCATTTCCACCTCCATGCTCCAACCTCTATTTCCCCAGGGATTCTGCAGTTCACTAGTTTTTTAGTTTATTGAAGTCATACCACTGATTTCCCATTCCGCAATGTCCTTACAACAAAGTGGTTGAGAGAATGGGCTCTGGTGTGAGAAAGTCCAAGATGTGAATCTTAGGCTTTCTCAGTGATTACGTGGATCATGTTAGGAAGGTTATTTAATCCCTCGCAGTCTCACTTTCCTTATCTGAAAAATGAGTGTATTTGAATCTAGAGAAATAAAATACTGCTATCCATTTGGTTAGCACATTACCAGGCACGTAGTTAGAGATTCAAACTATGTTCCTAGACACTCAAACTATGTTCCAATAGCTAGCTAGATATCTTATAAGTCCTCAGCGGGCTGGGTGGGGGGAGAATGTGTTTATTGAGCACTTAGTATGTGGTAGACTTTACAATCCACTCTCTCATTTAATATTCATAGCAACCACAAATTAATTTATTAGTAATCCTTTCTGAACATGAGCCAATTGTGGCCCACAGCATTTATGTCTTATGCCTAAGCTACAGGGAGAGTGACTTGCAGAGTTGGGACAAGCAACCTTTCTGTGCTAGAGTCTGAGCTCCACAAAAGCTTTGGACTGTCTTTATTCATGCTCCACATTGCTTATGAGGGAAGCCTAGCGTTGTGCTTTTTGTTGAAGATATAACTTCCCTGTTGCTTTTCTTACTGCCAACATGGTGTTGCATATGGCTGCTTAAACTAGGACTGCAGACTGAATGTCTGTACAAAGCCCACCAAAGCCTAAATAAAAATACAGTTTGAAGGCCCATCTCTCCTTAGTACTTTACAGTTTTTCAGTTTGCCATAATCAGTATGAAAGTGCTTCTAGAAAAATGGAAATATTGCACTGTATCCTGGACTAATGATTTGGCTTTGATTCTAGATTTATGGGGTGAAAGGATGCAGCCCCAGCATTTGGAAAAGCTTGGGTTTGTAGGAGGTTTCATTTCTTAGAGGATGGAGGACTGACATGGGGATCTGACCCTCTGGAACAACTGCTCACCACAAAACAAAAACTGTTTGGCCATCTTGAAATAACCAGAACCTTCAAAGAAAGATATCCCCTCTTACAATAGTGAGGGAAGGAAAAACTAGCCTGATTATTATATGGGAAGCAGACTCCAAACATTCAGAGCACAGGTCTGGAAGGAAAGAGGGTCCAGGAAGGCTTGGCCACCTTTCACAATGTTGTCATTTTTCTTTTCAATAATCAATGGTTCCAAGGAGGATCATGAAAGGGAAAAAGCTGAGACAGTGAGAATGTATGGAAAGTTCCCTGATCTGCTTGGCTTTAACGTTCATGAAGGTGAGATGGGAAGGACATATAACCACAGAATCAAGTGGGAGAATGCTACAAAGCATCCAAGAGAATCAATAGAGCAAAGGGATCATGCTTGCCTGGCGTATTTCTACACCCAGTTGTTCCACACCATGAGGGAGCATCTAGACTTGCCAGCAACTGAACGCAGACTCTCTCTCAAGTTCGAGCTTGAACATTGGGTGCTTCAGCCCTTTCTGATTCCTTCCGTCCCAGCTCATGCCACTGCCTTATTTCTGAGTCACGCATCTACGGTCTCCTTTCCTCTCTGATAGCAAGGCCACTTGAGTCGTGCTTTCCTGAATGAAGTAAATGTCTGTGCCAGTCAATGCACAATTGTTGTTTGTGACCTTCCTGAGGTTTCCTGTTTCCTCCTAATGCATTAGAAGAACAAATCAATAAAGTCTGTGTCCTAGTACCTTGGGTAGCTGCCATCTTCATGGTTACATCACTATCCAGGGGGACTGTGGAACATGGTAGGGCACTGAAGCCTTGGAGGAGTGGGAGGGTGGGATGGGACTCATCACAGCCATACACAGAGACAGTGGGATTGCTCCTGGCTCCAGTGGAGGCACAAAGACTCCCCCACCATGTGGTGATTTGTATTCAGCAGCAGCCCCCTCCCTTGGCACTGTGGGTGGATGGGGCCTCAGGAGAGAACTAAGGAAGAAGGAAGGGGCTGTTGTCCTTGACAAGGAAACGATTGATGTCTCTGCTTTCTCACCCTCTTTAAATTGAGATGGGGACATGATTAAAAGTTCAGGCAGGAAGCCAACTGGTGACTTACAGCTCTGATCCACCAGCTTAGTGCGTGAAGAAACCTGGGGACTATCTCTCAAGAAATTAGCTGCCTGAATATTTAAAATTTTCTCCATTCTTGCCAGAATTTAGGTCTTAAAACGTTATAATGGCAATGATATAATAATAATAATAAGCCCTACTTATGAAATACCATATGCAATATTCTGCACTTTGTATATTTATTATCTCTGTTAATTCTCACAATGACAGTATGAAGTGAGTATAATTATTCCCATTTTGTTGATGAAGAAACTGAGGCTCAGAGAAGCTAAGAAGTTTAATTGAGATGATACAGTTATAAGGAGTAGAATCAGGATTCAGATCCAAGTCTGCCTGACTCCAAAGCACTTGCCATTTCATTGCATCACATTGGCTGATGCACAAAGTCATGGTGGGGTTCTCTCACGACATAAGTACAGTTGAGATATAGTCTGAACTAGGTGCAACTGCCTCTTTATTTGAGTTCTCTGGGATGTATGAAACTGCCCCTCTTGTGACTTTCTTGCCACAGTGACGGAGGACATTCCCTCAGGCCTATAGCCCTTTCCACTTCATTGGCGGGAATGTTTTTGGTCCCCTGTCTTCTCTGACTTTGTGTCATGGAATGGGACCCCTTAGAGTTGTTGATATTTTCACAAAAAGAGCAAAGCCAAAAATGGGGCAGAGGATTCAAGACCAGTGTGACACTGGATTCTAGTACAAGCAGGAAAAGTAAGGTTAGGGTAAGCCAAGTTCAGGTATCAAATAAGTAGGACTAGACATCATATTCAGGATGAGAGAGTGACTGTAATAAAAATAAATTGAAGGTAGATCTGAGATCAGCGATGTCAAGGAGATGAGGCAGGTGGTGATGAGACAAGTTAAGGGAACTTGAAAGTAGGTAGTTCTAGAAACATGATCAGTTCCATGAATAGTTTATGGCCATGCAGGTCTTCTCTTTAGAAGGTCCTTCACTCAGCTTTGAAAGTAAAACTTAACTTGTCTTAAAGGTACAGTGCTTGAAACCTGATATTTGACAAACCCAACTTCCCTTTGATGGACGGGCTGAGCCCCCTTTGTAGGGAAGGTACCCATCCAGAAAACTCAAATGGTTAGAACACTGACGAAAGCTCCAGGCGCAAGATCAGTCCCCATGAGAGCCAGTTAGGTTAGCTCCGTCTCGGTGTCAAATTTCTGCCTTACCCTCGAGCATCTTTCTGGGGAAATAAATGCCATTAATCAGAAGCAGTACCAGACAAGTTCATGTGGACTGAGCAACAAAATCCTATTCTTTCTCTTGGAAAGGATCTTAAAGCGCATGGTGAATATAGCTCTTTGTTGAGGGTAGTACAGATTTTGGGGGGTGTATCAAAGAAGGTAACCATCTCATTTCTCTCCAAAGAGGTAACAGCCTTAAGATACAATATGATTATTTGATTCCTGTTTATTCAGTTCATAAATATAATTACTTACTGATGTTGGGTTGATCTTTAAACTCCTCTAATTTAATAACTTTGAGTTGCTCCTTTTACCCTCAAGTACAAGTAACGAGACACAGACACTTCCCAAACAGGGAGATTCGTCTGCATTGCCCAATCAATCTCATAGTATTTTATTAAAATTTTAAAATCTCTAACTCTTTTCTGTGCAACCACAAAACATGCTTCCTAGGTCTTTTAGGCAAGGGTGTGACCTCTAGGATGTCAAATGAACTTGCCAAGATTTAACCTGGAGAGATTACACCTTGGCATTTCCAGTGTCGCCATGCCTTTCTTCTCGTTTTGCTCACCTCTGTTTGGTGAAGTGAGCTTCATCCGGTATTTTATGATTTAGGTGGTTAACTCTTCTGATTCTGAACAAAGGACCATACTTCATCTTGACAATTTGTACCCTCCAGGCTTTCCTCATGAGTGGTTCCTTCCCAGCCTCTTTGGAGAATGAGGGCAAAAGTCTATTTATTCAGACTCCTCATGGGTGAAGCCTCTTCCAACCTATAAATAAAACAAATTTAACTTTTACAGAGTTACTAATGTCATGAAGAGATAAGCAAGTAGGCTGGCAGCCTTCTGGCAGCAGGTATGGCCCAAGGATTTTCATAGTATACCCCAGAGCTCTTTAATGTAAGAGATTTTTGTTATGGTAAAAACTTAACATAATAATAATAATAATAATAATGTCCCTCTTTGCTGCAGAAATCCTTACTAAAAAAGAAAGTTGACATTGACCATACCCATAGAATATGATGCTTGAAGGATTAATGGTAACTTACTATATCTGAAATTGAGGCAAAATCTCCTGAGAATAAGGACTCTAGTGAAAGTTGTATTCATGCAATGACTGTCATTTAACTGAACATTTACCGTGTCCCCACTGGTATGTTTATTTTATTTTATTTTTTTTTCATTTTTTTTATTGTTGTTGTATTACATTCATCGCCTTTTTGCTCCCCTCTGTACCCCTCCCCACCCACCCATCCCCCCCAAAGTCAATCCCACCTGTTGTCCATGTCCATGATTCCTTTATACTAGGTTCTTGTCTAAGCTGCTCCCCTTCCCTGCCTCTGCCTCCCCCCTCCCCCCTACCCCGTTCCCCTGATCACTGAAGGCCTATTCACTGTATTCATATATTTGGTTCTGTTTTGCTTGTTGTTAGTTTTGTTCATTATTGTCCTATAATGGGTGAGATCATATGATATTTGTCCTTCGCTGACTGGCTTATTTCACTAAGCATAATACTCTCCAGTTCCATCCATGTTGTTGCAAAGAGTACAAGTTCCTTCTTTCTTTCTGCTATATAGAATTCCATTGTGTAAATGTACCAAAGTTTTTTGATCCAATCATCCACTGATGGGCACTTTCGGATATCCTATGCAGAAATATGTTTACTGATACTTCACCAAGGGTAAAGGAAATAAAAGAATGGATCAACCAATGGGACTATATCAAATTGAAAAGTTTCTGTTCAGCTAAAGAAAATACCAGCAAAATTCAAAGGGAACCAACTGTATGGGAAAACATAATTGCCAATGATACCTCAGACAAGGGTCTGATCTCCAAAATATATAAAGAACTAATGCGACCCACTGGTATGTTTAAATTGTCACACCAGCACTTTTAAGGTGATACAAAAATAAATAAATAGACACTATCCCTATCTTTTAATATAATCCATCAATGGGCCAACCATAGTTTTTAATTTTCTTAACCTTTCATAAATGTAAGAATGTAGTTATTACTATTATAGTGTAAAGGTAAAAGCAAGGTATTGTGAAATGAAAGGGGCATTTGGAATCAGATGGACCTGAGTTCCATTTTTTTCCTGGGCCTTACTAGCTGAGCAACCTTGGGAAAGTTCTGCTGAAAAGTGAAGGTATTTACTTCATAAGTGGTTGAGAAAAGTATATATGATACAGGTATGGACACTCAACAGAGTGTGCTCAATAATGCAGTTCTCTTTTCACTTCCTACAAATAAAGTCTTGCAGTAGAAGTAAACGTATTAATTTGGGAGATTCAGAAAGAATTATTATAGGCAGAGGTGACATTTTATCTGAGGACTGGGTAGATCCAAGGAATCAGATACATTTCTTACAAGAGAAATAAGAATACAAATAATTCAAGAAGAGTTTCCATGATCAAAGATCCAAAGTCAGAAATAGAGATGAGTCTCAATAGTTAAGTTAGGAATTGGGGAGGATACAATTTTAGGAGGAAAGGTGTCTTTAGCAAAGGTCAGGATGGTAGATAAAAGTTGCATGTGTTTGTGAAAAAGTTTTCTTTAAAAAAATAGGTAAAGTAGATAGAGTAAGAGAAATAGGGAAGATAGGGGATCATTTATTAAGTTCCTTCATGCTCTGGGCATTGTACTGCTTTATACATCTTATTTCAACTAATGCTCCCAACAATCCTGAGACATAGGTATTATTCATTCAACAGACTTAAAGAGTTTCATTTATGTGCTCAAAGGTGTACAGTTAGTAAAGGACAAACACAGTATTCAGATCTAAGCCTATGATGCTCTACATCCTATTCATTCACTAGGCCTTTCAGGAAAATCAATTTATTGGATCTCATAAACACTTAAACATGAACTGATGGAAGAATGAAATAAAGTAAAATAGGATAACATAAAATAAGATAGGTAAATAAAATAAAATGGATGGATGGATGGATAAATAAATGGAAAGATGAATGGGAAGATGGACATTTTCCCATGAATGGGTAGAGAATGGATGAATGGATGATGACTAGAAACATGTGGAGGTAGTATCAATATAATGAAGAAACTGAAGAGAAAAAGGCATTAAATATAACTTACAATGCCAGAATATTTGACAAAATCTGACCACATTAATGAAGACAGAAGTTACTATCAAAAGGGGAAGTATTTGCTGCTGTGATGCAGAATAAAACTTTCTGAGAATTTCTGCTAAAACATTACTAAAACTGAATGTGCTTACGGAATGTCCAGAGCTATATGGGGAGAGCAGCCCCCGTGTCCCAGGGGTGGGTTCACCTGCTGGGTTAGAGAGGCAGACTAATCCTCAGACTTGAACTGGGTACAGACCCAGTGAGACCAGCACTCACCGCCCTGCTCACATCTGGATTCTGATGAAAGCAGTTAATTAGCGAAAACTTAGAAAAAGAAATTCTTCAGCTATTTGGCAGGCAAAAGAACACATTATTTCCTTCTTCCTTTTGAACTTTGGTATGGGAGTCAGAAAGCCAGCTGTCTGAGGATCCTGGGGATGCCCTCTAACTGGAAATCCTCACCGAGGCCGAAGGGCCGGTTCCCATGTGACCTCCTCCTCTCCGCAGTTTTCTCGCCTGCGGGGACTTGACCGAATCACTCAGCTAGATAGGAATGGTCCCTCTTAGCACTTCTTTCCCTGTATCGGTCCAAGTTCACATGGGTCCTAAGAGACATTTTTACATGCGTTTCAGTTGGTTGAGTTGACCCAGAACCCACATTCATTTTACACTCGGAAGGTCAACGCAGGAACTCGAGGCACCGTGGCTTGTCCACTTGCAGTAATCTGCCCTCTGCTGCCTTCCTGTGCTGGCAGGGGCAGCAGCCAAACCAGCAGTAACTACAGTTCCCACCGGACCTCCGTCAGCTCTTCCAATTCCTGGGTCACAAACTAGGTTTAACTCCTCGATGGAAAAGGCACCACTTCTCCTGCAGGACTCACACGTTATTGACTTGCAGCCTTGAAGGCGATGAGGGTTTGACACGGGTCCAGGCCATCTCCTGGGCTCCAGTTGGTCCCAGCCTTCCTCCCCTGCACATCCGTCTTCCTACTCCACGCCCAGCCTGCTGACTCCGGCCTCTGCAACCTGTCGCAAAGACTGAGGGCTGCAAACTGTGGTCCACAGGACAAATTCAGCTCATCCCCCGCCCTTTTTTTTTGTAAATGAAATTTTATTGGAACACAGCCATGCCTTTTTGTTTATGAATCGTTTAGGGCTTCTGTGCTGCTAAATCGGCAGAGTTGAATAGTTCCTACAGAGGCCCTATATCTTACAAAGCCTAAATTATTTACTATCTTGGCCCGTTCCAGAAAATGTGGACCAAACTTGGGCAAAGACAATAGCCATACATAGACTGTTAAACCAATTCCTACCACCATGCAAGGTCAAATCCCTAAATATATGTCTGTATTTATGGTATGCATATGTTATGTGTCTATATATGCAGACATTTATCAGTTATTTCAGTTCTCCGTTCAAACCTTATTGATTACACAATCTCCTCTCCATCTAATACTTGTAAAGCGGGAAAATTGAATGCCCCCCTGTGCAGTATTGCCATTGCATTTCGATAATATAGCACTTGCCATATTGTATGGTAATTGGTTTGTATCTCTATCCACGTAGCCTCTTGCTAAATAACAAAACCTTAGAAGCCCTATTTCTCCAAACACAGTGTTCAATAAAGGATGATCAAATGAATGCATAGGTAAATGAGTAAGCACGTGAGCGAACGAATAAGCTTAGAAAAGAACAAATGTATGTTTCTTGTCCCCTAGCTTGGCCCCTCTGGTTTCCGTAAATTCCCATGGTCACATACCAGCACAACGGGCCAGAGCCTGGCAGACTGAGTTTTACTCTCAGTGCTGTGCTGGCCCAGCCTGGCCAGGATGATGGGCCATGGAGCTCTTTTCCAGGGCTGTGTTGTCCTCCAGGCCCCATAACTTGACAGGGACCAAGTCCAGTTCTGAGCAAGCAACACTCTGCTTGGACAGCGGTGTCACTGGTGGCAGATGGCCCTGCCATCGCGGCAGTGGGGGTGGCCGTCTGCCATGGCTGCTGTAGGAGAGCTAGCAGGTACAGAGGGAGAGGAAGCTGGCACGGGGAAAACACCTGGTCTTGGCCAAGCATTTTTTTGTTCACGGCCTCCATTGAGTCTTGTAACTAAGGGCACGGAGGAGGACTTGATGAGAACTGGGGTTCCCCCATGACCTTGGCCAACTCATGTAACCTCTTCGTGTATCGGTTTCCCACTTGCCAGGTCTGAAGTGCTGTGATTTTGTGAGTCAGAAAATCATTACAAAGAACTTATGAACATAGATGCATGACACAGAGACATGAACTAAGGGGGGCCATTGCCGGAGGAAATGGGGTACTGACTGGATGGAGTGGGGCAAAGGCGGGAAAATTGGGACTACTGTAATAGCAAAATAAATCAAATAGATTTAAGGGGAAAAAGTTGAGCATAGCGTAAGGAGCCTCTGGAACAACCTCAAATGTTCCAACATTAATTAATTAATTAATTAATTAATTAGAGGCAGTGACCATTCCATGGGATGACACTCGACCAACTGAGCCATGCCACTCAGGGCCATGAATCAGATCTTTAAATCCATGGAATGAGCCATCTGTCCCTGTCCTCCTGCTCAGGAAATCAGCGCTTTAACAGTTGCTTTATGATACCCTTTCTTTCCGTTAAGCCATATGCAGGATAACTTTCAAATTCCTTTTTTCAAATTTGCTTCATGGTCACTTCCTCCAAGCTAGCTTTGTCCAATCATTTCTTTAGTTTTCCCTTAATTTCCTGCATATTTTTAATGTCTGTGCTTATACATTATACATGTTTATAACCAGACACACAAAGCACACAGTGTGTCATTCCGTTTACGTGAAACGTTCAGAGCAGGCAAATCCGCGGAGATGGGAAGTGGGTTAGTGGTTGCCCGGGGCTGAGGAAAAGGAGGGTCTGTAAAGCTGCGGCCAATGGAGACAGGCTTCCTTCTGGGTGACGGAATGTTCTGGAATTATTGTAAAGAAAGGTGCTGGTGGCAGAACTGTACAAATACCTAACACCATTGAATTGTAAACATTCAGAGGGTAAACTCTAAGGTGGGTGAATTGTATCTCCATAAAGCTCTTACTTTAAAAGTGGCAATAAAAGAATATATTATACTAATAATTAATTAATTAATCATTTTAAAAAAAGAACCTGACATTAAATCAATGGTTTTTGATTCCTACCTACGTAGGTTTTCCCTGGCCCATGTTGCCTCATAGATGATAGTTCTGCCTATATACATGCAGAAATATATGAAAACATGTATCTACACATAATATAGGCATTTATATATAAATATATGTTAATATATGAACATGTAAATGTATATAAATATATTTACATATAAGTATGTATATTAATATATATCTTCCTTGTTAATTATTGATAGTGATAATAAAAATCACACTAATATTTGCTGAGTCTCTACCAATGTATCAGGCACATATATTTTATATATTTCGCTTAGCCTTGTGACATCCTTTTCTAATGGTTATTATCTCACTTTGGCTGAGGAATAAACTTAGGATCAGAGAGCCTAAGTGAATGGCCTGAGGTCACACAGCCAGGAAGCCACAAAGCTTAAATTTAAACTCAAGTCTCCAAAGCCAGTGCTATTTCTCGTGTGTTGAGCTGCCCCATTGTAGTGTACCTGGAAGGAACCAGACTGCTCTTCTGCTGTAGGAACATGCCCAGGCCCTTTGATGCTAAGGTTTTGTTAGCATCCTGGTAGGTAGGTCTGTGGCTACAGCCCTAGTCAGATGTTTCTAGATGACGTCAATTGCCTAGAACACATGAGAAAGACTATATATTGAGTCAGTGTCAAAGCTGTGAAGGATTCAAGGATCAGCACCCCTCTTTTTCCAGGTGAGGACACTAAATGTAGACAATAGAGTAGCTTATTCAAGATCCCACAGGAAGTGAGGCTTAAACTACATCTCTTTATCAGGTTATCTGCTCTCCTTGAAAATGTTATTTGAGTGTGTGTGTGTGTGTGAGACACACCACAATAAACAATTTCACAGGAACGTGCTGGCAGGGAAGAGACCAAGCTGGGGAAGAAAGGCAGGCAGATTAGCCCTGTTTTAAACCAGAGAAGCATTTTAAGTGGCAGGACAAGACAGACGACATCCCATGAGGGCTTCCCATCCTGGATTAGAACAGAAGCAGGCCTTTGAGTGCTTTCCTGAGGCTTTCTGCCACTAGCTTTGCAAACCCTAGAATTGAGAAAATCAGTTACTGAAAGCCCCGGTGCCTTGGAGGTAGCAAAACAAAGCAATTGTGTCACGGTGAGCTGGAGCTGGGGCTGCCACTGCATTTCCTTTCCCATGGGAAATGAGAGTGTCACCAGCATTGAGGAGCCCCCGGGATCCTCCGTGCCTGTCTCTGGGCCCCTCTCTTCTAAATGCATTTAGAATCTGAGAGTTCTTCTCCTGGCATGAATTGGAGTGATCCCTCTGTGCACCCCCACCCCAGTCAGCAAGAACTTGTCAGCGTGAACCCCGCAAAGGAGAGGCAGTAAGAGCAGAGGATGAAGGAAGATACCGGGGTGCTCCAGCCTCTTACCCTCCAATATGATAAATAACATGTGAGATGGAGCTGGGGGTGGGCAAGGAAAAGATGCATCATTCACTTTCATTGAGGTCACCCTGCCCTTCTCTGCTTTTTTCAGAGAAAAGCCTTTTTTTTTTTTTTTTAAATCCATGCACTGCCACACTCACACATGCATGCTGCCTGCAAGAAGCCAACAAAGCATTTTGGTCATCTAAAAGCCACTCAGCTTCTTCAAAGTTGACTAAGATTTTTAAAAGCCCAACATCATCGAGGTTCTTACAGACAGATGGACAGGGGGTTGGGGCATGAATTAAAAAACCGTGTATGGATATATGATGGATAAGAGAGACAGCAAGGCTATGATTCCGATTCATGCCTTTCCCCGTGTTTTCAGCATCTTTTGTTTCAGGCCAGAGTGGTGGTGCATTGGAAGGGTTCTGGAATTTCTGAACACAAAGTAGCAGTTTTAAATAATGAGAGAAGATTCCACATGGAACGCTCATCTGGCTGTGGCAGCCTGTGACTGAATGAGAGAAAAGTGCCCTAGAAGCTATTCATTACGAATTCACTGGAAGCTCTCAAACGAGGCTGGCAGAAGCTGAAATTGAAGTGGTCTCTGACCTAATTTTCTTCTGCATGAAACATCTGCATCAAGGCTCTCTTTGATGTATTCCACTTGGCTCTGTCTACGGGATTGTATCACATGGCCTCCGTGTTGCCTCCTTATTGAAAGACATTTCCAGCCTGTGCAAGGTAATGCGACGTTACTGTTACCCAAGCTAATCACTCAATGTGCTCCTAAAATAGAAACAATAGCAGTTCAGAGACAGTGTTGTCTGCTGGCTGTTCTGCAGGCTGGGCTTCTGGTTTTCCAACTGAGATCTGTGGCATTCACCGCCTGTAATTCCAAAACAAAGGACAGGGAGAAGACAGGCGAAGACATGCCAGCTAATGCTGAAGGACCAGCAGCTTCACGTGTGGGTAGCTCCATCTTGTCTGGTCCCTCAAACCAGAGGCTGGGATCTGGGCATCTTTCAAAACCACACAGAGAATTACAGAAAGCCGTCAGCCTTAAGAAAGGAAGGCTGTCTTGATGTGGGTGTTGCGTTTCCTCTCAATTCAGATCGACACCTTCCACTCCGAGAGAGAGGTTGTACTGAATGTTGAGTGTTTTGTGATTCTTCAGTGATCTGTGAACTACTTTTCAAAATTGTCTTTCCCCCCCTTACCTGCGCCCCACCTAGGTAGAATGCAGGAGTGAATTTTAAAAAGCAATAATGATACCAATCTTTTTTCCAAGCCACTGCAACCAGGCATTCTTCTTTATCCTGGTAGACTAGCTCTTGTCTTTCCCCCTGAAGGGTTGCCGCACAGATGTGTTAATGCTGTGTGCTGCTGTCCCCTACCATCCCAGCATTAGGTGACAAACGGTGGCGTCTTTTGGGTCCCACCCCCTGAAGAAGAAACCTGAGAAATTCTAAATGACCATGCTGCAGGTTTTAATGCCTGTTTCTGAGAAAGAATTGAGAATTGCACACTCACTGACCAAGACAACAGCGCACCTTTGAAATGGAGTGCCTTTCCTCCTGACGTCTCTGTCCCATGAATTTCATTGGATATCTGTTCTTGTAGATGCCCTCCAGTTCTCTTTTTGCCAGGAAGGAATTACGGGTGTGATCGACAGCCTCCTTCTGCCCAAATATTGCTATTACTGTCGACAAATATGTAGTCACTCCCTCCCCTTCTAGTGCTTCTTAATCCAACGGAGCAATCAGACATGATGCATTTGGAATCCAGAAGACCCTGTAAAGTTAGGTAGTGATCTGATGGGGAGGACACAGTGAGAATAAATGGAATATGTGGGTGTAAGTAGTCAACCTACCTGTTATGAAATTGCCACAGAGAGCCCAGAGAAGGCGTTAGAGTTGAGGGCACAAGGTAGGCATCTTCAGTCATCTTCAAGAATCAAAGCAGATATCTTCCTCCACCAGGAAGCCTTCCTTCATTGTCCTCACTGCATTGAGGCCTCACAGGTGTGCAATGTGCCAGAGCAACTGTGTTCTTCTCTAGCAGAACATTAGAACTTTATATTGTCCATGTTCTTCCCCCAGGCTGTGATGTTTTGAAGGCAAGCAAGCAACATGTCATATCTTTCTAGTCACATGTCCTCCCAGAAGTAGGCTGACCAACTTGCCCCCATTTGTCTTAGTTTTAGTATGCAAAGTCCAACATCCTGGGAATCCCCTCATTCCTGGGCAAACCACTGGATACATAGTAAGTACTCGATGAACATGCTACATAAATTAATAAGAAGAATATTATATCACCTTCATTCTGTGCATAGCAAACTCTAGGAATACTATTCATTGCCCATAGTAAACATTAGTGCTCATTGCACAAAGCATGTCTGGGCCAGAAAGTGGAAAACATCAACCAAGTCTAACTGTTCCAGGTGCCTGGCCCACCTAACCAGCAGCACACCTGCCAGATCCTGCAGTCACAATCAGAATTCTTAAGTGAGAAGAGGACTTGACCCTGTCTGGCGTAAAACACTGTTGTGTGTTCTAGGTCCTCAAGGGTATTATCAGCAAATAGTAGACATCTATTTACAAAGGCATGAAAAGTGATAAAGCACAGGGGTGTGGAGAGAAAGAAAAGGATGATAGATGATAGATAGATAGATAGGGAATGGATGGGTAGATAGATAAATATTGGAGAAACAGAAAGAGGAGGGAAAGACAAAACTCCAAATTGCTGGTATATAGCACTCATGCAAATCCAAGGTTTATCAGGACCTGCAAGGCCCTCTATGATTTGGCAGCCTCCCTTTCTAATTGTACCCCCAAATTACTGCCTCCTCTTTCACCCCATTCTGGCCAGAGAAATCCCCTGCTATTCCTCAAACATATGAGAATGCTATCTTTTGGCCCCGGTACTAAATGCCTTCCTCCTTGGAGCATCTTTACTTCAGATATAAGTGGGACCTGCTCCCCCTCTTCATTCAGGCCCCTATTCAGAGACCTTATCTTACCACCCGGTATGAAAGTGCACTTCCCTATCTGTCTCCTCATGTCACCTCATCTGCTTTAATGGTCTTCACACACTTACCTCCAGCAGACACATTAGGTATGTGTTTCATGTCTGTCTAGAGCGTACTGTCTAATTGAACTTCCTGCAAAAATGGTGAAAATCTATATCTGAACTGTCTGCGTGGTAGCCACCAGTTACATGTAGCAACTGGAGGGCTTGAAACTCAAATATTTGACTACTTGAAATTAATGACTTAAAGTTTTTAATTTTTAAAAAGTTTTCTTCATTTAAGTTAAATTCAAATAACCACATGTGGCTAGTGGCTACCATTTCTGGACAAAGGTTCTAGAAAAATCCTTGAGAGCAGGATTTTTATTTTCTATTTTGTTTCCTATCATACTTCCCAGTTCTCAGAGCAATGCCAGGCACATAGAAAACCCTGAATAAATATTTTTAAAATCAATTAATAAGTCAGGGCATGAAACAGGCATCTGTGATCAGAGAACAAGCTAACAAGTCAGGCTAATTCTAAATGGAATTCTAAAATATTCTAAATTAGCATTATTGTAAATAATTCTAAATTACCCCAGGCTAGGATTCAAAATTAAAACATACCTGAGAAGACCTTTCAGATGCAGACATTATCCAAGGGACTATCCCTAGACAAATTATGTAACCTCCCTGAACCTCAGTTTCCTTATCTGTTAAATGGAAGTATTTATTTCTTAGTACTTAAGAGATCTGTCACTGGATAGGCAGGTGCTCGACATACTGAATTTCCACTGATGCAAAAAAACCTATGTATGAGCATATGGCTATATATGTAGAAAAGCACTTTGAAAAATGCAAACTTGTGATGTTCTTGCCAGTTATTACTATTTTGGAGGAAAGGGATGGTTCATTTTCATTACAAAATGAGTTTCTGCTTAACAAAAGAATCTATAACAGAATTCTCTTAAAATAGCTAACTCCTTGATGCTTTTTAAATAGGACTCCATACCAAAAAAAATCTAGGAAACATGCAATTTATCGCACAAAGCAGGGCTCACCTGTACTTCCAAAAATACTTTAGGATGTCCCTTTGACTTGGTTGCTTTCTCATAGCACCTTGCTTTTCTAGGACTTTGCTTTGTTAGTTGCAATGTTCAAAGGGCCTAGCATTCATTCCTTCTATTGAGTCAACAAACAGTTGTTAAATTCCAAATGGGCCAGCCATTCTCCTTGACACAGGGAATACACTTCCACAAAATGAAAAATTGAATAAAATAATACATGTGAAACTTTTAAAAGAGTACCTGACAAGTGGCAAACACCCCATAAATATTAGCTGTTGTTGTTATAGGGGACACAGAGTCTAATGAGAAAGAGACAGGAAAGAATTAAACCTATACTGGATCAGAATGATCTCCAATGCCAAGTGCTATGGCAAATATAAAACAGGATATAGCTTGTAACCTTCAGGGACAGCACCTGAAGCTTGACCTCCCCCATAGTAGTCTAATGTCCCATTAGATAGTAGGATCTCCGGTCTCAATTATAGAAGTAATAAGATCCTGCTTCTGGAATATTGTTGAGTCTGCCTCAAGTATATCATGAAGAGCATGGTCAGACCACTTAAAAAGACAGAGCTATGATTTCATCTTGTTAGATGAAGTATTCCTTTTTTTTTTTTTGCCTACTGGTCAATAAATGTTCAGTAAATGTCTACAGACATGGCAAAAAAATAAAATAAAATAACAACAAGAAGTCCAGTCAAATAAAATGGTAGTTTCTGGGGCCACTCTGCATTAGCCAGTCAACCAAGGCTGCTTCTGAAAGGACATCCTCTGTGAATGACAAGGAGAAACCAGACCCAAAGATCTAAGGGCACAGAATTAATTCCATTTACTAGACATTCCCTGAGAACTGTTTGGAGCAAATATAATTCCAGGGGCAATTCAAAGACAAGAAGGAGGGTAACACAAGAACCGTACAGTTTGTAGGAGAGTTGAAATGTACCCACGAAAACAGGGTGATGGAGGTGGTTGGAGGAAACCTGGAAGAACTGAGCTGCCTCTTCTTCTTGCTTCTTCCTGCCTCCTCCCACACCACCAGCACTCACCAGCCCTGAGCAGTCCTGGGGGACAATAGAGAAGCAGCCCTTGATGAGGCTGGGAAGGGGGGAGTTCTCCTGTCTGCCTCCCAGCCCACATTTGCCTTGCATTGACGTTGCTGGGTGGAAAAATGAATCACAGCCACTCCATTCCCAGTCACTGTCCCCAGGGAGCTGAGACCTCACCACCTCCCTGGAACCTGTCTGCAACATGGGACTATTAGGTACAAAGAGAAAATCTTTAGAGACCCACATCCCATTTAAAGAGTGAAGAGGGTCAACGGGAATAATTGCTAGCGGTTGAATGTGAGCGGCAGTAGAGGGATTGGAAGGAAAGGGCTTCAGGAAGGAAAGAAAGAAAAAGAGTGAAAAAGCCCCGGCCCCCTCCCCTCCCCCTCTCCAACCTCCACAGTCTGCACACAGAGAACCGCATGGTGGTCTGGGTCCTTGTAGAACATTTGTGTGCTGGACAATAGCACAGCCTGGCTTCAGATCATCAGCTGCTGTTTTCTGGTTAGCTCTCCCTTTATGTCACCACACAATGCAAGCCTTCAGTCACAGTGACTCTTGAGGAATACATCTGGTTTTTCCTTTCAGACACTCTGAAAAGGTCAGCCTGTTCGTTTCTTAGATGCAAGACACCACGTTTTTTTTTTTGTTTTGTTTTTTTCCTTCTTCTTCTTCTGAACTGGAAAGACAGACCTACACCTTTGCTGGCTTCCTGGTACATAATGAGACATGGTTCGGCTCCAGAAGACAGCCAGCCAGCCAGCCCATCCTCTGCACGCTTTCTGAGACTCAGCCTGGCTCCCGTGGCTGCCAAAGCTCCTGGTCTCCTCACAGAGCTCCGCAGGGTCCTTCCCCAGTCCCAGCCCCTGGGGTTCTCAGCTCCCTATTTTAATTATGACCATGATGGTGCCCATCCTGCTCCACCCCCCAACACAGTTGATGACCTGTGCCATCTCTGACAAGTGGAAGGTTCGAGGATTTCTCAAAAAACACAAAAATAAATAACAAGAGAGAGGGAAAGAAAACAAAACCCAACATTTTAATCATGTTCACTCCAGTGATGGTAAAGCTTCTTCATGCGTATGGTAACATAATAATAAATGTGCCCATGAGGAAAGGATGATCAGCAGCTGGTGTCTGACAAATTATCTCATTCCAGACAGGCGAAGAGTCCACAGTGGGGAGAGACGGGAGCCGGAAGAGGCAATTTGGCACACGATTGGGGGTTTCACCTCTCAGATGATGGAGGTCCAAATGGCCCACCGCGTCTGGAGCGGGGCCTCGGAGGTTTTCTCCAGCTTTCTTATTCTCGCATCACCTCCCAGCGCTCCTGAGCCATGGAAAAGAGGATTACTCTCCGCACGCAGCCCCGCGTCTCCTGCCCCTCCTCCGGGGAACGCATATTCCAACCGTAAGAGGCAATTACAGTCCACCCCCCACCACGAGCCACGCTCTTCCCAGCGCAGCGCAGGCTGTTTCCTCACCCTAATAGCCCTGCCCCGCCCCACACTCCTATTTCGTGTTCGAAACCCATCTAGCTCCCTCTTCTCTGGTGAAGAGTGCTGGCCATTCTGTTCTAGAAGCCGCCAGCACCTTTTCCTGGTGTTTTTATTACGCCATTATGCGGTAGCTTTCTGTGAACTTGCAGGCAGCGGTTCCCAGGTGGTTTTCATAAACTCCGAGTGGAAGGTACAAGTTCTCGGTGCCTTTCTTCTGGCGCTCGTTTAATCCGCCTGACCCCGAGAGGGAGGAATTTCTCCCTTTTACAAACAGCAAACTGAAGATTTATTTACTCTGCACCCTCAGCCCCAGCACTGCTCCCTCTGCTCCTGCCTCCCAGGGGCCGCATCGCCACATCACACGGTAGGAACTGTCCCGCCTCGTGGGTTGTCATGACGAGGTTCCAAGGCCTTTTGCTTAGCCTGTGTTGTGCTTGTCACAGATCGTGTCTGGGAGCTGGTTGTTTTTAGTGCCAGTTTGCTTCCAGAGTAGACACTGCCAGAGGGCCAGGTCACTGCCTGCCTTGTTCACACCTACATTCCCAGGAACTAGAAGAGCAGGACACCCGTAGGAGCACAATAGGAGCTTGATGAATAGAGGACAAATAATTTGAGCCATACTAAGACAGGAGAACATGATCTGTGTTTAACCCTGGAAGAATGGTTGCAGCCAACATCCTGTGAACGAAATCAGTGCCTGCTGATAACTGGGAACTTTTTTAAACAATTATTCCTTGGATTACTACATTAGACAGGTCAGCCCCAAGGCCTCTTCAGCATTGTCTCCCTTGCTCAGAGTGGGTCCCTCCCTTCCTGATGGCATGATAGGTAGTATCAGAAGAGGGCTGTGGATTACCTCTCCTCACCATGGGGGAAAATTGAGATTGCTCCCTCCCAGATGCCTCTTAAAGAAATGGCCTTTAAGAACCAACTTTAAGAAGCAGCTTTTGGGCAACTTGCCTCCCTACTATGTGCTGAGCAGTTATAGCCACAGGGAAAATGATCCCATGTGCGTGGATAGCTGTTGTAGGGAATATCTCATTCAATCTCCATGGGAGGGCAGTATCATGATCCCCCTTTTGTCAATGAGGAAGACAAAGCCCCAGTCTTCTATAACTTCCCCAAGATCTTAAAACTTGGAAGGAACAGAGCACAAGCTTGATTGTCCTTGATATGATTAGAAACTTAAGGTGAAGATTGGAACATGATATTAATTTAGTGAAAAGCTGTCAAATGGGAAAGTTGATAAAGTTTGGCAACTGTTGATGGGAGTAATTAAGAAGCAGTATGTTGGCATCCATACCCTTGAAAATCAAAACAAAGAAGAGCAATGAAAGGTGCGGACATCCTTAATGGTCAACGTAGAGCACAAGGTAGCACTCACAAGCCTGAAGCAGGCAGGTGGACACATGGGTTTATGGCAAGTGTTTAGAGATGGGGATTAGCCTCGGCCTTGATTATTCTTCCTGTTACACCAAGAAGAAAAAGAGAAGACATCTTGGTAAGGGTATCTCTAAAGAGAATCCTAAAGAGTTCAGTCTATTACATGGTATCTCCCACTTAAGGATTAGAATCTGGCTTTTGGGTCCCATTCCATAGCTGCTTTCTTTCAGTTTGTGTTTATACTGGGTTGAGCAAAATGTTTGTTGAGTTTTTTCTGTAAAATAAAAGATACATTTTTCATTTTCACCAATAACTTTATTGACGTGGATACTTGGAGTATGTCGGCTAACTCCCACGTGGAGTATAACATTGATGGTTCTCTCAGTGTCTCAATTTTGATGGCTTTCACCTTCAACCAGCCTACCTGACCATGGAACATTGTCCAGTGAGAACTTTCCAGCATGAAACATCACCAACCACTTCTGACACATTTGATCAAGTCACAGTACCTTCTCCATATATTGCCCAAATCTTTTGTGTCTGTGTTTCAGTTGGGTGTTTACTTTTCTTGAACCAATAAAGCATAATATGCCCAAAATGTTGCCTATTTTCTTCCATCTTCAATATTAAAACAGCTCTGCAAAAATTCACCAATTTTGATTAAGTTTTTTTATGTGCATGCTGATATGACAGCTGTCACAATACAGTCTAGTAGAATCCTTTCAAATGAAGGTAAAGACAACTAAGTGCTACTAGAGCCATCTTATGGAAACAAACAAACAAACAAACTTTCTGGCCAACCCCATATTAGATACATAAAAGACTTTCAGTCATTTATAACCTCCAAGGTTTAAAAATAATTACATCTCCTATTCTATGTTGCCACTGAGAACAAAAAAAGACTAAAGACAAAGGAAAAAAATAGTGTATGGTATTAGATTTCTTGATTGATTTTAAAAACAATATTATATTTTTAACAGGAAACCCAAAGGGATTTGGCTCCCAGCCACCGTCACTGTGAATGGTAGCTCTAGGACACAGAGGAACAGTTGAAATCTTCATTAAATACCCTCTGTGGGAGTAACTCACACTTACATGGTTAGGCTGATGGTTTGCTGTGTGCATTTTCTTTTGGAACACTGGATTTGCAAAGATCTATACTTCTAGGATTTTTTTTTAGCTCTGAGTTCTGGAAAACCGGAACTTAAGTGAACAGGAATGCTATCAGGACTTGAAACATCTCCTGCAAGGGCGGGTTTGGTTGATCCCGTAAGAGGGACTGCTCACTTGTCCCAGGCGCTCTGCTAACTGAAGTTTTGTCTTCAGTAGTTTGAAGTTGAGGTGGAGAGCCATGAGAATACCTGAAGGTGTTCCTTAAATTGGGGCTTCATGAAGCCTGCAAAAGGATTCACTGGGAGTTACAAAATACACATCTGTGCAGAACTAACTGTGGCTTATTAAGTGTAACCAGTTGCATGTGAATATACGCCATGTCTTCTGTACTAATATGTGGGTAACAATAGGGTTCTACTAAGAACTTTCCATTTCTCCTCACTAAAACCAGACACAGCTTTAGGCAAAGATGGCAAAACAAAACTCTGCTGATCCAGTCTGCCTTGCCTGCCTTGAGTTATTCTAACTCCACTGGGCTCCATACACTACCTTCCTCTCCAAGAGGTAATTTCTGTACCTATGTGCTGCCAACATTGGCCTATTTTCTCTAGCTCCATGCACAATTGTTCAAAGTTCGCTTGGACTTTCATCAATAACAATATGAATATAATTTTCTGCCTTAAGTATTTACTGTTCAGTGTTACATAGACTGGGCATAGTGATTCTTTTTCTAGAAAGGATTTCTCTTTCTGCTTGCTCCTAGTTGCAACTCTGAACCTCTAATCCAGGCTTTTCTATAGAAATATGATGAGAACTACAAAGATGAACCACCTATATAATTGCAAATTTTGTATTAGCCACTTAAAAAGAATTTAAAAAGTAAACTTAATTTGATACAATTAACATCAAACATTAGCTCAGAATGTTATTTTTAAATTTTTACTTATTGATTTTAGAGGCAGTGCAAGATCAATTTGTTGTCCCACTTATTTACTTATTCTTTGGTTGGCTCTTATGTGTGCCTTGACTGGAGAATCAAACCCACAACCTTTGTGTATCAGCATGATGCTCTAACAAATTGAGCTACCTGAGCAGAGCAGCATATTATTATCAAGTTTCTTTAAAAATCATTAATGAGATCTTCTAAATTCTTTTTTTTTTTTTTTCTCTCTTATACTAGGTTTCCAATATCCAGTGGGTATTTTACACTTACAGTTCATCTGAATCTGGACCAGGCACCTTGCATGTGCTCAAAAACCACACGTGGCTAGTGGCTACCATATTGAGTGACACAGCACAAACCTTATCTAGAGACTTTGTGTTCTGGGCACCTGGGTATGATAACAGAAATTTTTATCCTGTTCACATTTTGGAGGAATATATGACTTCCTGATTCAGATCAACATAAAAATAACTTCCCACTCTCCCCACCCAGGAACTACCTCGGGCCAATTCCTGTGTAGTAAACTCCAGAGCCTGGTTCACCCCAGCTTTCTTATACTATTATTGTTTAATCACTGCATTTGTAATTATCTTGTCGATCACACAAAAATATATTTCTATTCCATAGCTTTCACTAAATAATGTTTCACTGTTTTCGGTAATGTTTGTTTTTACCTAGATAGGATGAGACTATCTGGGTAAAAAGATTCGTTGGCTTTACTCTCTCAATGCTTGTTTTCTTTTCCTCCTACTCTGTTTTTTGTTAATTTGTTTTTTGGTTTGTTTGCATGGAGGAAGCTGTCAATTTCCTGCTTCTGTGGATCATAGAGCTTCATACCTCCTCTTCCTACAGATCCCTATGTGTAGAACATCTAGTAGGTCACTTCTAAGGTTTCATCCAACTCCATACAAGCCTGAAGCATGTCTACAAGTATGATAGGAGGAGAGAGAAAGGGACTCAGGACTGAAGGCTCTGGGTGTGAGAAGTGACAGGAGGCAGAAAGCAGGGAAAGGAAACTTCCTAGGGATAAAATAGGAGGAGAGGACAACAACTGAGCGAAGAAGCAGTTGAGTATGCAGAGAGCATAGAAAATGCTGGCAGTTACAGGGGGAATGGTACTCTGAAGCTGGTGAAACAATCAAAATATACGAATTGTAAAGGTTAAGTGAAATGTTTATTTTATTCCTTTCTCTTCCTCAGTCAGCCCGACTGAATATGATTAGCAGGAACACTGCACTAGCTGCATACTAAAATTAGATGTTGGTTCAACTTCTCACTCACTGCATTAATGCACAGACGCCTCTTACGCATAAATGCCTTTCTCACCAGGCTCGGCCTCCTTACACATTCTCCCCCAAAGTTGGGTGTTAGAAATGAGAAGTGGAGTCTGTGCAAGGCAGCACCTCAGGGTGGAGTAGAAAACATTGGATGAGATCCATCAGACCCAAGACCAAGGCCTGGCTCTGCACCATCCTAGCTTTGCAGCTTTGGGCAAGTGCATCTACCTTGTTAGGGCACAGCTTTCTTGTCTACCAAAGGGACATACACATCTCTTTCTTACCTACCATCCAGGGATTTAAGAGAAAATAAGAAGATAATGAATGAGGAAGTATTTAGCATGTTTCAAGTCTTCCACACTAAGATGAATGTAATTATGTCTATGTTGGCCATCCATCTAAATATTTTGACAAGTTGCTTCCAGTTTACATAGAGAGAAAAAGGGGCTCAGACAAGTAACACTGACCCACATAGTGTCTCCCAGATACCAGTAAACCTAATTGACCACCTCCCAGTCCCGGTCTATTCCCCATTCCCCCTCAATCATGTTCTTACTAGAAAAAAACATACCCCCCACCCCCCACCCACTCTAACATAATGGTTGTTCAGCTATCAAGAGAGAAAAGACCAAAGGTACTTTTCAGAATTTAAAAAAAAGAGCCTGCCTTAAACAATAACTCTTTGGAAGATTGACATTAAAATGATTTTCTCCTCAAATTTCTTTTCCTTCTCTATTACTTATGTATATGACTTTGTTACTGCTTATAAAAAGCTGAGATACTTGGAATTTTTGCCTAAAAAAAATGACTGAAATATGTGTCTTCAGGTGTTTTCTTTATTAAGTATACTCATAACAAGAATATATGGATTTTTAACTTGCTAAATAGGCCCACAAATAAATACTTCTTTAAAAAATTGGGGCCCTGGCTGGTAGCACAGTAGATGAGGTGCTGGCCTGCAAACCCAAAGGTTGCTGGTTCGACCCACCAGCCAGGGCACATAACTAGGTTGCAGGCCAGGTCTCTAGCCAGGTCCGTGGCTGGAGGCAGGTGAAAGGCAATGATACATTGATGTTTCTCCCCCTCTCTCCCTTCCCCTCTCTCTGGAAATAATAAGTAAAATCTTTTTTAAATAATTAGTTTTCAGTGCAGTAATTTACTAAATAATTCAGTTTCAGTTATGACTTATACAAAGCCAATGACTGAATTTATTTGCAAATTCACTGTGTACTAACTCTACTTAAATATGTGTTCCTCAGACTTGATCCCACTTGACAATATGCAATAATGTTATAACATGCAGAACCTCAGAGTTGGTTCAAGCCCCAGAAATTGCTTCAAGCTCTGAGACCTTGGACCTATTATATTTCCCCCATGAACATTAGTTTCATCAACTGTAAAGACAAAATAATACCATCTGTGTTATATAATTCTTGGGAGAAATAAAATAAACTATGTTTATGTAATAGTTTTATACAATTCAAAGTCTTCTAGAAAGTTAATTTTTATTATAATTCTTTTAGCCTATAGCTACACAAGGCAAGAATAGTCAACTAGTATTCCCCAAGGGTCATTTTTCCATTTTGTTGATCACTGATAAGAAAGGAGAAAAACCTATGACATCAAAAAGGGTGGGAAATTGAAACAGTGGAAGAGTCATACTAAGAAATATGAACTATAATTCTTAGAATTAAAGGACCTTGGGGATGATCTTGTCTGTCTCTTCATTTCTCAGATAAGGAAGCAGGGCAAGTGGTGTGGGAAGAAAGGCCTTACATTCAGCAATGCAAGGATAAAAAACAAATCATAACCAGAAACAATGCCCCATTCTCTGCCTCTAGATGTTTCACTGTGCTGCTTCATTTTATACCAGATGGTAATAGCAGGTCAGCTCTACAGCTCCAACCTCAGAGACTCTTCAGAGCTAGGAAGTTCACAGTGGGCTCTGCCATGGTGATTCCCCTTTCCAAAATTTCCACAGAACATCCTCTTCACATACCTCTGGTGATGGTCTTCTTAGGGTGCCTCTGTGCCATCTTGACTTAATATTTTAAACATTAAAAAAATATATTTTATTCATTATTTTTAGAGAGAGGGGAAGGGAGGGAGGAAGAAAGGGAGAGAAACATCAATGTCTGGTTGTCTTTCAACTGCCTCCAGCTGGGGACCTGGCTGAACTTGCAATCTGGGTATGTGCCCTGACTGGGAATCGAACTAGTGGCACTTCTAAACATGTTTTTCTTTCTAAGTAGAAGGTGTCTCTGCTATAAGCCTCTGCCTTACCCTCTCTCCTTGGTGGCTGAGGCCCAAGCTGCTAGGGAAAAGCCATCCTGTCAACCTATTCACATCATTGAGAAAGTAGAAGTTATAGAAGAAAAGCACCAGATGCCTGAGTGAGTGTAACCAGATGCCTGAGAGGACTGAACATGGGCTGGTGGTCAGGACAGACTTCTCCAAGGCCATGGTGACTGAGACCTGGAGGATGTGTAGACATTAGACCAGTGAAGTTAGATAAAGGTGAGGAGGGTCCTGAAGAAAAGGGCCAAGAAAATACTGGGAAAGAAAAAAGGCCAGTGTGGGTGAAACAAAGTATGGAAGAGTGAGGGGGAGAGAGATGAGGAAGACTACCCCACACATAGTGCAAAAGCTTCACAAGGCCTTGCTCCTTTGTCTTTCAAATTTATCTAGAACCTCCTTGATGCGGGCTGACCGAGGAGAGCTTATGGGTTATAAACTGTAATTCTGCACAACTTTTAGATGTGAGATCTTAGAGTATCTATGTATTTTTTTCTGAAACTTCATCTAAAACTGGTGACAATAATAGCACTCGCTCTTCATGTCTTGAGGATTAAAAGAATTAATATACATGTAGCTTCTAGAACTGTGTCTGGCACATTATATAAAATGTGGTTCTTACTATGATGGTCTGAGTCCTAGTTTGCCTCGACTTTTGACTCCTGTGTCAATTCAGGTCTTCTGGGAAGCAGATAGATTGAGCAGGCAGTGATACATTTGGAGAAGACAAAATGCCAGGAGAAGGAAGGGCTGCAAGGCCCATCTGACAAAGACAGGAAACTCCCTGAAAAGCTGCAGAGCAGAGCTTGCTTGTTAAAGGAATCCCACCTGGGGCAGAAGTGGTCAGGCCGTAGCTCTGATATTGTGCGGGGCCACTGGTCAGGGGAGAGTGCCTAGGAAGAGTGCAGCCTCGGCTCCAACACTATACACCTCACTGCTGATTGGCAGGTCTTTTCTTTAAGGGTTGTCTGAGGACTTGCACATATGGCTGCCACAGCTTCTGGCTCATTGAATAGGCTCCCCTACTCTTTGGCTCTCCTTTGCATCTTCCAGACTGGAAGTTGCAGGCCTCCGATGACCCCTGACCCTCCTGGTTGATTTGCATGATCCGACCTCCTTTTTGATAGGACTGCTAACTCCAGTGTTCCTAGGACACCACTGCAACTTAACCCTTTCTACTCTCAGGTGCCTTTAGTCTTCTGGTTACGGGCACCTATAGGTCTTGTCTTGCCAACACTTGGTAGCAGCCCTTTATTTTAGGGATCTAAAATAAAAAACAAAAAAATGGCATCATAGAAGGGCACCAACATCAAATAGAATTAGGTTTGAAAGCTGGTTCTACCAATTAACAATTCTGAAAATTATGAAACCTCATTCAACTTCAATTTCTCCACCTGCGAAATGAAATTAATGTCTATCTTTTAGGGTTGTGGTAAGGATTGAGTGACATAATGTACATACATGTGATAGTTCCCAGCCCAGTGACTACCACATAGCAAATGCTCAATTAATATCTTTTTCTCTCCTTCCTTCTCCTGGCATTTTGTCTTCTCCAAATGTATCACTGCCAGTTTCCTCCTGGACTTTAGGTGCTTTCTTCATCCTGCAGTACTCCTTTTTTAAATGTTCTAATCTATTTATAATAACCTTAAAGAGGTTGTTTTCAAAATCCAGTGAAATCCTTATTCAATATCATCGTGGTATGTCCACCATGAAATAGATGTCTAGCCACTAAAACCCATCTCCAATGATTGCCCATTAAACCTGAGGTAATATTCAAACTCCTTAATGTGGCCTTTGTCATGCGATTCCTCCTGCCTGCAATTCTTTTCTTGTCACACATCCCCTGCTCTGCCCTTCTGATCACCTTCTGGAGAGGCCTCCTCTCACCTCCTAATCTAATTGAACTCTCCATTATATTCTTGCCCTACTCTCTGTTTCTTTTCCCTTATAGAATTTATCACAATGTATAATGTATATTTATTTCTATGGCTATACTTATTTAATGTTCATTTTCTCTATAGACATTAAACTTCAAAAAGGCAGGGACTGTCTCACATCTGGATTATCCAGCACAGACAGTTGATAATCCTGTTGAATAAATGAATGATTTACATTCCTTCATTCAAACCAAGATTGCACTAGCTTTATTTGGCAAGCTCACCTCACTGTTTGATTCATGTTTAGCTTTTTGTTCACCATAACTTCTAAGGCTTTTACACACCTGTTGCTACAAAGTCATCATGATCTATGTAGCCATGTATGTGTATGCATGTGTGTGCACTTTAACATGATCAAAGATGTATATTTGGGTAAATAATGGGTTTTCAAATCAACCGAAAGGGATAGTATATGTGTGAGTGTGTGGATAAGTAGGGTATTAATAAAGTCACCTGGTTCAAGTCTTTGAATGCTTGAATAGTGATGTGAGGCATTCACCCTGTCAGTGTCATTCTGAAGAGCCAGAAGGTGAAATGAGGACTTAGACCGGCTTCACCTTGTGAACAGTGAGGAGTCACTGAAGGTATTAGAGAGTGATGGTCATGTCTGTGAGGGAGAGTGGCATCACTGGGAATGTACCTAGAGGAAATGGGGAGTTGTCTAAGAGACTAACTTGACATTTTTACCAACTATGTATGCCAGAGGAGGGTGGTAATCTTTGAGAAAAGTAATGAGTTCATTATCAGGCAAACTGTATGTGACTCTTAGAGTATGAGTCATGGCTTGCTGAAGTTCTGAATTCAAAGAACTGGTAGATGGAAACAGAGGAGGAGCAATCAGGGAGAGAGGAGGAGAGCAAAGGGCCAAGAGAGGAGAGAATGTCGCGAAGAAAGAAGAGTTGGTTGAACTCTTCAATGTGATAGAGAAGATGAGCAGAAGATGAAAGACACCATAAAAAGCCTACAAGATTTAGAGTTTAATCAGTCTCTGGTCATCTTGGATATGGCAGTTTGAGACAAGGCAGAGTGGCCAGAACCACATGCTATGTAGATGATGCATAAGTGGGAAGTAAAGATATAAAATCAGACATGATATGAAACATGATACAAAACATGGCTGGCCTTTGATTTCCTCTGGCCTTGTTTGTTTAGCCTTTTCTGGTCTGCTTCACACTTTCCAACAGTTTCTAGGCAGCCTGACTTTCTCTACAATGATTTGTCCAGTGGAGAAATGCATGCTCCTTTTTCTATCTGTTATATCCCTGTATATTGCTGGACTCCCTCCCAAGTGAGCTTCTCCATCGGTTTATAACCATACCAGCCTGGTTGAGAGTTATTTTACCTCTTTTTGCCACTTTTCCTGCTCAGGGAAGCATGTTGTGGAATCATGGCTAGTCTTCCTTTGAAATCAGTTTTCCAAAGTTCAGCAGCACTATGTGCATATCTTAAGCTGTTGTCAGCCACCCATACAACCCCCAGACTTTAAGAAGTCTGCCTCCAGCACTCCTGGGAATGTCTGTTATGTAGAACAGGTGGGGTCTTGCCCATGCCTCCTTGATAATTAGTCGGCAGACAAGAGTATAGAAAGATAATTAACAAGGATATGCTTGTTGCAATCTTCATGTTAAATAAACATGTAAAACAGCATTAAATCTGTGAACCACATATGGATGCTAGGCCATCTGAGACTATAAATGCCTATCTTGTTCAACCATAGATGCTGAGGGAAGGAGAAGTATTCTCCCTTCTTGGCTCTTAATTCAGTGTCTCTGACATGTGTAGTGCTTCCAGATTTGCATATATAACCCACCAAAAAACTTAAGCATTCTTTTTCATTAGAAACATCAGCTCTGTATAATAATATCACATTTGTCTAAGATTTTTGCTGGTTGCCTACCAGCCTAGGAAACAAGCTTAGTTTTAGAGAAGGTTGGGAAAATATTAATTCGACCCATGCCCAAAGGATTGACATGCATACTTTACTTATTACTTCTGGCTTAGTTATTCTTTCTTCAACCTTATAACAACACAAAATTGTCAGAGTTGTGTGGCTGCCTAGACTCCTCTTATTCCCTCACCTAGGATAATGTAGTAGGTTTCTCTCAAGTCTCTGCTTTTTGGGTATATTGCATTGATCAAGATGTAAAGTGAATTTTTGACAAGGGTGGAAAGACTATTCAATGGGGAAAGAATAGTCTTTTCAACAAAGTGGTGTTGGGACAATCAAACATCCACAGGTTGAAAAAAATGAACTTGAATTTCTAATTCATACCACATACAAAAATTAACTCAAAATGAATCAAAGACTTAAATGTAAAAACTAAAACTATATGGGGAGGGGGACAGAGGGGAGCAAAAAAAGGGGTGGATGTAATACAACAACAATAAAATTTGAAAAAAACAAAAAAAAAAAACCTAAAACTATAAAAGTCTTAGGAAAAAACTTTGGAGTAAATCTTGGTGAACTTGGGTTATACAGGTCTTTTTAGATCTGCTACTAAAAACACAAGTAGCTAAAGAAAAATTAGAAAACTTAGACTTCACTGAAAGTAGAAACATTCATGCTTCAAAAGACATCATTAAAAAAGTGAAAAGACAACACAAGGAAAAAAGGAACTTTCAAATGCTATATCTGAAAGGTGATTTAAATCTAGAATACATAAAGAACTCTTACAACTCAATAATACAATAAAAAGATGCATAACCCAATTTAAAAATGGGTAAAGGACATTTCAGCGAAGAATATATACAAATGGCTAATTGGCTTATGAAAGATTAGTCAACATCATTAGTGACTAGGAAAATGCAAATCAAAACCACAACGAATGCTGGCTGGAGGCTCGGTTGGTTGAAGCATTGTCCTGTCCATGGGAAGGCTGTGGGTTTGATTCACAGTCAGGACATGTACCTAGGTTGTGGGTTCAATTCCCAGTCGTAGCACATATTGGAGGAAATCAATTGATGTTTCTCTCTCACATTGATGTTTCTCTCCCTCTCTTTCTCTCCCTTCCACTCTTTCTCTAAAATCAATACAAATATATCCTTGGGTGAGGATTAAAAACCCAATGTTATACTACTTTGTACAAATCAGGGTTGCTATAATCTAAATGACAGACAAAAACAACTGTTGACCAGGATGAAGAGAATTTAGAACACTCATATGTTGCTGATGGGAATGAAAATTGCATAGCTGCTTTGGAAAAATACCTGGCAGCTCTTCAAAATTGTAAACATTGAGTTATTATATGACCCAGTAGTTCTACCCCCATGCATACAATGAAAAAAGCCCCCATATAGCCATACCAAAAATATTGTACACAAAATGTTTATAGTCCCAGAGTAGAAACAACTACACTATCCATAAATTACTGAATGGACAATCAAAATGTGATATATTCATACAATGGAATATTACTTACCCATATAAAGGATTCATGCTGCATATAGATGAACCTTGAAAACATTACACTAAATGAAAGAAAGCAGATACAAAAAGCCATGTATTGTATTATTCTATTTATATGAAGTATCTGGAATAGGCAAATCCACAGAGACACAGTTGACTAGGTGAAGGAGAGGGATAGAAGGTGGACTTTGTGGAAGGCAGGGAGGCATGGCCAAAAGGTATGGGGTTTCCTTTAGGGGTAATAAAATGATCTAGATTTCGATAATGGTGATGGTTACACAACTTTATGAATGTACCAGAAAACCACTGAATTTTACACTTTAAATGATGAATTTTCTGATGTTTGAATTGTATCTAAATTCAAGAATCTAGGAGAAGAGAAGAGGCAGGAAGAAAAAGAGGAGGAGGAAGGAGAGAAGAAGGAGGAGGAAGAGGAGAATAAAAAGGAAGAAGAGGTAGAGAGGCTAAAAGTAAAGTAACAAATATTAAACGTACAGTTGCCATATAGTAGCAAAAAAGGGCAATGGTTTCCAAGAATGCAAAAAAGTGACCAAGAGGTAAATTGATTACCTTGACAATGAAGATTAGGTTAATTAAAACTCTAGATTTCACGCATCCATTCAACCCATCACCCGATGGTAGGGGCCATTTTAAGTCTTACTCACCAGCTATGATATCACTTTTAATACACTGAACACTGGGTTTTTGAACCACAGATGCTGTGCATTTGCATAGATTCTTGACATGCCCTAAACCAGGGAAAGTATGCTGCAGAATTATTAAAAATCATAACATAATTTAAACCTAAAAAGAAATTTAAAGATAATAATAGTAATAATAATAATAATAACTAATTTTGATATGATACAAAATAGCATAGCTGGGACAACCTCTCTTTCTTCTAAACTTCTCATTCTTGGATTTCATCTGTCTTTGTGACCTTTCTGGCATCCTATTTTGTACTGACATTATGTCATTTTCACATCTGCATTATCTCACTTGTAGGTTATAAATCCTTTAGTGCAGAATCATCACTGTATCCTAGGGACCTAGGGCAGGGCCTGCCAACAGTATCCTGGGCTCAGCTGCTCTTTAGGGTAAACAAAATAATGAACACCCAATTTCCATGTGAAGCTAGACAGAATACACATTTTTAAAAACAATATTAAGAGTGGTACTGATCTTAGAGGAAAAGGGTATTTGTAGCCTACACTGACTCTGGCCTTTCCCAGATTATCCTGTTTCCCCAGTGGTACAGCTGAGTCCCTATTGTCTATGTTGGAGCAGCTTCTATGCTTTTGAACAGCCACAACATTATTTACAACTGGCACACAGCTCCCCTTCCAAACACTAGGTAGATTTTGGAAATTGTAGAGAACCCTGGTTTGGCTTAAACGTTCAGCTATCTGGAAGCAATTGCCTTCCTCTCTTCGTGTCCTTTGAACCATCGATGAATCCAGAATTCAGAAGGCAGATCAGTAATTTTCTTTCTGGATCTCCTGTGGCCTTCTCAAGAGTACTTCATATGAAACCACTACAAACCCCAGGGCAGAACTCTTCATGGCTCCTGCGGGGCAGGCATGTTCAAAGGGAGCCCTGTGGTGAGTGAGTTGTTCAAGGAGAAAGCAAAGCTTTGCACAGGATTTAAATGGCCCCGGAAGTCTGCGAAGACCTTTGGCGATTGTTGTCTAAGTTCATAGATTTTGGCATTCTTGGCTTTCTCATCCCATAGCAGAAAGAAAATAGCTTCAGAAGTTTTGTTTCAGTACAAAAATTATATTCAGATTTTGTTTCGGGGGGAGGGAAATCAGAATTCTCTGAAAGAATTCAAATGCATTCAACTCCTTTTTAGGTAGCTTTAGAAATCTAATGTCTATGAAGTTGTAGCCAGAAGCATGGCTCTTCTGGGATTTTGTTTGTTTAGAACTTAACACATTCAATGTTTTTCTTTATTACAATAACATACATAACCATGTTCAGGTTTACAAGGTGCTTTTGCAGGCTGCCCTCACCTGTTGCTCACAAGATGACTATGAACTTCATTGTAAAAGTGAAGAAATTGAGGTGAGAGAACTCCCAGGCAGGTGAAGGTAATAACAGAACCAGAACCCCAAAGTCAGTAGTCAGGTCTGGATCCTATCCCCATCATTTAGACATGTGAAGACCATATCCAAGAGGCATGTAGCAGTCTGAGGGTATATTTTCCAAAATCAACATTAACAGGAAAAAATTAGCCCCAAGATGTGGAGAGGATGCATATTCTGGATTTAATTCTCTGTCTTTTTGGTTCATAGGCACATCTCCCTTCTCATCCCAAGGGAGCAGGTGCTTCCTTTGCCCCAGACTGAATTTATAGATAACAGGAACCCCAGCTCTCGGGTCTGGAATTCAGACAAACATTCTCCAGCAGCTTCACGTGCTGGCATCAAATGGAAATGCTATGACATCCCCATCTGCAAACAACTTGCCAAAATAGTGTTGTCTTTCAAAAGCCAGGTACAGCATGGAGACCAGATCTCTGTACAATCTGAGGGAGCAGGGTGAATTTATGAAGCAGAAAGTATGGGCTGAGGAAGAGATCGGCCCAGTAACAGTTTACTCGCCTTGCTGTTCTCTTAAGAGGCACTAATGGTGGTGGACTGGTGCAATGGAAGTAAACCCAGCTTCATTTAAAGCAGCAGCATGAAATTGGTTGCCATAAAATTATGCATTAAGTGTGCATTATGTTTAATAAGACTGGATTGCACTTCCCATGTTTACTCTGTGACTATTGAGGCTGATCCAATTTTCTAAAGTTCTCCAATTGGCTCACGATCGAATTTCCGGCCAGAAGGTCAAATTTCCCTTGCTGTTATTATATGTCTCTATTACTTTACTATGGCATTTACACTTTATATTCATTACTTTTTTTTTTTTCCAATCTCTTGAACCTTCCTCATTCCAAAACGTTCCCTATAGATGGCCCGTTTGACACAAATTAGAACAACCTTGGTAGCTGTCAACTGGAGACCATCAGAGAACAAAAGGATGTTATTGCACACCAGCACAAGAGGTAATTTCTTGTGCTTTCTCTGAAGGCTTCTTAATGGCCTTTGAGAAATAATGCAATTCAGATCTGCGGCCAGAAGACAAAGGAGTGGAGGACAGCATGGGAAACATGTGGCTTGGTCTTTAGGCTCTACTGTCCTGGGATCAGGAGTATTATCATTACAAAGTAGAGAGATCTATTTTCATTTCACCATGTATATATTTATTAATTCATCTAATTATCAAATGCTCATTGGGAACCTACTAAGTGCTAGGTACTGTGAATGTGATGGGAATTCATCACTTAATAAGACATGATTCTGCTATGATTTTATAGTCTAATGGGAATGAGATGTAGAGAGACAAATGCATAAAAAAGCCATTTTGATGCACTGAGATAAATGAAACATTAAAAGAAAATACAATGTTGTAGTAGCAAATAGGGAGAATAATTAGTTTATCTGGTGGAGAATAGAGAGCCTTTGCAGAAAAAATAAAGCACTCTCCTTTTGGGGGAAAGAATAAAAAGGAGGAGGAATAAGAAGAAGAGGAAGAGGAAGAGGAAGAAGAAAGAAAGGGACATTCTAACAAAGAGAATGGCATGAGCAAGGTACGGAGGCATGAAAGTATATATTTGGGAAATCACAAGTAGATTTCTAGGGACTTTAAAGGGAGCAGGGGCTGGGGTGGGATATGAAATGATAGGAAATGAGGCCACAGTGTGAGGTGGGCTCAAATGCAAGGCTTTAGGTATTATCCCATAGTCATGGAAACATCACTGACAAACTCTCCCAAACTGAGAAGTTTGGTCTCTTATTTCTACAAACTGGTTTAAATTGGGTGAAAAACAAATAGGCAATTTTAAAACATCTTTCTAAAAAATATATTGAGGAAACTGTATAATAACACATGGTATATACCTGTATCTTTTACTATAATATATCTATATATTGATATGCAGTGATATGCATATGGTTGTGAGTATGCAAAGCAGAGAGTTCATTCTTGTATTATTATTTATGATTATATTATTTTCCATACAAACAACTATAAGCTACTTTTGCCCCACCCTGTATAATATGTATGTGTGTGCAATACATATATGTATACATCTTCTCTTACCTTGGCTTGACAATACTCTCCTGTGACCTTTTAAATAGTCATGGAGTTCAACCAGGATGAATTAATGGCTAACATTCTTACTGTCACACTGGAAGCAACCCTGACTGACATAGGACAAAACAAGTGAAGCAACTGTTTTAAGGCACGGAATAATGAAGAGTACAAAACTCTAACCTTGAGAGTTGGGAAACCCATAAAATGAGTTCCACATTCATCCTAGGTTTCTGCATGGAGTATTTCTTTTTAACTTCTGCCTGCAGAAGTGGAGCACCAGGCAAAGGAAACATAGACCAGAACTCAAGGATGCTAGGGCAGGCAGAATTTGCCAGGCAAGGAGTGGGAAGAAGGGAACGGTGCAGAGAACAACCTTCAGACAGTTTCATTGAATTGTATGCTTTCCATGAAATGGTACAACAACAACAAAAAAGATCTAAAATAGATATAAATAAAAAGGTAGATAAATTTAAATGTAGTCCTATTTTTAAAAAGCATTAGTTTTCAAATTGAACTTTCTTAAAATTCTCTAGCCAGAGTTGGATATTCTCTTCTCTACTACCCCAAAGCACTTTTTATGGCCTTTCCAATCTCCTATAATGCTGCATTGTGGTCATTGATACAACTGTTTGTTCCCACATTTGGCTGTAGGTGCCTCCATTTTGGTATCCCCAGAGCTCAGTGGCCAGAATGAATGAATGATGCCAAAATGAATGAATGGATAAAATATTTCCACCCACTCATGCTATTATGATCAGAACCAAAAGGAGAAAACAATAAAAGGGAGACAGATCTACATTCCTCTCCAAAAGAGGGAGCAATAGAGTTATTACCTAGTTAGTTCTCAGTATTAGAAAATCCAGGAAATTCAAATTATTTTCAGATAAGTCCTCATCTTCCAGAATGCATTTTTATTTAAATCATTTATGAAAGTGCTCATAGTATATAATAAACTATTTTTCTTTATACATATTTTATTTTTAGCATTCCACAGTCATATAAAAATCTACAAAAGCTTTCCTTTTGTGCTATGGATATTGTGCTGTGATTCTTTGCTAAATTTACGCTATTTAATTAAATCAACTTGGCTGCCATCATCTTACTAAGTAATTTCTTTTTCATTTTTCTTCCAAACATTTAGTATTAAATTTTCAAGCACACAGAAAGAATTGTTTAATAAGTGCTAATATACCATCATCTAGATTTAATAATTAATAATATCTTGCCTGATTTATTTTATATCTCCATCACATATATATGTGTTTATATCTTTGATGAAAGTAAATAATGGGCATTATGACACTTCATCCCTAAATATTTCAACCTTCATCTCCTAAAAAAAAAAAAAAAAGCATTTATCTACATAACCTCAATACCATTATTTTATCCATAAAATTAATTAACCATCTAATAATTGGTTCATATTCAAAATCTTCCCAACAGATCTCAAATTATATACTATGGACCTTTTTTTTGTCACACCAAGATCCATGAAGGCTCATACATTTTATTTGAATGTTATGCCTCTTTTGACTCTTTTACTCCACAACATCTCCCACACAAACTTTGTTCATCCCACACATTTTTTGGAAAGACCAGATCAGCTGCCTTCTGAACTATGCACATTCTGAATGTGTCCCATGGTTTCTTGTTTCCTCTAATCTGGTAGTTAAAACTAGAAGATTGATTAGATTCAAGTGAAGTGTGGTTTTTACAAAAATACTTTAATGGTAATGCTGAGTATTTCACTTTTCTTCACAAAGAACATAATGTTAGGCTGCACTATGGTAAGTGATGCTCAATTTGATCGCTGCATTATAAAGCTAAGATTTTCCCTTTTACAACGAGTAATTAATCTCAAACTCAATACCAGCATTCCACAGAGCTACTATTTGTAGAATGCTTATGTGCTGTGGTCTTTGCTAATTTTCTCTCATAAAAATCCTAAGGTAAGGTAAAGATAATTTCCTCCATTTAAAGATGAAGAAACCAAGGCTCTGATAGGTGGACACTCTGCCCAAGGAGAGAATCTGCTTCATAAACTACATCACCTACAACACTGCTAGATATATAGATGAGGTCGGGGGAAGACAATGGTTTCTAGTACCTAATCTATTTCTTTAGATTATCCAAAGATAATCATTGTTATATAAAAATAATAACAACCTTTTCCCCAAACCAGGAGTTAAAGCTTTATAACTAAATCATCTTTAAAAGTAATTAAATTACTAACTCATAACTTTCTAGTTTTTTACTTCCAACCATAAATACGATTGTTTGTTGATAGAAGTAGAACTTAACTTTCTGTTTTACATAGTTATTAGCATTAAGTTATCATTTGGAAACCTATTTTCCCACTTGAATCTTGTGGGCATGAAAGCAGGAACATAGGTGGTAATATGTTCCTTTCATAGCTTTGAGAATTGCAGGAATGACAAGTAAATCTACTTAAGGTTTCAATAATAACAAAAGTAGTCATAGCTACTATTTTATAAGCAAGCCTCATTTTCTTCTATTTTGGAAAAGAAAGAAGACACTCAGCCTTTTAGGGACAACCTTTCTTTCACTTTCCCTCATGTAGACTCTTCATCAAAAGACCATTTCCCTGAGTTGTAGCATGTGAGCTGGGAATATCTGGGGCTTGTCAGAACACACAGGGTAGAAGACAGAGAATATGCAACTGTGGGCTAGAAAAATAAAGGGATGATTACTATCGTATGGGAATTTACATACTTATTTTAAATTTAATAAAGGCTCTTGCACTCTGATAGGTTGGAAAATACCTGAATAGCCTACCCTTCCTGTCTGTACCTCATATTTAATTCCCTACAGGCTGGCCTCTATCCCCATTAACTTCACTTAACATTGTTTAGTCCTTATGTTACTTGCCTTCTCTGTAACATTCTGTCATGTTGCACACTCCTTTGGGTCTCTCTCTCTCCCTCAATATTCTATCACACTCCATTCCCCTGGCCTTCCTCCTATTTCTCTAATGATTTCTTTATTTCTGTTAAGCCAGAATTCTCTTTCTCTGCCCATAGGGCACACACTGGTATTTCCAAGGGTCATGTCCTTGGTCATCTTCTCATGTTGACTGCTCTTTTTGAATGATTTCACTGCTCCTGGGGATTCAACCATGGCTTGTGCTTGGATAAATCCCATCTCTACCCTGAGGGTACAAGCTCACACCTATCTCATGGGCAACAGACTCAACTGCATGACTTCCTATGGTACATCATCACTGGATTTCTCCAAGGAAATTTAGCACACCCCAAAATAAACTTACAACATTCCCCTCCTTCATCCCCCAACTTGCTTCTTCTCCTTTATTCCTCATTTGTTGAATGGACCACCTCTCTCCTACTCCCCCAAGGCAGAAATGTAGGATTCACTGTTCACTACACTACTCCCATCCCACCCCAAATCCAGTAAATCACCAAGTCCTATGAGGTTATGTTATTTTGTTCTCCTTATCTTCTCACCCACTACCCACTGTATCATTCGGTTTGGGGGGCTGGATTTCTGCAAGGTTCCTAACTGGTTCCCAGTCTATGTCCTCTCCCCAATGTCAACAGTCCGTCTTCCATGGCTAGGGTGTCTACCTAAACTACAAATCTAATTCTATTAGTATTTTATTTAAAACATTTCTTTGACCTCTTCTGGATAAATTTAGAATTATTTAGCATTACAGGTTCTTCATGAAGGGCTCCTGCTTCCTCTTCTGGAATCAGATCTCAGCACCACCTCCTTGAATCATACTGAATTACATATTTTTGAGATGGGGAGTATCTTCTCTTTGTTTCTATGCTTTTGCACATACCCGTCACTTTTACAGAAGTGTCCTTCCCAAACTTGCATGACTAACTCACCCATGTTCTTCTAGATGTTCTTCTAGATTAAGTTCAGACATCACCATATTCAAGAAGTTTAGCAAGCAATTCTGCCTAGATGCCCATCTTATCCAGACATCTATAACACTCAGGGACATGAAAGAGTAAGTTGGATATTGATTATAAATTCTCTGGTTATATGTCCTGGATTTAAAGAAGAGAAGCTTCTGTCAAAATCATTGCCATTTACATTTTTGGTTTGGTTTTGCTGAGCTCTACTCTTACTAGTGTTTACCTGCTTATTTACTATTTTTGCTGTGTGAATTCTTAACAAATATCTCATTTCTCTTTTTAAATTGCTACTGATTCTCTCATTACAACTGCTCCTAAGAATGGTAGGATTAATGTATTGGAGAAATGAGGAACTCTGGGATTCTTTTGTCCACAGTGGTTTAAATTGCTTGAAAAGAAATTCATCACAAAGCAGCCCAGGCTAGAGATTCTTGAAGACACAGTGTCCACAGGACCAAAGATAGCATTTGGGATCAATGAGGAACCATGTTTCAGGATTACTTTCTCCATTATCTTCCCCGTACCCATAATTTTATGTATGTACATATACTATATGTATGCATGCATGCATTGAAACGACTGATAGTGGAGATGGAAGCATGTTTCAATGATAACTGGATTATTTTTTCCTCTGTGGAAGGAACAGCTAACATTTCTTTGGATTTTTGTTCCAGGTAAATCTATGGAAAAACACAATAAGGCTTATATTTAGTTAAACTTACTCAGAGAAGTATAGTATAATGTCTCCCAACTAGACCACACTATCACATAAAAAAGGGAAACTGAGAAACCAAGAGACAAGGCTGAGAAGCAAGGAAGCAAGATCAAATTTTTCCAGCTAGCTAAACTGCTCATGTCAACTCAGTCTTAATTCCATGGTCAGCATGAAGAAGCAATGAGCTCAGTGGAGAGGGCTTGGATTTCCTGGGACAGAGGAAATGAATTGAAATCTCTCCCTTAGCACATTGGCAGTCACTGGAGCTGTTTACAAATAGTCCAGTTCTTTTTCCTGGGCACATGGTAGGATTGAATTTGCCACCCACTTGAAGTTAGCTGTGGTTTGAGTTTGGTCAGTGAAATATGAGCACAAGTCAGGTGTGTCATTTAAAAGTTGTTGAATTCTCTTTTCTCTTTACCATGGCGATGGGCAATACAGCAATTATGGCTGCCTCATCAGCTTGGGTCCCAGAGTGTGGCCCATGATGTTACATAGCTACTCAGTGGACCCTCATACTTAGCGTGAGAGAAAATTTAAGTTTTATTACTGATGTCTCAAAGATTTGGGGGTTGATTGTTACTGGCATATATACTCTAGTCTATCTTTACTGATGCAAGTCTTTTCTGTAGATTATTGAACAAAACTATTGTTTCTTTGGACATTAGATTTCTCATCTCTAAAATGGAGATAACTATAATAATAGCTATTCTCATTACATCTTCCGAAGATATAAAATTAACATATAAACAGTAAGTGCTCTTAACAATGGCAAACGTTATCTTTGCCAGATATTCATTACTAAGGATAGAGGGATTGGTCTTCCCAAAAATGACTTCAGAAACATTTTTTTTTTAAAGTTTGACCTTGGGTTTAGAAAAGCACTCTCAGGGATAACAAAAATCTACAATGAACTTTATCACCAGTCTCTTATTATGGAGCAGAATCCACTGCTTAAGCATTACCTAATAGAGTCAGCCACTTAAAACTGGAATATTTTCATAGTTGAAGGGTTCCAGATCCTTTCAACTGCACACTACCGACCACCTGATGAGAAGCTAGCAGAGAAACAGAATGTCCTGTCAGACTATTTTTCCATTTCAGGATAAACCTGAAAGGATATCCTTTTACTTCCAGAGCTCTGAGGTGGCATGTTGAAAAATGAGACACATGCCACTGGTGATTCAGGGTATAACCAGAAAGCCTGGGCTTCCTGTGTTGCACAACTAACCATCCCATTTCACCTCTCCCACTCTTGGCTTTACTTCTTTACATTATGTGTGTATATCTGTGTCCCTTAATATACTGTACATTTCTAGCTTATCTTCTGTCCCTGTGAGCAGCTCCAACTATGGTATCTATACTGATGGTCACCAGATCAAACTTCACACATTTCTCATAAATGAGGACCTTGGTGTACTCCAAAATAAAGTTATTCTACTATTAAAAGTTTTCTTATTTTTTTACCCAAACCTTGCAGACCTTGCCTGCTTCCACTTCTACTTCTTGAAATAAAACAGAATACTCCTGTACTTTCTCCTATACAGATTAGAAAGACAATCACCATGCTGACCTTTAATCTTCAACTGTCTTCATGGGCTCTGATGTCTGGATTCTTCATCACTTTTGGCAGTCCTAGACTCTGGTTTTCATTGTTCCTCTTAAAATATGAAGCATAGACATTTTCTTTCAAGTAGAATGTTAAGTCCCTTGGTGGCAGAAATCGCATTTATCATGGTAAAGGTTGATTCTTCATTGCCTAACAAGGTGTTTGGATCATTACAGGAGCTCAATAAATGAATAAACACATGAATATAAACGGTACCCCTAGGCCTGTTCTATACCCGTCATCTGAGACCATGTCTTTTTTATCATGACCACAGACCTCCTCTGTCCCACCAGTTCTTGCTGCCACTTCCTTTCCTGTGTGTGACCACACAGGAAGACATCTGACTGTTCTTCGTGTCTTATCAGAGCAGTAGACGCTGTATGTGAGCCTACACTCAGGCTCATCTTCCTGAGCACTCTTGCAGCTGCTTCGCTGGACTCTGCCACAGGGCAGTACCCAGGAACTATTTTCGGGTGTGCCATCTCCCAGGGCAACCAATGGGAAGTAGGGCCTGACCTCAGTCTAACAACTTCTATGAGGTCTGTTCCCTGCTTCCTCCAGACTTACTCATGTCACCCATCCCCCACCTCCACTCTGCAGCTATACTCCAATCTCCTGGTTCCTTGAGAATGCCACATTTCTTCCTGCCTGAAAGCCTTTGCATATGCCATCTCCTCTGCCCCCAAAATTCTTACTCCCCCCCCCCCCCACTCCTTCATCAGTGAATTCTTCAACTCATGTGCACTCAAACATCATTTGCTCCAAGGAGTTGTTCCTGTCCCTCAGATTAGAATGGGGTGTTATCTGCTTTCCTAATATTGCACACCTGTCCTTCAGAGAATTAATCATAGTTTATAATTATGCATTTATTGATATTCATCTCTAAGTTCCTTAAAGGTGGGGACTTAATTTCTTTTGATCACTGTTGTGTCCTCTCTAAAACAGTGCCAAACACATAGTAGGCACTGGAGAACTATTTGTTGAAAGAATGAGTTGGCATCTTTCTCCTTCACTGAACTCAGGGTAGTTCCATGAGAACCAGAAGTATTATTTTTGCAGGAAATTGTATGGCTAAGGACTTCCACAGTGGCTGGCACAGAGTAGGTACTCAGCAATAATCTGAATAAATAAAGGAGGAAAGCAAGATGAAGAGGAGGAAGCAAGGGAAGAAGAGACATACCTAACAATATCACCCCCCTTTTACCATTCCAAATGTCCCAATGTGGACAAGAAATTGCATCACCACCATAATTATGTCTCTTTGATGTCTCAGATATTTTTAGGTCAAAAAGCAAGGAATGTGTAAGATTAGGACTTGGAAATTTGCCATGTCTCTAAAGAAGTCACAAGGCAGACAAATGCCAGAATTGGACCATTTAATTTCTTATACTTCCAGGGGAGTCTCAAGGAGTCTCGGAAGTATTCAGTTTCTGATAAGCTGCATCTACTCAGCCTCTAGTAGGAAGCTCAGATCTGGACTTGATGTTTTTATTACAATGGCAGAAAATCAAAATTATCTCCTAAACATTTCCCTACCCCATTAGACACTGCTTATATACACATGCACACACATACAGAATTAGCAATGAAAGAATGCAGAGTAGTATGTGACATTTTATATGTTCTCACATCTCCAAAAGTCAAGCTTTCTGACTTCAAACTTCCCTTCCAGTTTATATTCCCCAGGCTGAACCTGATGGAAATCTTAAAGGAGAGGCATGTGTAAGCCCAGATTTAAATGAGTGAGAACAATTCTGCCTCATCCTTCTATCTCACCTTACAGCAAAGTTTTTAATGTTAAAATTATGTGATAGCTTGTTATCAAGTAAAAGACAGAGTTAACTCCTGATGTGTAGGTTCCGGGAACCAACATGGTTCTTGGAGTCCAAGGTCTATCTACCAATGTCCAATAAGTTGCTTTTCCAGAACTTCTGGTCACCCTGAACTTATCTTTCTATGGACTGTAATGAGAAGTCCCTGTGGCTGGGTGACACAGAGAGTCACTGAGACCCAACTCCTTCCACATCCTAATGTAAGTTGCCGAGTACATCAATAAGAGCAAATACTTTCAGTGTGTGTGTGTATAGATGGGTAGGTAGGTAGACAGGTAGACAGAGATAGATAGATGATGATGGATGATAGATACAATAGATAGATAGTAGATAGATAGATAGATATAAATAGATTCAGAATGCAACAAGATGAATGTTTATATGGATGGATGTTACCACTCTTGATAGATGGATATGGTCCAGACAGTATAATGGTTATATACATATTTATATATCTATTCATTATTTCACTCATTCAAAAACATATACCAAATATCTTCTCTGAGTCAGGCCATGTTTTAGATGCTTGGAATATATCTGTGAACACACCAGACAAATATCCCTGTCCTCACTAGAGATTGCATTCCAGTTGGGGGAAGGGAGTATGATGATAAAAAGTAAACATAACCAAGAAGTAAATTATGTATCTTAGAAGGTGATAAGCACTACCATGAACTAGGATAGATAAGAAATATGGCTGGAGTGGTTTGTAATTTGAAACAGAATGATAGAGTGGCTATGTAGATTTCATTGAGAAGCTCATGTCTGAACCAAAACTTAAAGGATGTAAAAGAATAGTCTATGTGATATCTCCTGGGAAGGGTTTCCTAGTTACAGGAAACAACCAGCAAAAATTCTGAGGTGAGAACATACCTGACATTAATGGAACAGCAAGAAATAGCTTAGAATATAATGATACAGGGAGAAAGAATTAGAGAAAATATATAGTCAGCGAGATGCTAGGGACCAGATCATATGATGCCTATGGATATTATATAGATAGGTACTGTGCATGTATGCAGAGTACATACATGGACATGTCCATATTTTCTGTCTTAAATGCTGTTTTAATCTTACATATATTTTTATTGTCTGAATATCTGTTATATGCATATAGAGGTATAAATATGTATGTGTTTATGTGATGTAGTTTATTTAATTGTGCTTATATATGCTATACTCATGGTAATAGATGTTCATTCATATACCCATTGTGCAACTGAATGCACATGTGACTTGATAAAATATGTATGGTACCCCATGTTCATGTGAGCATGTGTACTTATATACTACACTAATGTACATGTCTACAAATATTCATGTGTCACTTCAAATGACAGAATCTCACAGATGTGTAATCATGTGAACCTTTCTTAAATTTATGGGTCTTCTCTGCCTGGCCATTTCTCACCATGGGAGAACCTGCCCCAAGACAGAAAGTTTTGATGCTGAAGGGTCAGGCAAATAAAGACAAGTTTCCAAGACTGTGGGTCTTAAGTCATGAGACTGAAGAAGACACCAAAGTCATGACCATCATGAGAAAAATGCCAGGGCTCTCAGACAGCAATTAATTATTGACTTAATTCTGGTACTCAGCCATTTACCATGGGAATTAGAAGTTCCAGCCTGTTCTGTCAGATCTTACCAGAGGATTCCATTTTTTCCCTTTCTCATTCTTTTTATTTTCAACTAGCTACAGGCAAATAAATTGCTGATACTTAAGGATTTTAATTTGAGACTTTATTCTTTAAAAACTCAGTGGGTTAGGTAAGATATAATGTTAGTTTTTTTTTTTATTGTTTGTTTTTGTGATTTTCTATACTTGCCAAAGTTGTAAACCTAATGCCAAGTTAATTAAAGTCAATGGAGAATGTATTTTTTTATTAAACTTTCTCTTTCTATTGCTTTTCTCTTCTCATATAATCAGTACAGACTTAGCCCTCAAAATCAAAAACACTATAGAGAAAAAAAAAAAAGGAATCATCAAGCTCTCAAGATGATTTACAAATCCAACCAGAATTTCAGAGATGGCTAGTATTTCAGAGGTGGCTAAACTGGTGAGATGCTGAGAATCTAGGTCAGCTGAGGACAGAGAGGCCCAGCTTTGTGCCAGCTACTCTGTGAGGCCAAACTCCCAGGTACTCTTGGCCCATAAAAACAATGCTGGTTTCTTTGTGGTACAAACATCAGGATCATTGCAATAATCTCCTAACTTTTATTCTCATTTTCAGCCTACTCCCTCTAATCCACCTTCTACCCAGGAACTGGATGCATCTTCCCAAGGCATAATTTTGATGATATCATTTTGTAGACTCAGAAATTTCAATGTCTTCCTTTAACCAAGGATCTGCAAACTATAGCCCACAGACCAGTTCCACATCATCACCTATTTTTTTGCAAATAAAGTTTTATTGGAGCACAGCCATGCTGTTTTGTTGATGTGTTGTCTAAGGCTGCTTTCACACTACAACAACAGATTAGAGTAGTTTTGCTGGAGATCATATGAAATACTGACTATCTGGCCTGCTATAGAATGAGTTTGCTGATTCCCATCCCAATTCATCAAATAAGAACCATGATCTCAGCCTAGCAAATAAGACCTTCCAAACAATTACCCCAAGTTGACTTCCCACTTTAAATTCTATTCACTTCCTTAGCATTGCCCATGTTAAAGTCATTTTGGACTACTTGGTGTTTCCCAAATGCTTGTTGGCGGAAGTAGTTTACCCCACATCCATATCCTTTCTTTTTCTGACACTCAAGTTTTCATTGGCAAATTGTCCTTCATCAACCTCAGTCTTTCTAGTTCTCCAGGTGGCTAATCCCACCCCAGCCCCAATAAAGATCCATGACAAGAATTGGAGCATTTCATTCTCTTTATCATGATAGATTCTGAAATAGACATGTGACTAAAGCTATACCCATGAGGGGTCATGCTGGACTTCTGGGAATGAGGAACTCTCTCCCCCCTCACCCCCCACCAAAGTTCTTCAGCCTGTCCATTGTAACTAGTATCAGGGAGAGATGATTTAAGAGGTCAGTGCAAAGGAACTCAGAGCCAAGACATACAGACTCTGATCCTAATTGCATATTCAGGCACCCAGTTTTTACTCTACTTAAAACTATACTACTTATATGCTTTGCATTTATAGGAACCAATAAGATCTCTTTTTGTTCTTGAGATGTTTGAATGGGCTTCTGACACTTGTAATCTAAGTAGTACTGCTGCAAACATTCCCCGATTCCCTACCTAGATGCCATTGCTTTGTCTCCTCATATGTTGGATTTCTTCTTCTCACTTCTCCCTGACCAAGTTGTATTCTGCTTTAAAGACCCATCTCAAACATCATTTTCTCTATCAAGTCTCTCCTGGCCTCTCAATGAAGCACAATCTCTCACTTTTGGGCTTCATAGCTTAATTCTACCTTTCTTGTCATTGAGTACCATGCTCTGGGACTTGTACTAAGTAAATGGAAATGCTTGTTGAATAAATAAAAATGAACATACTCCTAATGTGGAGAGATTGATTCTTTTTATCATTGTACTTGGGTTAGAATGTGGGGGGATGGGAACTGCTTTAGACTGAAGCATGTTTTCATCAGATCTCATCAAATTAGCTCTGATTTTTAAAATAGTATTCAACTTTCGGAAATGTTGCCAGGATGGTATCTTTTCACCCAGGTATGCCTATATTTGTATCCCCTACCAATACACTAAAAAATCTTGTTCTTTTTCTAGTCTCTTGAGAACAATATGTATATCTCCAAAACAGACACACACTCTTTACAAAATAAGCCAGTGTACCCATCCAAGTCAGGTAATCCACATCAGTACAACACCATGTATAGTCCCCATTCAATTGTCGCTCTCTCAATAATGTCTTTTTTTTTTTTCACTACAGGGTCTAGGATCCAATTTAGTACCAATCATTGCACTTAATTGGCGTGTCTCTTGGGTTCCTCCATCCTTTCCTGTCTTTATTGAACCTGACAATTGGGAACAACAAGCCTCTAATTTCGTAGGATGTCCCTCATCCTGGCTCCATCCAATGCCTCCCAGTGACCAGCCCCAGGACATGTATTTTTTGCAGAAATAGCATAGATTGGATGCTACATTCTTCTTAACACATTCTATGAGAAGGACCCCAACATTATTCCATGTGACCCCTAAGGATGCCAAACCTTGAACACCTAGTTAAATTGTCCCCTGCCAGCTTTCTCCATTGTAGAGTCATCATTGTTATCTCTGTGACTGATAAAAATATTTTATAGCAAAACCCCCAAACTAACCAACATCCTGTACTTTAACAAACCTCCACACACCAGCGTTGGCATCCATTAATAATACCCGTGTTTGAAACAGCTGCCATTGTAATGCTTGTCACATGATAATTTTCTTTCCTCCTCTTTCTTTCTTGCTGTCATACTTTCTCTTTCTTCACTGTGAACCTAAAAATTCCTATAGGTGGAATCTGTTATAATCATTCATTTTAATGCTTAAATTGTCTTAGATTTGGTCAGAAGGAGTCCCTGATTCTAATTTCCTTTGGACTTGCCGCCATAGTCTTTGAACACTTTCCTATTTTCTGTTCCCAAATATTTGGGGAGGAGAGAGGCTCATCTTACCCTTTTTCTGCTCCAGCCCTGGAGTTAACCATTTTCCCAAGGGAACTTAGTTCATTTTAGTGGAAAATTCTATTTGGAAAACAAGATATGGGAGCCAGGTGTGCCCGTTGCTACTGGAATGACATCACATTTTGGCCCTTTCAGGAGACAGAAGTGAGAAATATGTGCATGTAGATACATACACTAACTCATATTCACATAGATATATGCATATGCATCTATTTCTATATCTATGCAAATAGATATTTTAAGATGAATCCATGAGCTTACTCTTATATCTCCAATTTCAATCTAACACCTCAAATGTCTTTGTACACTCCCCTTTTCCATATTTATAAATCTCTTCTCTGACTATACTCAGTATTGACTCTGATATTTTTTAAACACTTGAAAACAAAGACTTTTCTTGCCTTTGCATGTCACCATAATTTCACCATGTTCAAGATACCAGGACCCAATAAGTCAGCTCTATCCTTTGGTGCTGGGATCATGTACAACCTTAGCTTTAGCAGTGAGGACTGACTGGAGAACTTTTCAGGAAATCAGGGGGCTGGATGTATGACTCACTGTCTAACTCTTTGCCTAAACCAGTTTCATGAGCTTCTGAATGTAAGAAATGAAAGGATAGTCTCAAAGTCTCTCTGAGTTCTCCAGAGATGGTTGCTATATAAATACAATGTGTAATCATGGCTGCTGGAGGAGAATGTTTCTCTCCATCCCTCTTGTTCTACAATAAATGGCGAGTATTTTCTAGGATCACTGCCCTTTTCAGGCTTCCAAACAGAAGCCATTATAGATTGCATTAGATGCAACGGCATAGGTCAAAATGAACTAAAAATGCCCAGATTTTAAACATATTTATTTATTTTACTTTTAAAAATGCAGCACAGCACAGGAAATGCCCACGGACTTACCTTTTTACTTAAAGAGGGTAAAGCTTTCAACTCTGGGGTCAGCTGGAGCATGCCGTCAAGGGTGAAACAATAGACAACAAGCCAGAAATGTCTGGGTGGCCTCCACCCAAAGTTCTGCTCTCCCTTTTCTTCAGCTTTCAATATCACGGAAAACGATGCCCTCCTGCTAAGTTCCTTCCTGTGGAAGGAAGAAATTGATTAGGTCCCAGAGGTTCCCATAAATGGGTCAAGTGACTTTCTCAGCATCAAATGAAGACAGTAAGTGAAGGATCAGGACTCAACAGAAGCATGCTTGCTCTCTGCACTTATCAAACAGCTCCCTTGTGGCCCCCAGATATAGGCTTATTAGATCATGCTCATTCATTGCTGGTTGTATTTCAATCCATCAAACTATGAGACATACATAGACACAGCCTCCATTTCTAGCCCTTCCAAGGAACATATAGAATAGCCAAGTTGGAAGAACCTTCACAGATTTTTCTTGTCAAATTTCTTCATTTTACAGAAGAGAGAACAAAAGTGAGATTTGTCCAAAATGAATTCTGCTCTCTTATGCTTTACTTCCTCTCCTTTATACTTGTTCTCTTGCATTTAAAAGCTCTATCTTGGTTAAGCATAAGCTCTGGGTTTAGTTTCCTTTGCAGATATTGCATTTTCTCCACTTAATAACTATAGGAAATGATATACTAATGCCTTCTCTCGTTCAGTCTCACAATGCATGAAGAGCGCATGCATGTGCAGGGTGCACATGATCAATCCACAAAATCTTAGTAAAATAAACAACATACCACAAAAGTGTTATATTTTGAAATAAATTTATTCTTATATGTAAATATATAAACATAGTATTTTTTTTTTTAATCGTTCAAAAAAGTCTCCATTTGCTGCAATAATAGGCTTGATTCAACTTTGGAATCTTGAGCATGCTTTCATTAACTTTTCTTTATCCATGGACATCATCATGTTTTCAATCTTAGCTTGAACAGCCTCTTTATTGGAATGAGGTTATTTATTAACTTCTCTCTCACAGATGCTGCATACATAATAGTCTAAAGGATTTGCATCTGGTGAACTAGGCAGCCAGATTTCCTTTGACCATAATTCAGGAACATTGACACTGAGAAATTCTTGCACCTTTTTGGTATTATGTGCCGGTGCACCATCTTGTTGGAAGAGAAAATGACATCCATTTGCAACTTACTTCATCCACCATACAACTATTCTCAAAACGTCAAAGTAAACATCCTGAATCTTCATTGATGATCTCCTGGATTCTGTGCACAATATCTGGATTTGTGTGATCCTTGTGTACCTTATGCATTTTCTTTGTTGGTGTGGCAACATCAGGATCAGCATCATACACCTTCTTCATGATGTAAACTGTAGGTGAAGGGATGTTATTGAGTCCACAACTTCCTTAGCAGTTCGCCCTGCACACAGTCCAGAAATTATGGTTGTTGTAACATGTATTCCTTCGACATGAATGTTGCTCTCAGAATTTAATACTTTATATCTGAAACAATATGTTAAATCATAATCTTAGAAACATAATTTTTCAAAATTAATAAGAAGCACGTGAAATAAGGAGATGCAAAGTTATTGCCTATTGATCGCACACACCCTGTACATGGTATACTTGAAAAAGCACTAATGACTAATCCGGGTACTACCACCAACTAGCTGGGTGACTTTTGGCAGGTCCTTTGTCCTTTCTGAGCCTCAGTTTCCTCATCTGTAAAATGAAGGTGTTGAATTAAAATATCCTCTCATTCTGCAAATTAAGTATTGAACAAAACAGAAATGTCTCTTTCTCCACCTAGTTTATTTGGTGTATGAGTTTAAGCAAGTTACCAAATCTAATTCAGTTTTTTAACTATACAATGAAAAGAGTAGAAGTACCTACTTCATCGTTTTGCTGTGAAAATTAAAAGATGATCACATAAAGCACTTATAACAGTAATTGGCATATTTGAAAAGCACTCAGAAATTGCTTGCTATTATTGTTGTTGTTGTTGTAGTTATTGCTATTATTTTCCTGCTCTCAGTCTTCACCCATGTTGTTCCTGTTGTCTGACTTGAGCTTCCTCTCATCTGTAAGTCCAGCTTCTACCTGGCTTTCAGGACCCGGTTCAAATAATCTTCCAGGAAGCCCTCCAACTTCTTCCCAGGAACATTCACCCATGATACTCTGACATCACAGCCTCATTTGAACGTCATGTGTGTTATCTCTCCCTCTACACTCCCTGAAGGCAGGATTTCCATCTGATTCATCTTTGAGCCCAAGTGCCTAGCACAGAACCTAGCAACTTATAGGGAATTCATAAATATCTCTTGAATGGATGAAGTGAAAAGTTGCTTAAATATAGATCTACATTTGTTGTATAAACAGGTGTGCTGATTTTGCATTAATACAACCAAGAGAGATTTTTTTCTTAAATGTTGTTAAATCTATATTAGTGATGCCAAATGCATCACTAATTGGTTCAATCCAGATTATCTTCAGAGTTCTTTAAATATACGTATAAAAGCCTGGTGCCCCACCTCCCAAGCATTCTTACTCAGTATATCTGGATGTAGTGCAAAACAAACAAACAAACAAATAAAGGTTTTATAAGTATTTGGAATGTGCAGCCAACCTGGAGGTATTCAAATGTATATTAAGTCTTAGCAACTTTCTCAAGGTTTCTCCCCCAAATGACTGTTCAATTTAAATACACAACCATCGAGCCTGAAAGCTGTTTTGCTCTTTTCATGTTCATGGCAATCAATATTTTCTTCCCACACTGAGGATCCTCCATGAATGATACCAGCTATTAAGAGAGAGCATATTGGAAAGAGCAATGTTGTAAATGTCAAGAGACATAGATTCTAGAGTATACTCGGCCAAATATGTGTGAACTTGAATAACCTAGTTTGCCTTTCTGGGTTTTAATTTCCCCATTTTTTAAAATGGGGAGCCATTATCACAACAGCATGAAACTAGTTTGGAGATTTTGAGGTCAGCTTGGCTACTCAGCCTCTTTATTTTTATTTTTTGGCATAGCTGAATGTGTGGGTTGTTGTTGTTTTTCTTTCTTTTTTCTGTTTCAGTTACAGTTTACTTTCAATATTCTTTTGTATTGGTTTCATTACAATCACTATGTATGGTGCCAGCTGGGTATCGGCAATATCTCGGGACCACTTTGTAAAGTATATGGCTACCTGACCCCTATGCTGTACACTTCGCCGCCCAGCGTTCTCAGTGCTGCTTAGTTTCGCTAGGTGCAGCTCCTCACAATGAAGACATCTTGAGGGGATCTCAGAAGCAGGTTGGGAAACACTGGTTTTGGCAGTGCCTTAGAAGGCAGGAGATTTCAGCATTGCTTGGAGGCACAATCAACAGCTTTGTGTCAAATGTGCCCTAAGTCATGGAATTAAAGCCCACTCTGGCATCCCACTATGGTTTAAGGCAGTGATTTTTTAACCTTTGCCTGAAGAAGTTTTAAAATATGCAGTACCTATTTAGTCAGAGGCACTGACCTCTTTTGCTTTAGACTGTCAAACTTAAAAATGACAAGGGCCGACACAACAATAGCCATCTGGTGTGAATGAAATTATACCTATTTTTTGTCCGATTGCCAAAATATAATATATTTTTTTGGTGTGCCACAGAATTTTAGTAATCAGTTTAGGTGTGCCGTGTGATGAAAAGGGTTGAAAATCACTGGTTAAGGGGCTAGGAAAATGCTAATGGTCATTCAGCTCAAACCATTTCTATTAGCTGCAACCCCTTTGGTTGCCAGTGATGGAAACACGACTCAAATTATATCAGGGTAAAAGAATTAAGCAGACTTACAGCTGAGCTTGGAGAATCACTGACATGAAATGATAGACTCAAATGTAGTAAGAGCTTTCCCATCTCACTCTCTGCTGCTTCCCACGTATCACCTTTATGTGCTCAGCCAGGCTTCCTCCACCCAGCAGGTGATATAGCTGATACTTACAATTTCATTTTGCCTCTAGACAGGGACTGCCTTTTTCTTTGTTCCCATTTGAAAATTCTCAAGGAAGGACAATGGACTGGTTTGGGCCAATAATCTACAACCTGAACAAATCATCCAAGATCACAGAGAACAAGTACTCTGATTGGGAACTACTATTAATATCACAGAGATTAAGTAAGAGGGGAGCAATTTTCCCCTCTAAGGGAGTGTTCCACCTAGGGAAAGAATGGGTGTTGGGAAGACCAAACCACCAGCCCATTACACTGTCCTATAGGCATTCAGGTAGTTATGTATAAGAACAGGGTTGTCAGGTCACCAACTACATGGAAGATGAAGTAATAAAACACATCTTCATTCTACCACCAGCTAGCTGTGTGACCTTGGGTCACCTTCGTCATTCATCTCCCTGCATTGTGATTACTTATATAAATGACTATCTCCTTCACCTGACTAGGGATTTTTGAGATCAGATAACAGTTATTATTCATATTAATATCTGCAGGACCTACTACAAAATTTGGCTCTTGGTAATTATATAGTGCTGTGCTATGTTTTTTAAAAAATCCTATCTAAGCAAAGTTTTTGATGGGCTTACTGAGATCCATATAACCATTAGATTTTTTAAATAAAAAAGAAGAAGGGGATATAAGCAGTGGAAAAGGTAAAACTAAGTACATACCATGATGTTTTATTAGAAAGCAATCATATAATTGGCCTTTCTGCTTCCTAGAATTCAAAGTAAGGGTGGAAGATGGAAAGACACTCTGTAATTGGGGCTTTTTAAATTTGTTTTTATTGACTTTATTGGGGTAACACTGGTTAACAAAATTATACAGGTTTCATGCACACAGTTCTACAACACTCTGCACTGTATTAGGTGTTCACCACCCCAAAGTCAAGTCTCTGTCCATCACCATTTATCCCACCATACCCTTTTCCACCTATCCCCACCCTTTTCCCCTGTAAAATATTAGGGATACACTTATACTAAAAAAACAAATTCTTATTCATTGAAAATTCAGCTTTATTTGGGTTTCCTATCACTTATCTGGCAATACTATATATAATTAGGTTTTCCATACCTGAAAGAGAAGGACCAAACCAGTTGCTCAGTGAAGTAGGATTTGTTCCAATGCCAGATTTCCCCTAATGAAATTCCTAATAAAAGGGATTAATGAAGTGCTTAAGGATACTTGACTAGAACGGCCCTGTTGTGGCCAAAAGCACTTTGATTTTGGCGACTTTTTACTTCACCTGGGAAGCTGACTGTAGCCATTCTCTGTTCCTCCAAATTTTTTATTGCAACTCTGGCTGTTCCCTCTGGCACCCACCCGCAAGGGGACTGGAAAAAGTCTCCTTCTCTGTTTTGAATCGCAGGTGTGCATTTCACTGCAGAATCTCTGGGCCCAGCAACAGCAGTAGCTAGAGCTCTCCAGTGGAAAATTGTTTGTTTGTTCTTAAATTTAATCTTTATTGTATTGTTTTACATTACCTTTTTGTCCTTGTATAGCCCATCTCCCCAGCCATCACCAGACTGTTGTCCATGTCCATAAGTCTTTTTTCTTTTTGGCTTAATTCCTCCGTCTCTAACCTTTCCCTCCCCAACTAGCTGTCATCCTGCTCTCTGCCTATGAGCCTGTCCCTGTTTTACTTGTTAGATAAGTTTGTTCATTGGATTCCACATATGAGTGAAATTATATGGTATTTGTCTTTCTCTGACTGGCGTATGTCACTTAACATGATGTTCTCCAGGTCCATTTATACTGTTGCAAAGGGTAACATTTGCTTCTTTTCTTACAGCCAAATAGAATTCCATTGTGTAACTGTCCCATAGTTATTTTATCCACTCATATACTGATGGACACTTGGGTTGCTTCCATATATTGATAATTGTAATTAATGCTGCAATGAACATAGGGATGCTTAATGTTCTTTTGAATTAGTGTTTTGGGTTTCTTCAGATAAATTCCCAGAAGTGGAATCATTGGGTCAAAAACACAGATCCATTTTTAACTTCTCCGGAAATGAAAGATGGCTCAGGGAAACTGAGCAACTTATGCTGGGTGACAAGGCCAGCGGGTCACTGAATGTCACTTATATCCAAATTCCACAGCCTTTCCACCATATAATGCTGTTTTATAAGAAAGCTAACGGAGTCTTGAAGACGTTTGCTCAGTTTTTCACAGTGAGAGCCCACAAATTGAAACACTGTGATTAGAACTTGTTGCCCCAGTAAAGTTTTCTGAGTTTAGATTCATTTCGTAACCCATAATCTTATTGGGATGTTTTTCAAGGCTGAATGATTGAGAAAAGAGTCTGGAAAATCCTCTCTCCTCTCTGGAGTCAATAGTTTTCTGAAGTCATGAACCAAGCTGGTGATTTCAGTGGCAAGATGTCAAACTTGCAAGATTAGACCTCGAGGTTATTTTTCCAACCTCCTCCCTTGGCTTCTGTCTGCCCTGAAATGACCTAATTTAGCAGTCATACAATTGTTTACATTTCCCCAAAGAAGTTACCACACTCTCCCACACTCCAGAACTTTGAGGCCTTCCCTGGATCTTTTAAGATCTAGCTCAAGAGTAACAACTTCTGGGAAGTCTTTCCTAATTTCTTCTATCAGAGCAGGCATTACAATCAGCTTGGATTGCCTTTTATACACTAGCTTACAATCACTGATTTACAGATCTTTCCTCCAGAAAATCATAAGTTCCTTATCCAAAGGTTTATTTGTTTGTTTTCTATGTACACCCACCATTGCATGTAGCACTTAGCATGAAGTTGGAGCTCAGTAATTATTTATTGACAGGAGGAAAGAGGGGAACGAGAAAAAGATTACTGGAGAAAGGGAAGAAGAAAGAATGTTCTTTGCTGTCTCCAGAGGGGAGGACTCCACTGACTTTAAAAAAAAATTCTTACTTTTGATAACTTCTTTTAAGAAGTTAGGCTTTACACATAATCAATTTTATTAAGTACCCATTGTTCTTTAAGATTGACACATTAGGATTATGACTTCTAATTGTCTGGACTGTGCCATGATGTCTGAATCAGGGCTGGAGGCACTTTGGGAGGAAATGTATCACTGTCTGGACCAGCTTCTTCTCGGCTTCTCTCTTCACTCTCTGTGCTTTCAGTCATAGGCTCAGTTAGTCAGACACGATATGCAGATAAATGTCATTAAAGCAGTTAGGCATTGTCACTCACACATCTGGTCAAGTCACCAAGTCCTGCCAATTTTTCTTCCTAATGTTTTCATCTTTGTTTCATCTTCTCCAGCCACCCTCCTGTTTGAACTGTTTATTACCAGGGTGTTTTTGTAGTCAGTCATTTTTCTACCTCTGACCCATCCTCTACCTGGCCACCAGAATAGGCTTTCTAAAAATCAATCCTAAATTGCTTAACTATCTTAGCTGCTTCCCATCACCTAAGCAATTAGATTTAAAACTTCAATCAGAAAAAGGAAACCTCGGTATATCATATAAGACTTTCCATAATTTGTTCAACTCTAGCCATTCTTACCATCTTCAAACCCAAACCAATTATTACCTGTGTCAACAGTGGAAATTTATTGTCCCACAAATTCTTGAGGCTAGTCTGATAGCAAGGTGTCAATACTTTCTAAGGGCCATGAGGAAGTAACCTGTTCCAGGTTTTTCCCCTTGGCTTTTAGGTGGTTGTCTTCCCCCTGTGTCCACAGTGCTATCCTTCTCTATGTGTCTGTGTCCACATTTCCTTTTCTTATAAGGACACCAGTCAATATGGATTAGAATCCACTTTAATAACCTCAATTTAACTTGACTACCTCTATAAAGATGCTGTTTCTGAATAAGCTCACATTCTGAGGTACTGGGGTTTAGGACCTCAGCCTATATATGAATTTGGGAGGATACAATTCAATCCATACATCATCCTGCCAGTCCCTTTCATACATTCATGTCTTTGTAAATGTTGGTCCAGTTGCTTGCAATTCTTCGTTACCAACCCCTTCATTTCTGTAAGTAGACTTGATCATCTAAACCTTGTATTTCTCCTTCCTGTTTTTTTGTATCCCTCTTACTTCTTCTTTAATGTATGAATGCTACTTATCTGTTTCCATGTCTGTTTCCCCACATGTGTGGGCAGGGAGTCTAACTTGCCATTTTGCTCCTAGCACCTAAGAGTTCCTAGCACACAGTAGGATAATTCAGTGCTTGAAGAAAACTGAATTAGAAATGATGAGCCAGAGGAAATGACACATATAATGAATTCTGAGGGAAGCCTAAAAATTATCCAAATGAAGAAAATGAGGAAGAAATTGCCAGGCCCATCCAGAGGAGTGAAGTAATATGGTAGGGCTAGACATACAGGCTGAGGCAATTTGTGATGGGTCTTGTGAGTTGAGGAGTTCTGTCAGTATCTAATACTTGTTCATTCTTTTTATACACATGCACATATGTATATTATTTATTGGCTTTTTAGCATGCCATGTTTTATTGAAAATTTTTAAGCAATAAAGTAACATGTCACATTTACTTTGTGACATGTCACATGAATTTTGGAAGCAAAGTCAAGGTAGATTGAAGAGAGTCAACACTGGAAACAGGGAGGCTGTTGAAGAAAGTGCTGCCCTGGCCCGGGCCAAGGATGACAAGGAAATAAACTGGGACAGATATCACAGAGATTGGGAGGAGGGGATGAATCACAGTACTACTTAGAAGGTAAAAGTGGATACATTTGATTATTGTTTAAACAAAGACGTAAGAGGTAGGAAGGACAAAAGGATAAATTACCGGTCTGGGTGGGTGACACTGTGGATGATAGAGTGGTTCATAGAAACTTCAAGGACAGAAGAGAAGCATGTTGGAATGCAGCTAGAGGTCAGGTGGGTATGGGCTAAGATATGAGGAAAAACAAAAGGTTTAGTTGAATCACAGGTGCTCAAAGTATATTCAGTTGGAGCTAGCAGGTAAATAACCAGGTCTACCAGTCTGGGACTTGAGAAAGATCATAGCTGGAGATGTAGATTCTGGCATTACCTATAGATAGAGTATAACTGGGGTCATGAGAACAGGTCCCATAATCCAGGGAAAGTGTACTGGGTGAAGGGAGGTAGGGACTAGGGATGGACCCCTGGGCCTGATAGCAATTCTGCAGCTTTGACTCTGTCCTATTTTTTGGTAACCATGTATTTGGAAGACCACAGACTTTCCAGGTTCATATTGAATACCACCAACTTAAGCATGTAAAAACAAATACACTCAAGTCCACAGCTATAAAGGGTGATGGCAAAAAACTAGACTTTGATGATCTGATTTTATTCTCTTCACTTATTCTGCTAATTTTATTGTTTATTATTTGCCATTCCCATAAATTAAAAGTGTAGTTACTATTCATAAGCCAAATGTCCCTTAGGAATGCATTCAAAATTATAACTGCAATAATTAAGCTAAACAAAATCTAGAAGGTAAAGTTTAAAATCTGCCCCCTCTCTCTGCCTCCAAGCAAGAAAAAATGGAAGTCAAATCTGTACCTGGCAGGGATTCCATCCAACCATCACATGAAATGGGAGCCCTGGGTTCCTTCATTTTTAAAGATAAAAACCTGGGGATCATTAATGGACATGTCACATTGACATGTCCTTCATTAAGAGTCAGCCAGGTACAGATTCTAGTCCATCAAGCTACGTACCTGTGTTCCCACCTCTCTCACATCTTTGTCCTTCCTCCACTGTTATGTGTAGCCATCCAGCCCAGAACATGCAAGAATATTGTTAACAAGCCTATTTTTCCTACACCTAAGGCAGGCAGAGGCTATTAGTCTATTTCTTATGTGTTTTTGTGTCTATTCTTATATATCCTCTCAAATTTTTAAGTTTTTCATCTATAAAATAGAAACTGTACTGATTTTTTTCTACTTAACACTTTTACATTACAAACTCTGGCTTTGACTGTTATTCCTCTAGGTCATTGGTACAATTTCTCAGCCAGGTTACTCCAGGCACTTCCAGTGCCTATGATATCAAAATACCTTTGACCTCCAAAACCTCCAATATAATGCTTCACATTATATTGAAAAATAATCCAAAAGAAATAATAATTTGTGTGCCAGAGACATTCATTGAAATATTATCTTTCATGGAAAGACACCTCACAATAAAAGTATTTTATGCAGCTCTTACAATGGTATATTTATGAAGAAAGAACTAGAGGAAAAAAAATAGAGGAAATATCAAGTGATAGTTCTGTAATAATCATAGCTATATAGAATGATGTATTCATATAAGTAAAAACCTTAAAAACATTCCCATAAATTTTTCAGAAGTCAAATTCTGGAGCTATTTGCTGATATATATATATATATATATATATATATATATATATATATATATGTATTTAAATTTTTCATAAAATCCCTATGTGCTAGATATTATCATCACTGCCTTTTCTATTCAACAGAGGAGAAAAATGGGCTCGGGAATCACCCAAGATCAGTATTAATATGTTGGAAGAGCAAGATTATAAGTGGAGTGTCTTCTTTTTATTGTTTTTCAAAAATAATGTTGAATGATTTTATGCAATTTTTGTTTTAATATTTGTGGAAAAGAAAAATAGAATAATGGGCTTTGTGTTGCGGTAAAGAGTGGAACTAGTTCGTTCTCACTTCTGTGGTTTGACAGGCAAACTTTAGAATTGGGCAGGCTCCTTATTCCATTGCCAAGTAGAGAACGCTTTCCAGTTTATCTGGATGGTGAACATCTCTGCTTGGTGTCTCCTGGGTTCTCAGACAGACATCTCCCCTTGTGACTTTTCCCATAGTCACTGAGGACAATGGCTGAGAATGTCTGTTGATCATTAGTTGAATACAAGAAATCCAGTTGAGCTGTGGCTTCCGCTGAAATCATGTCACTATGTGGCTTTAAAATGTAGGAAAGAAGGAGCCCTGTGTCTCTATCTCAGCTGGTTCCAGCCCCTTTAAGATAAGCTAACGTGAGCTAGCTCAGTGCATCACAGAGAGAAAGCTTGAAGACTCACTTAAATGATTGACCTATTTTTGGGCTCTCTGTTGTTGCAAATTACAAGAATATACTGTGTGCATTTTCAGGCAATTTGATACTATTACCTTAAAATTCACAGGTCCACCTCCCCCTCCCCTCCCCTTTTCAAATGGAATATCTGACCTTTTCCCTTGGCAGCCTGCTTCTCTTTTCCAGGTAACCAATGATGATTTTATACCCTGGATGATAATCAATATGTAGAAGCTGTCTTTATTGATTTGGATAAAACCACCAATTATGGCTATTTTGAGCAGAGCTCAATGAGATTAGATGTGATTACCCGGCAGTGGGGTGTGAGCCCATCGGCAGCAGGGGCTGCTGGGAGGCTGTTTAATTGTTGCAGATGAAATGCAAATGGGCACAATCTCCACCCTTTGTGGGGCAGAACCTCCAGGGTGGATCACCTTGTCACGTACATTTCAGATGACAAGCACTAAGGACCCTGTGAGCCTATCTCAGAGATGGCAAAGTTAGAATGGCTCAAAGAGAAACAATGGCCCCCATGAATCTTGTTCAGTCCCTGCTCTGTCATTTACTTAGATATCAGAGGAAACAACATTCCCAGAATACCAGTGAGGCACATCAGTAAAAATGTTAGGAGGCAGGAAGAGAGAACACAGCAGGCTTTAGTGCGGGCAGATGTCCTTGGCTTGGAAGGCCCTTCCCACAATCCCCACACTTGCTGATAGTCTTCGATTTGCTGTCACCTCCTCAGAGACTCTTCTTCATCTTGGCTGGAAGATGCCCTCATAATTCAGTGATTGGGAGCATGGACTTTGGAGCTAGCCTTCTACGTTTTAGCTAAGCAACTTTATACAAATGACCAAGCCTGTGCCCAATTTGTAAAATAAGGTCAATAACAGAAATACTTCACACAACTTGACCGTCCTTCCTAGCCTTCTGTGTGCATGGAACACAGTGGAGCCAGAGACCCGAGTGTACCCCTCTGCTCTCCACACTTACTAGTGATTTAGCCTATGCTGATACTTTTGCACCTGCAGCAGCTACCTGGTTTCACATGTGTGATGATGTTGGCTCTACCTGGTTATCCTTTTCTTCTTCTCAATCAGTTTCTGAGTTGCTAATCTGGGCCTGAGCTATCTGTAAACACACATGCCCTTCTGCCATTGAAGGCTTGGTAGTACCAAAAAGTTATAACAATGGTAATGATGGGGTTATATTCCACTCATTAATTTATTAATTTTTTTCATTAATCAATGAGTATTTACTGAACATTCACTAAATGAGGCCCTGTCCTGGGTGTGGAGTTCTACACTGAGCAAAATGAGTGTTTCTGAAGCCCTGGCTGGAGAGCTCAGTTGGTTAAAGCATCATCTGTATGTGCCAAAGGTGTGGGTTTGATTTTCTGCTCAGAGCACAAACAAGAATCAATTAATGAAATATATAAGTAAAACAACAAATCAGTCTCTCTCTCAGGTCAACAAGTAATGTTTTTAAAAAGTCTCTGAAACAATGGAGCCTACATTCCAAGCATGGGGAAGAGATACTAAACATACGTAAACAAATAAACAGAACAAGACCACTTAAGTGCTGTGGGACTGCAAAGCATGAGATGTGGCTGAGAGTGACCGGTGCCTGGGTCTTGGGGAAAGGCTGCTGACTTGATTAGACAGTGCCTCCTCAAAGAGATGGCATTGGAACCAAGACCTGAAGGCTAAGAAGGATCTCTCCAGGTGAAGCTCTGGGCAGAGTTGCAACAAGGCCATGAGGTAGGATCAGGCTAGTATGTTTGAGGACCACCAAAGCCAAGCTGGAGAGCCTGTGTTGAGCAAGGAGAAAGAATCTCTTGGAGCAAAATCCCAGGGTCTCAGCCCCCATGGAAGTCATAAACTCCTATTTTGGAGTTCCTGCAATGACCCAGGAATGGTCATGACTCAACTTCTGTTTCTCTTATGGTGACTCTCCCTAGAGTCACACTGAATGTGATGTAGGGCCCTGTCTTACTGTTCTCAAAGGTTCTGCTCATTGTACAGTATTACCTATGCAGGCAGAGTTCTAGCTTCTGCCCTGGCTCAAGATCAAGAATAGGGAGGCATGACTAGGTGGTAGAAATACCCTTTTTTCTTGTGATGCATTCAGTTCTTAGCCCAGGGAGTATTTGTGGTAGTCATTCACCTGCCAGCCCTGATGGAATAAAGCCTATTTATATGATGATGTTTTCAGTTCATTCAGTTTGCCTTAGTGGCACCTAGAACCCTCTTACCATGCTTGGAATTCAAGCCATTTTGAAAGAGTGAAATCACATTCCATTCTGTGTCACCCTTTCTTTTCTAATATAAGGGTAGGAATACATGTATGAACTTGAGCAAGGGACATATTTCCCTTCACCTCATCTTCCTTATCTGTAAAATGGGAAGAATTACAATAATGCAACATAGACCATAAAGTACCAGGACAGGGCTTATCACATAAAGAGACACATAACAATTTTTTTTTTTTTGTCATTGTTGTTACTTCTGGACCAACATATGCACCTTGATTTTCTTCTTTAATCATAGTTCTTTCCCCACTTCCTAGGAAGTTAAGACATGATTTTTATTCCCCGTAGTTTAAATGAGCCTCAACTTGGGCATCAACTATCAGCTCAATTTTTGAAATACTAATTCCTCCAATGAGGATCCCCAGGCTCTCATACAAGCAGAATTCTGACCACCTGCCAAGAGCATCTGAATTTGCAGGAGATACACAGCCTCATTCATTTTCCTGAGCCCCTTAGTACTGCAGAGAAATTATACAATACCAGTCACTTTAATTTGTACACACATCTGGGTGCGCATTAAGTTCATGGAAAACAAGCATGGAAAACCTAGAAGCTTCCTTACCATTTTTCCTCTTGCTTTTCTTATACCTTTGAGTTGCCAAAGACCATTCTTGTTAAGTCAAAAACAAACAAACAAAACACACACACACACACACACACACACACACAAACAAGCATAGTTAGCTTTTGGAGAAAGCTTCTTACAAAAGCTACAAGCTTTTTTGGGGCTAGAGGATAGAACAATTGAAAACTCCAAGTGTGACTTCTGGCCCCATCATTTAACGCTGAATTCTTCTCTCTGAGACCCTGTGATGGTCTCCATTGCATCATTTAGACTCCTGGCATGCACTTAAATCCTATTCGTGTGAAGAGTAGCTCAGCTTTCTGCAAAGGTAGAATATACAAGAGGCTCTGCGGTGTTGTTGGAACAGGGTTGATGAGAGAATTTTCCTTCTAATCTTCTTTCCATTCTGATAGCAGCCTGGCATTTGGGAGGTGGGAGGATCATAGAGATTAGGACGACATAGGGTGAGCAAAGATAGGGAGCAGTATATAATAAAGGCAATTCTCGCTTCTCAGGTACACATTTTACACTAAAAATTTTTACTGCTTCTCAGCACCTTGCCAAGAGCTCTTCAAAAGGTAGTGAATATGTTAGAATTAAGGGTCTCTGGAACTGAGAAGAATGGTTCCAGCCATGGTGTAGGTCAGCACTTCTGAGAAAGTTATCAGTTTTTGTGCCCATGTTTGTCTCCATGTAATTTTAGAGGCAGGAGGTCAACCCCAAAACAAAACAAAACAAAACCTAGTTTCGGTTGTTTGGCCATCAGAGTGTACAAATACAGAGACCCAACGTGCTAAAACTTAGCTCTAAAAACAATAAAATGCAGGATCTATAAGTCTCCCCATCTTGAATTGCATAATGTCTGTCTGTGGCTTCCAAAAGCATTTTGCCATCTCAATAGGTGATAGGTGATACCTATGATGACTGAGAAAGTAATCAAGGCCCATCCATGCCTGGTTCTCTTTCCCCTCAGCTTGCTTCCTGGATGAATTCCTTCCTTTCTTTATTCATTCCTTTGTTTCAAACTTTATTTCAACAAGTGAATTCATTTCAACATTCACCTGGTGTCAGCCCCCGCTGATGCTAAGGCAGCCCTGTTCCTTCTTCTCATCTCCAAATGTGTACTACTCGGTACTTGGTTGTCTTCAGACACCTTAAGTTTAAGCCTAACTCATCTTCTTCTTTCCTCCTCCTCCTGGGTTTGTAATTGATGGCATGTTGTCACCATATTTTGCTCAAGCTGGAAAAATGGGGGTAATTATTGATTCTCCTAGCTCCCTCCCTAACCTTATACAATAAAACTTACTTGTTCTGCCTATTAATATCTCTTAAGTCTATGTCCTTTTCCTGTTGTCACTTTAGCTCAAGCCAGCGTTGTAGCTTGGCCTAAATCACTTTGTCAGCCTCCCTCCCCCATCAGTTCTCCCTACCTCAATTCTTGTCCAATTCCAATTGATTCTGTGCAAGTAAGAGTGATATTTCTGAAATGCTTATCTGATTGTCTCATGTGCTGCTAAAATCCTTCAGTGGCTCTTCAAGGTTCTCAGTCCAAGCTCCTGTGTTTAAAAGCCTTCCATAACTTGATTCTTTCCTGTCCATATAGACCCAATATTTTTCTTTTTACCACCATCTTCCTCTTCTCTCTCTCTTTCCCTCTCTCTCTCTCTATCTCTCTCTCTCTCTCTCTCTCTCTCTCTGTCTCTCTCTCTCTCTCCCCCTACTTCTCTCCCCTCCATGCATATGTGCATGGCACTCTTGCTTCAGAAACTGCCCTCCTGTTCTCCACTTAATTCATTTATCTTACTCCAGGACTAAACTGGTAAAATATCCTCAAGCGAGAATTCAATGATCACTCTCCTTCCTTACTAGGCTGTGGTCTCCTTAAAGTTAGGGCCCATGCTTCCCTCATTTCAGAATCTACAGTTCCAAAATAGGACCTCCACATGGTGCTCAATAAAAGTTCCAAGTCTAAATTAGAATCTTGATCTCAGTCAGGGAAATCCTTGAGGCAGCTCACCATATTTCCCAGAAGGCCTCAGAACATCTATGAGCCAAGCCAACCCTCCCTCGCCCTTCTGGAAATTCTCACTCGCTCTGTTCACATTGTAGGTAGAATAATAAAGGCAAGAGGGTTGATGGCAAAAACGAACAAACAAACAAAAACAAAACAAAACAAACAACAGAAAACAAAACAAATAAAACCCCTCATACTCTTAAAAAGCTCATCTTTTTACATTATGAACTGAAACTTAATTGGAACACAGGAACCAGTCAAGTTGATTTATTTGGGAAAACAAAATGAGAGTATATTTTTATTAGAATTTAGAGGAGAAAGGCAAGTAAAATGTAGAATGCTAATGCTAACCCCAAACAAGAATTTATAAAAAAGGAGAAATCATAATAAAATTACTATTGACCAAAAGTGTTTATCTTACTTAATACTCCTAACAGCCCTTTTGAATAAGTACTATTTTTACCCCATCTGCCATAGAAGGAAATTGAAGTTCACAGAAGTTCAACACTTTGCCCAGAATGTGAGCCATAATTAACATTTGAACATGTTTTCCTGATCACAGTCTATATGCTCCATCATCAAACTATATTGCATCTCTAAAAAGAAAGTTGAGATGGCCAATGGACATGTGAAAAGAGGCTCAACATCACTAATCAGCAGAGAAATACAAAATAAAACCACAATGAGGTATCGTATTGCCTCACACCTGTCAGAATGGCTATCATCAAGAGGTGGAAGAATGTGGAGAAAAGGGAACCCTCATGCACTGTTTGTGGGAATGCAGACTGGTATTCTGTATGGGAAACAGTACAGAATTTTCTCAAAAAATTAAAAATGGAACTGCCTTAGACTGGGTGATTCCACTTCTGGGTATATATCTGAAGAAACCCAAAACACTAATTCAATAAACATAGACACACCCCTATGTTCATTGCAGCATTATTTCCAATAGTCAAGATATGGAAGTAACCCAAGTGCTTATCAATAGATGAATGGATAAAAAAGCTGTGATATATATATATATATATATATATATATATATATATATATATATAATGAAATATTACTCAGCCATCCAAAAGAATGAAATCTTGCCCTTTGTAATAGCATGGATGAACCTAGAGGGTGTTATGTCAAGTGAAATAAGTCAGAGAAAGACAAATATCATATGATTTCACTTACATGTGGAATCTAAAGAACAAAATAAACAAAGTTGAAACAGACTCAAAGACACAGAGAGCAGCCTGGTGATTACCAGATGGGAGGGGAGATTGGGAAGCTGGGTGAAAAAGGTAAAGGAATTGAGAAGTACAGATCAGTGGTTACAAAATAGTCACAGGGATGCAAAGCATAGCATAGGACTATAGTCAATAGCATTATAATAACTATCTATTTTGTCAGGTAAGTGCTGAAAATATCAGGGGGACACTTTTTAAAATATATGATTATCTAATCATTATGTTGTGTTCCTAAAACAAAGACACAAAATATTGAATGTAAAATATATTTTGAGTGTGTGAAAAATGAACAAAATAAAAACAACACTCAACCTAAAACAAAAAGAAATTTGAAAAATCCAGGAAGATTGTTCACATGTAACCAGCATAGTATATAGTAACTATCTGTTAAATGAAAATGAGTGAGTGAAAAATCCATCTAGAATTCTTGGCTGGTTCATTTTCAGATTTCTTTTGTTCATAGAACAGACTCATTAGGGGTTCTTAGGCTAAACTGAACAGCATCTCTTGAGATTTTTTAAAAATAAAAATCTAACCATTTGCCTATATTGGACAGGAAGATGATGCAAATGCCTTGTATTAATTGCTTCAGCAAACATCTGAGGCAGTATAGTAAGTAAAGGTCTACACAGACAGACCACGTAAGAATTCCTAGAAAGAAGAGTTCCTTCCACACCAGCTCTGTGGTCATTGTGGTCACTGTCACTGAAAAGAGGCCATCCCCAGGTGTACTGTGAGACAACGCAAAGGCCTCTGGGAAAAGAAGTGCAAGAAATGTAGGTGGTGGCTAGAAAAGGGAACCTAAAATTAAGTAATGAGGTCCACTCTGTGTTTGGCAGGAGGTAAAGGATTGTACATTCTTTCAATCCTCACAACCGGTACAGTAGAAATTAGGAGACTCATATGATTTGTGAGAAAACTAAGTCTCAAAGAAGACAACAATGTCCTGAAACAGCCCTGTTACATTGCTGTAACAACATGCATTAAAGTAGTAAATTATTACTTACTTTGCCTGCGCATGTAAGTCACTAAATGTTTCTGGTTTCTCGAGCAAGTGTCATGTAATGCTCTTATCCTACATGTAAAACCTTATCTTAAATATCATCTAGCATGTATAACAACAAAATCTAAAACAAATCTCTGAGGTCCTATAATATTGTGCTGAAAGCAAACACCTGGCCTAGATGGGTGCAGTGTCAGGGTTGTTCAGTCATGCTGTCCAGGGCTACAGGTCTGAGTAAAAAAAATAAAATGGTAAATTCTTATTTGAATCTTGAAAGAACAATAACAGAGAGGCAAATCTCAAAGGCCTGATGTTGTTTTCAATCCATAGTTTTTCATGTTTTTCCTTCAGCCTATCAGTTGGATAAAATGATAACAAACTACCCTTTAAAATCCCACTGAGAGGCTCCCATGGAGCTGACCACACACAGGTGGCTGGGGGCAGAGTGAATACAGATTATGTAGCAATGCTGCCTCATTCATCAAGATCAACCGAGAGAAGCCTTCATGATGCATCTCAAGCCCTCCTCTTCCGACTCCAAATGGAGGTAGCAGATCTGGACCCACCAATCCACATCTCACTCCTCCTTGTGACTGCAAGAGCCTGCAGACACTCTTGTGGGCTGATGTCCTAGACCACGGACGCTGGGGTGCTTTCCTGAGGCCCCCTGGGCTTGGTGGGGGTCCCATAATACAAACTATGGGCTCATGATCTAATGACTTACAGGACCTGTGAAACATGAAGGGAGGCTCAGCTCAACTGGGGATGCTATAGAGATCCCACAAAATATAAAAAGTGAAGCCATTCTGGACCAGAAGGAGGAGAGAAGAAATGCCTTTGCAGGGTGGGGGGCACTCATGAGGATACAAGAGCATATCTGAGGGCAGAGTGATTTTAATTCAGGTTCACATCAGAAGTAACCGCTCCTGGCATCATTCAAATGAAAGTACCAAGGAGTCGTTCTTACAGGAAAATGTAGTGTTGCCTTCTTTTCAGAGTAGCTAAGGAACAAAAATACATAAATTAGGTTAGAGGATGGTTGGCTAAAAAGAAGAAAAACTATTTGGTTTTTAAAAATTACTTTTTTAAAAATAAATATTCAGCTGGTTCTAAAAAAAAAAAAGATGATAAAGGACAGAGAGTAATGATTTAGCCCTAAATCACCCTATGGATAAAAATAAGTAAAGATACTTCTGGCTGAGTGTGACAGTTGCTGAAGTTATGAATATGAATGTGTGTGTGTGTGTGTGTATGTGTGTGTGCTGAATGTATATAAACCTCTACCTCCCAACTAGATTATAAAGTTTTTGAGGACAGAGACAGTTATATCTGGGTTGAGTTGGAATCAACCAAATTCCTACTGATTAATTAAGATTTACTTCCCTCCTGGTTTTCCTTTACTTCAAAAGGCACTGTTTTCCCCTAGTCTAAATATTAGAAACTCTTACTAAATATGAACTTCAGGAGTATAGAGACCACTTACTTTTTATCTTTTTTGGTTCCCTAATTCAATACCACCAGCTAGATTGAGACTCTCTCTCTCTCTCTTTCTTTCTCTCTCCTTCCCCGCCCCACACAAACACACACACACACACACACACACACACACACACACACTCAAATCTTTTATAAGCAAAGAAACTTGGCACTGCTAGTCAATATATATTTGTGGAAATACCTTTGAATGCAGACTGTGCATGAAAGTAATGAGAAACCCAAGGAGTTGCACCAAGCATTGGAATGCTTTGGGTTTCTGATCATGGATTCCTACATCACAGAAAACAGTGCTGCAAATTATAATGCAACTGGCTCATTGGAATAAAAAGAGAAATATACAGGAGTGGGCAAAAGTTAGTTTACAGTTGCTCATGTGGAAAATAGGACACTAATAAGTAATGATACAAGAATAAGCTCTGTTTTGTGTACTCATAACTGTAAACTTATTTGCCCACCCCTGTAATTCATGTTGGCTGTTTTTTTCGTTTTTACCTATAAAAGTGTCTATGTATGGGGCACTTACTATTTACAAGACACCAATGTGAGGGTGACAGCAAAGAATCAGATGTCTACACTCAACACATGCAGAAAGAAAGGGATAGGGCAGCATGGTTGGCAGGAAGCGCTGGGAATGTGTCCCGGTTCTACCACACTCTTGCCACATGACCTTAGATATGTCACCCAACTTCAGTCTCCTTCTCTGTAAAGTAAGGTTACCAGTACCTACAGGATTCTCACAAAACTCATATAAAATCATAAAAGTGACTACAACCTGTCTAGCACCAAACAATGTAAACTAAAATATGATTTCACAGACAATAAGCATATCTGCTATACTCATTGAATGGTTAATACTGGCCATCTGGAGGTCAAATTTGACCTGTACCATGTCTTTAAAACTTTGAAAGTTTATCAGCTTTTAGAACTCAGATTTAGGTTTCATTTTTTAAAATCTGGAAAGTCTGGAAACAGTAGATACCCATTATAGCATAGCAGTGATAGAGAAATAGAGTCGCAATACCTCTTTTAAATGAAACTGCTACCTCTAGTAGCCACAGTTTCCACTACTCCCCTTTTGATTTATGTAAGTTACAAATCACTATAATAAAAGAAAAAAGTAAGTATAACAGAAGAGGGACGTGCCAAGGGGTGGACTCTGGATATTAAGAAAAGAACATTTGAAAAAAACAGCTTGGAGGCCTGGGACAGCTGTCTGCCTGGTGGAGGTGGTACTTGAACTACACCCTGAAAAAGAACCCTCAGTTCTTAGACCATGTAGAAATTATCTCTTAGACCTCATGGGAATGAAAGGAGAAAACACACATTCTTTCCAAGCAGAGGAAACAGTGTGAAGGGAGGTGTGGTGGCAAGAAAACATGGCAGGGAAATGGAGAACGGTAACCACCATCTGAATTAAGGAGAAGGTTGTGAAGGATATTCATTTTCGTATTGAATATTTATTAAGAATCAGTGGATGAATGGATCAGAAAAACGGCAGCACATTTACACAATGGAATACTACATAGCAGAAAGAAAGAACTCTGACCTTTTGCCATAGCATGGTTGGAACTGGCGAGTATTATGCCTAATGAAATAAGCCAGGCAGCAAAAGACAAACACCATATGATCTCATCTAACACAGGAGACTAAAAAACAAAACAAACAGACAAGCAGAAAGAAACCAGAGACATGGAGAGCAGGGGTGGGAAGGAGCAGAATGACTGTGACCAGACGGGAGAGGAGAGGAGGGAGAAAGTGGGGGAAGAAGGGGTAGGTTTAGAAGGGGGAGGGTTTAGAAGAGGAGCTAAAGTGAAAGACCCATGGACATGGACAAGGAGGTGAGGATTGACTGTGGGGGAGGGGAGGGGGCATAGAGGAAAGCAATGGGGAAAAATGAAACAATTGTAATACAACAATAATAAATCACTTAAAAAAAAGAATCTATGTGTCATGTTCTGGGGATACAGAAATGAGTAAGACAGACATGTGAACTTGCCTTCTCAGAGCTTACCAGTGGGGGAAAACTGGACTGATTCTGCAGCAGTCTGAAGGTCCTGTGATATCAAACAGGAGATCAGAATCTCTTAATTTTTGCCAAATAGACTTGGTATTCAGCAGGAGTTAGGATCATGAGCTGTGAATGGGAATCCAGTTTTTCCACCAGTCCCCCGTGTGTGCATCAGCAGTTGACTGTGCTCATCCACACCACGCTTACCTTTCTCAACCCCTATAAATAGAGATCAGATCAACATTCAGTACTTCCCAGCATCCTTGGGACAATGACAGTTTTCAGAAATGTAAAGTATGTTATGCAGATGCATGTTGTTAAGGTCACTACTCTGGTCACCCAGGATCACATTATAAGCAGTGCTACTGGTAACCTCCTATCAAAGAGATGACAGAAATGATTGATCACAACAATTTGTGGATGCTGGAAGATGGAAGTAGAAGGAATGTGGACACAGGTCTTATAACCACACAGACCCAAGTTCAAATCCCTTCGCCACTATTTGCTACCTGTATGACTATGAACATGACATAGCCTCCTTAGGCCAGGTTTCTCACCTATGAGTTATATCTAACACTATCTACTTCTTTACCAGATCATGTGAATAAAATTAGAGAGCTTACCACAGTGTCTGGGATGTAGTATTCATTCAACATCTGTAATGATGCAATAGCAGTTTATTTTATAATGAACTTGTCCTTAGAGATACATACAAAGATGTATATGGAAACACTTTGAAAAAGCAAAAGAATAGGCATATACTACATGTTCATCATTTAGAAATCGTTAGTAAATGATATGTCTCCCCAAAGGTACATGTTGAAATCCTAACCTCTAATCTGATAGTATCAGGAGGTGGGGTCTTTGGGAGTTACCCAGGCCATACAGATGGGTCACTGATGAATGGGAGTGATGACCTTATAAGAGGAGACACGAGAGCTTGCTTCTTCTCTCCCTCTGCTTTCTGTCAAGTGAGAGTACAAGGAGAAAACAGCCCTCTTCAAACCAGAATGAGGGCCTTCACGAAGAACCAGACTGTGCTGGCGCCTTAATCTTGGACTTTCCAGCCTCTAGAACTGTAGGAAATATATGTTGTTTATGCCACCCAGTTAATGGTAGTTGGTTAAAGTAGCTGCAACTGACTAAGACAGGTGCATAAAGAGATGTAATCATGGAATGCCAAACAACTACTATAAGGAAAGAATAATATAGATCTATATGCACTGATATGGAAATCTTGAAACTAAATTTTTAACTGATAAAAGCAAGTGACAAAAGATGTGCATAGTGTGCTCTTGTTTGTAAAATATGGGGAACAGATAGATATAGATGTAAATAGAGATACACACCACATTCATATGTGGTTTTGTACAACCAGAACACACTGAGAAGGCACACAAGAATCTCTTATATGGTACCTTTAGGAAAGAAGAATTTGGAATGAGGGTGAGAGGGAGACTCCTTTCTATTGTATATTCCTTCGTGCTCACAATTCTTAACTCTTTCTGAAAGGTATTAAGATAATAACACAAATAAAGTCAGCTTCCATGTTACATTTACCCAGAACCACTCATAGAAGCCATTTATAAATACTAAATACCCAGGATGCCTTGCTCTGCATCTTCTTTATCTCTCCCAGTGTACCCTTGATTAGTAGCACATGTCACCCTGCAGTTGTTACCCATTGGTGTTCTGCTTCTCCTGGTTGTCTATGATCTCTAAAGGATAAATTGCTGGTTTTTCATGGAATGGGATGGAGTACTGATCTGGGTTCCAGCTCTGCCAGTTAGTTATATATCATGGTTCCTGTTTTACAGATGAGGAACCTAAAGTTTAGGGGAGGACAAAAGGAATTTGTCTAAAGCCACACAGCCAGTTAGAAGTCACACAGTTGAGTCATGACTAGGCTATACGCTTCCTTCCTCCATCCCTATTTATACTTTGGAGTGGCTGAGGAAATACCTGAAGCTTTAGAAGAAACATAAGCCTGGCATTCAAGTTGGTACTAGAATAGAAACTCCGATGCTCATTCTTAAAGACTGGTCATCCCATAACCTTTCCTCGTTCCAAAGACAGGCTTCCATGGATCAATGATTGAAGTGGTGATGTTTCCTTCTTATGACCCCCAGAGATGCTAAGTTGGGTTACAGGACAAGGTAGTATGTTTAGCAAAGTGCTGGGGGTCTGAGAACAGAGAAGGAATCTAGAATCTCCCATTTTCTTGCTCTGTGATGGTGGACAAGTTACCTAACACTACTGAACTTAAGATTCATATAACAACAGCCCATGGGATTTTCATGAGACTCACATATAATCATGCAAGTGGCCCGGCACTATGTCTTTACATTTTTGAAAAAGATCAATGTTTAAAGCTCAAATTTCAGATTAAAAAAAAATGCTGAAAGATTTGGCAACTTTAGACCCACATTCTAGTGTGATTAATAATGGACAAAAGTGAGTAGTGACTTACTGTATGCCCTCTTGTTGACCACAGTCCCCACTACTCCCTTTTGTCTCATGCCTTACTCATTTACACCCCCTGCAATAGGCCTTAGAGCTGTGACTCTGCGGCTGGTTTAACAACCATATTTTGTGGAAGTCGTTTCAACCTTGGATAGTGCAGTGCCCTGACCACCACCACACAGCAAGCACTCACACCCACCAGCTTCTGCTTTAAAGCCCTTTAGTCTGCATTTACAGTGTGACTCACACTACAGCAACTGTGGAGCTCCATGCCCATAATCAAGCTCATTTATTGTCTTCCAAACAAGAGTGAAAAGGCCCACTTTGCTCCACAGCTGACCTGGGCTTTCTGTTACTGAGAAAAAGCTAGGTTTCAAAAGAAAATCCTCAAATGAAAGCTTGTTTTGATTTCCCTCTTTGGCTCAGTCACTCTTGTCCTCCATGGCTTCCATTACACAGCTCCTGTGCTGTGGTTTCCACCTCTATATATGCTCAGAGACCCACACAGTGTATCAGACTCTTCACTTCAGATGGGAGGTAACATCACATGGCAATAAGTTCTGCAAGAGCCTTGCTGCTGTCAATAGAAACCTGTCTAAAGCTCTGAGGGACCTTCTAAAAGATGCCCTTGGACTGGATTTCTCTATCCCACAGGAGCCAACAGACCCACAACATAAGGGGCTCATGTGTATGTGTGTATGATTTATGAGTAAGTATATTAGAATTACATAATAAATAAGCAAGTTGGATAAAAATATCTCTCCACAATTCCTTCACCCAAAGGATATAATGTTAAGAGATAAAGGGGTTGAGTCAGCACTAAAAATGTAAGGTGGTGATTGACCTATGGAAGCACATAAATTGCTAAACTTGTTTTTAAAAATATGTTGATAACCCCAATATAAACAATTTCCTTTGTTATTCTATGTATTTTATCTTTTACATTTAAAAACATTAATTGCTTCCCCAGATGGCCAAAGGAGTCCATCACGACATTTTTGAGAATTCTTGCTTTTAGAGCAGTGGTTCTCAGTTGGAGGTAGTTTTGCTTCTGTTCCTCAGGGACATTTGACAATGTCTGGAAACAATTGTGACTGGCTAGTAGTAGAGAACAGGGCAGGGGGCAAGGATACAGGTAAATATCCCACAATGCACAGGAAAGTACCCATGCACAAAGAATTACGCCTAAATATAAACTGTGCTGAGTTTGAGAAACCCTACACAACAAAAGGCCAAAAAGTTGCTAGTCTTTCCTTTCCCACCTACTAACCATTTATGTTCATCTGTTTTGACCCTCCTGCTCACCCTCTGAGTAATCACACAGATGAAGTAGATTTGTTTACGTTTTTGTTTTTAACTCTTGCACTATCTCCAATTCCAAGTATTACAAATAGCTCTATATCTGTGAGTCAGAAACTCAAGCCAAGGCAGAGTTAGGAAGTGTTGATGAATTTACTGGAAATGTAAGCAAGAAATCAGGTGTCCCAGAGATAAAAGCAAGGTGGTCGATAAGCCCTCCATCTAGCTATCTAGGCTTTGTACTAACTGGATGGTTAACTCAGTGCTTTCCATAAAGGGGGCTTCTCTTAAAATGCAGAGCTCCTTTTCAGGGAGGGGAAAATTGCAGGAGGGAAGGAAAAGGCATGGGGATCAAACATCTTCTCCGCCTGGGGACCAGCAATAAACACAGGGCACAAGTGTTACCTCTCCAAGCCTTTGACCAACATTCTTCTCTGCTTGGAGATTCTGAAAAACATCTGGCCTGGTCTGACACAGACCAGCCTTGCTGGTGAATCTGCCTTGCTAGGCAATACCTAAAACAGGACAAAGTAACTGCCCAGGATGGGATAAATATATACAGAAGACTGATCAGGGACTTCCCATGAGTAAACAATTCCTCTCCGAGTGTGCTGGTGTGACAGTTAATTTTATCTGTTGGTTTGAGTGGATAACGAGGTGCCCAGATATCTGGCTATTACTTCTAGGTGTATTTGTGAAGGAGTTGCTGGATGAAATTAACATTTGAATCATTGGACTTGGCAAAAACAATTTTCCCTCCCCAATGTGGGTGGGCATCATCCAATTTATTGTGGGCCTGAATAGAACAAAAAGGCAGAGGATGTTCAGTAAATATCTGTTAAATAACTACATTCTCTAATGAAGTCATAAAATCACAAATTATGGATTCACTGATGAATGAACAAATCATAGGAAAAATCCATCTTCTCATTTTTATAGATAAAGAAAATCAAGGAATGTAATTATGCTTGCCCCAAATTACAGAATTTCTTGATCTAAGCCAGTATTTGAGCCCTAGGTCGCCTGAGTGGAAACACCTCACTCTAGACAAAGTTTTTGCTCTGAAGGCTTTATTTTAAGAGGGATTTAGTCTTGAAACACCTTCAGTGAGCTAAAGAATTATCTGGCTAGGACATCAGTTACACAATGAATCGTTAATATTGATGACAGTCATTTGGAAAATACTATGTTCGGAAAAAATTAAGTACGTTTCTTGTCTATAAGCATATCAGAGCTTTTAATGTGTCAATTAGTAGCAGGCATAAAATGCAACATTTCCTGACCCTAACTTAGGAGCACATTTTGGATAGAACATAAACTGATGTTGGGCCTTTTAAGAAATCTGGAGTAATTGTGCTGCCTCTCTTATCCTTGCTGCCTGATTGGACGGTGAGCATGACAGAGACATCATCTCACTTCATCTTCAGAATCAACCAGGTGAAGCAGCTGTTCACCATCCTCTGGGTATGAGATGCCAATGCAGAGCATTGATCCACCTAACGAATAGCACAGGGTTAAAATTTTTTTTAATTAAAAAAATTGCCCATGGTTGTTTAACATGGAAAACGAACAGCTTTCTGGAAGGCTGTGCAGTACCAGAATGTGTGCTCATCATCACCCTCACCCCAGTAGTCAGAAAGCTTGGTCCAGTACATATGAACAAATGAAGCTGAATAGTCTCTCAGCCTGCCCTCCATGAAGGAATGGGAGGGGAAGAACATTCAAGATGATGCCAAGATGATCACCTACAGATTTTGCCAGGGTAAATGTGGGGATCGTTTGTGGCCTAATTCTTTCATCTTTGTTCTGCAGAGACATCTCTTAAAAGATTAAAAAATGAAACTGATATAATGTTTATATGTCTGCCTCCCTACTGAGGGCTTTCAAGATAGTAAGAATTTTAAACTTAGAAGAGAAAAAAAAAGTTTAAAAAAAAAAAAACGTTTTCCAATAAATAAACACAGACCAAATTATTTCATAGGTTCTGTCTTTTCTGTTTAAATTTTGATGGAAAGTTATGTCACTTCGAGGTATAGTCTCCTTTCGGATGTCACATCATGATGCTGTATGGTCTTTGGAGCAAAATATTTGAGGAATGGACATTTGGCTACCTAAAGCAAAATTGAAAATGCACCCCCAGATACATAAATCATCAAAAGTAGCACTGAGAAGGCATTTCAGAATAATAAGGAGGTAAATAGTAAAAGGTTGAGAGATTCAGGATCCTAATTCAATCATACTTCATATAGCAGGGTGGTTAAGAACACAAACAGGAAGCAGGATGTGAAGCCCAGTTCTGTTACTTACGGTGATAAATAGTGCACTCATAGCTGTGTAACCTTGAACAAGTTATTCAAACTTTCTGTGCCTCAACTTCCCCTTTCAAATTGGGGTAAGAGTAATATCTATCTTATAACTACCTAAAGACTTAGCATATGTAAAATGCATGGAACAGTGCTTGAAACAAGGTGAACTTGCAATAAATGTTTGCAACAACTAGTATTACTAGCTGTGTGGCTGTGAAAAGTATGTCTCATTTCCTCATCATATAAAAGTGACATAATCATAATTATATCACAACACTATCCTGAGGATAGAATAAGACAAAGGTCAGAAGCTAGTGGGTAAAACATCCCTTCACAAATGTAAGGAAAATTTCCTGCTATTATCTGGTGGTTCTTTTTTCCACTTCATGGAAGGTATTTCCTCTCCATTCTTGGGCCTCAGATTTCCTCTCTGGGCACCTCTCTAATGTGCAAAGGGGTATGCTCTTGCTTATTGTCCTTAGGAGGAGCCCCCAGTTCATCATCAGTCCTTTCCATCTCTGAGTGGTACCATTCACCACCATCCAGTGACCAGAGTCAGAAACCAGTATTTTGCCCTGCTATCTTACTGACTCAGTTGATGGGCACTTCCTCTTGTCTTTGTCTCCACAGAGATATCTAATCTTGTCTGATCCAATCCATTTCTTTCTCCCTAATACAGATAGAGAAATCTTTCAAAAATGTCATTCCAATCACATCTCTTCCCAACTCTAAATCCAATCATGGCTCCTCATTCTCAGATCCTTCTCTAAGAAATAGTCCTCAACAAGGGCCCTACCTGTTTCTCCAAGTTTACCCCCACCTGTTCCAGAGTCCCCAGTTTCTCTCCCTGTCACCAACTTATTTCTACACCCTACCCCGTAGGTGGTTTTCAGCAATCTGAATACACTTAAGATCTTCCCTACCTTGGGACCTTTGCAATTGCTGTTCTGTCTCCCTGGCTTCTTTACATTCTTCATATCTCATCTCATATTTCATCTCCTTAAGACAGGCCTTCCCTAACTACCCCCAAATGCCCATTTTCATGGTATTTACTTCATAGCATTATTATAAGAATTCAATGAGAACAGGGCTTGATACAGAAGAAGCACTCCTTAAAAGCTATAAATAACTATTTTTCTGTAAAGAATTGTTATTGTTGTCATCATTACCATCAGTGTCTGTCTTGGTTGCCTATGAAATCACATGGAGAACACTAACCAGGGTGTGTGATTATGACATGTGTTTGCCTACCTGCATTTTGCCTGTCTGATTGCTAGTTCCATGAGGCATAGATCCTTGCCTATTCTGTTTCCTGGTGTATCCTAAAGTCCCAGCAAACCAACAAGCACACAGCAAGCTCTCACCTATTTGTTGGAGGAATGAATGGAAGTGAAAGGGGACCATGTGGCCAAAACCCCATGAGGACCTCCAGGGCAGCCCCACTCTGGCTCCAGGGCCTGGCCTATCTGCGCTCCAGGGGAACACACCCCGTCTCCCCTTCCTTACCCCTTCCTCTCCCCTTCCCCTCCCCTTCCCCACCCCTTCCCTTCCCCTTCCTCTCCCCTTCCTCTCCCCTTCCTCTCCCCTTCCTCTCCCCTTCCTCACTCCTTCCTCTCCCCTTCCTCTCCCCTTCCTCACCCCTTCCTCTCCCCTTCCTCACCCCTTCCTCTCCCCTTCCTCTCCCTGTTTGTATTCAACACATCCTTGCTCCTGTGAGAAAAGCCCAAGATCCCACAAAACTCTCCTCTTTATTCTCTCTCCAGAAAAATGGGCCAATTCACAGCTGGGAGAATTTCCTGTCTGGGAGTCTGGAAACTGCCAAGTGCGGAAAGCAGCAGCCAGCCCGCGAGGCCTCTGTTGTCATTGGCCCAAACAGCAACGAAAACAGCCACCACCACAACCACCAAGCGCGCCACGTGGGCACGGGCACAACCAACGCGCCCAGGGAACCAAAGCCGAGGGACGAGGGACGGGGCTTGGAGGAGGAGCCTCTGGGCTGCACGTGCCCACGGCGAGGCAGATCCTTTGGCCCCGTGCCGGCAGCCCCAGGCCCAGCCCCCCACCATCTGTCATCAGCATTCTGCCTACTGTAAGTGAGCCGACGCTGACACGCAGCCTGACAAGTAGCAAAAGGAGGGGAAGGAAAAACAAAGCCACCACAGCCCGTGGGGGAAGGTGGCTGGAGCTTTGACATCAACTGACAAAAAGCCGGGAAATTTGAACTGAAAGTTTGCTCTGAAGGCCTTTCGTTGTGAGGGCTGGGCTGGGGGCAGGATGGGGCGGGGGGCAGAGGCTGGCCTCTTGGAACAGGCCAGCTCTTTTCAGTGGACATGAACATGCGATATGATTTATAATTCATTCTGACTGTTCATGGATCACCTAAGAAGGCTCTTATAAGAAAATAAGAGGAGAAAGAAAAAAAAAACTTTTCCAATAAAATTTCATTATTTATTTTTTTTATTTTCTTAAAATATTTTATTCATTATTTTTAGAGAGAGAGGAAGGGAGAGATGTAGAGAGGGAGAGAGACATCAATGTATGGTTGCCTTTCACCTGCCTCCAGCTACAGACCTGGCTGGAGACCTGGCTTGCAACCTGATTATGTGCCTTGACTGGGAATCGAACCAGCAACCTTTGGGTTCGCAGGCTGGTGCCAATCCACTGAGCCACACCAGCCAGGGTCCTAATAAAATTTCTGAAGGAAACACTTCATCAAGGCCTCACATGTAAATGGAATGCAAGTTGGTAATTTCTCCATCAAATGATCATTCAAATTTAAAATTTTCAAAAGACTAAATTGAATAATTCATTATAATCTCTTATAGTTATTAATAATCTATCAAATTGGGATCAGTTGCCCTTTCCTTGCTGTCTGGGAACCGTGAGGTTTATGTTCTCACTGGAGAAACCTTTCTGGAAAAATAAAAATTAAGGTGTTTGTCATTTTTCACTGTGGGTAACAAAAATATTCTTATGTTACCTGTGCATCTACCCAAAACCACAACAGCAAAAGAATTCTAATTAGCTAAGATTTCTGCTAAAATGTGTCTGAATTTTTACTTGTGTGGTGGGAATTGCATCCACACTTAGAAGCATGACTGTCTTGTATTTTCATCTATTGTCATTGAATGCAGGGACCCTTTCTCTTAAAAATCAAAAATACAGACCCAGGTTACTAGGCATTTGATGACCATTTCATAAGCTTGATGTTATTTCATGTATGTTAGAGATAAAGAAACCGAGGCTAAGAGAGTTTAAAAATCACCCAAGGTTACGATGGCAGAACTTCAAAACCTCTAGACTTGAAGCCCTAGCACACTTTTAAGCCTTGTGATTTCACTTTGCCCATTTAGTTCTCACCCAAAAGCCACCAATACTATAAATTCTAATTTCTGCTTTTTAAATAATTATTAATTAAGCAAACACAATTGTGGTCAGCTTTAACCAAGATGACCAGAAACAAACCAGCTTTCATTGTACTTGCTCATCAATAAAATGTTATTATTTGATCACTCTTTAATAGTTGATGACTAATAAAATAAACTCAGGAAAAAGAAGTCTCAAACCCTAAATAATTCTGATTGACAGCGTAATAGCTTGGCTCATTATCCCTAATAGACAGACTATACATATATTTACAAATAAAAACACACACCAGATGTATTTTCATCCACAAGGTGATGCTGTCAACTAAAATAGGGAATGTGCACCAATGTACAACATCCATCATTTTTAAGACAGATTCACCACAAAATCTCCCACTTCATGATCCATGGATGAAAGCCTGTATGTGGGAAGGTGGCTGTGATATTGCAAAGGAGGAGTGAGGTGCTTGCAAAATGACTAGCTCTAACGTCAGGAGAATTAGCTCTGAGTCGGATGCTTATACTCTTGTGCCTCAATATCTTCATCTGTGAAAGGGGAACAATAATAGTATTGAGGGAATTATTTGAAGTATAAAATAAGATGGTGCATATGAAAATATTTTATAAATAGTAACATATTTAACAGTTTCCTTTTACCACATTTCTCCCTTCAAATGTCCTCCTGTTTCTCCCAAACTGATCAGTGTTTTAAAGAAAATGGTGTTTCTCCTCTCTCCTACCCTCTCTTCAGAAGGTGAAGGTCAGTTTGAAGGTGTTCTTGTAGTATTTTTGAGACCAGACTAACATTACATCAAAAGCCCATTTCGAGTTTCACCTGTGGAGAGAGAAGTACACAGAAGTATCTTCATTTCCACATCTTGTGGAATTAACAGAATTTTCAAAAATCCCATGCATAGCTCTTCTAGGAGCATGTTGAGCAAAGTACATTTCCAAACTGTGCTTTACACATGTCTGTGAGTGATGAGTGTAAGTTAATAACTTATATTAGCATTTATTCATTCATTCAGCAAGTCTATGGAGTGCCTAAATTGTACAGGGCAATTTCCCAAGTTTTAGGGTGATAGCAGGAAACAAGTAAACTCAAAGTAGGCAAGAGATGTGGCCCTGCCAGTAGATTTTCCTACTGTGACAAAAATAAAGTTTTTAGTAGTATTTTAGAATTTTTAGAATGCTTTTGAGTTTTTAGAAAATTCAATTCTTGTAAAAGAGTAATAAAATAAGAGCTGTAGAATCTGCTTCCCTTTCTGACTTTACGAGTGTTTGAAGCCTTGAACAAGTTCATTTTGTTGTTTAAGGCAGTTTCCGTATTTCTAAACATTAAAGCCTTTTCAACCTCCTGTCTTTGTTTCCTGAGTTAGCAGAATTGCTTCACCAGTAACTAAGGGCTAACTTTGGGGAAAGTCTATACTTTCTGAATTGTACTTTTATAAAATAATGTCGTGACTGGGAGCTGAAGAGGGATGTGGTCCAACTAGGGGTTTAGATGCGAACAATGAAGCGGAACTTAAAGAGAGACACAGCTTTCCAAGTCCTTCACTAGGGCTAACCGCTCCATAAGGACAAAGACTGAGGGTCCTTATTCGCCATCGCAACCCCCGCCCCTGGGTCCCTAAACCGGTACTGGCCTGTGACAGACATTCACAAGAATTTGTGGAGTGAACAAATAGCTTATTCTGAAAAATAATATCACAGCATAAAATCGTTGATAAGAAATAAAATACCCGCTTATTATAAAGCTTCCCGAGTGCTTTATCGCAGCTTTTTCAAAACCCGCCGAAACAAAGACGATGAGGAGGGCCACAGGTGCCCACGGAGGTCAAGCCTTGGTCCACTCAAAAGGAAGACTGGTGGCTCCCTGATGCTAAGCAATATCTCAGAACCCTTAAGTGGTATCCATTCATGAGTTAAAAGATGGGGATAGGGTTAAAAAGGCACTTTCTAAAAGCCTGAAGTCTTGAATTCTGATCCTGGTTTCCCCTAGCCAGCCATGTGGCCTGGAGCAAGTCTTCTCCTCATGACCTAAGTTTTCTCATCTGTAAACAAGAGGTTTCGATTTCTAAGGCTCCTTCCAGTAATGGGAATTTAGGAAGAAAGTGGAAAATTAAACAGATGTGGGCATTTTGAAAGTAGAGCTTCACCCTCCAAAAGGCCTCTGTTACTTTATTAACTCCGTTCCTGGTCTGAGCTTGGAAAATTGGCAAAATAAATGCAGCTGTTTCAGAAGTTAATGTTGTACTAGATTAACATAGCAAATAGACACTTGCCTAGAGAGTACGACCTTTTGCCAGAAATGGGCTGGCCCTCTGAAAAACACTGCCTGAAAAGTCCTACCCAGCGCACAGCTCTGCCTCTTCACACCTCTTCCTTCCCACAACTCCACTTGCCCACAGAACCAACCGGAACTGGTGTTAGAAGTACAAAGCTTTTCATTATACGACTCGATGTGGTCACCTGGCTAATGGTTTAACCATGACCTGGTATGTTAATTTGGATAATTCCCTTCAGCTTTGATTCTTCATTCTGAGTCTTGGGAAAACTGGAAAGAGTGGTTTACTCATGCACTCATTCCTAAGTCCTTATGAAGTTCTCAGGAAGACCCATCTCCCCTAACTCTTGCCTTTTATACTAGGATTACTCTCTCCCTCTTCCCCATTTCACCTTGCTGTTCTCACCTACCTATTGCTCAACTCACTTCCCTCAACGACATCCCTTCTGTTGACTGTTTCACGAGAGAAAATATTCATTGCATGGAATTGACCTGACCCAGAAAATCTGAAGAGATTGAAATTTCCAAGACACAGTTAAACATGATTTATTTGCACCAGGTGAGTTAAGCTTGCCGACTTCAGAGAAAAGGTAGAAATAGCAGAGAAATAAGGGTCATGAGTGCATTTCTTCAGATGTCACAAGCTGCATGCAGAATACCTCACAACTGTATTATAAATAAAGATGCTGAGGTGTTAAGGTTTTCTAATCGGTTTCACTATTACGGTCCTTCAGGATCCCTGGACTCATTAGAACCTTGATCCTCTTAGAACCCTCACCATCATCACCTTCAGGAACTAGAACCCAAACCCTGAATGCTAGTGCAGTAACTAGGATCCTACTGTCCATCCTTGATTCCCACTATATACCTACATTTTGAATTATCACTTGCTTTGTGTTTACTGCTCATCCACCAGAAACTCTGTTCAAACCTTCTTAGATCTTCAACTCAGCTTGCTCCTATTTCATTTGTTACCATGTTCAAGAGCTGCTCAAGAAAATCAGCTCAAACTGCGGAATGTCATGCCCACGGTGTAAAGGCTGAAGCCAGGTTAAACCAAGGAGGCCCAGGCCCTGGCTGGTGGCACAGTAGATAAGGCGTCAGCCTGTGAACCCAAAGGACCCTGGTTCTATCCCCCGCCAGGGCACATAACCAGGTTGTAAGTCAGGTCTCCAGCTAGCTCTGTAGCTGGAGGCAGGTGAAAGGCAACCATACATTGATGTCTCTCTCCCTCTCTGCCTCTCTCCCTGCCCCTCTCTTTAAAAATAATAAATTAAATCTTTTAAAATAAATAAATAAATAAACCAAGGAGTCCCAAAGTAGCGTATCTGAGCGAATGAAGTCTTGTGGAAGGAAGTTCATCTGGGACCCCAATACCCACTCTCAAGTTCTGAAACAAAAGAGAACAAGCACCAAGTTTTGTAGCAGGGTAGATTCACAGCAAGACAGTATCAATGAACAATTGGGAGTAAGTGGTTGAGAGCTAAAATTGTGGACATGGGTGAAAGATGTCTTCTTAATGAAATAGACAGTACATGGGGCAGACAGGAAAGCTTGAATGAGGCCATAAGAGCTAGACATGCACACTCTGTGAGCCTCGGTTTTTACTGCCCTAACTTTTCCTGCAGCCTCTGTGGATGTGGCCCAGCCTCCGAGAGGGACTTGGCCAGGCTGCCCCATCTCACTGCACTTCATGAAGCCGAGCCAGACTAAAGCTTGACTGATGTCATGCTGATAACACATTTTGGTCCTGAATTTGTTTCAGTTTCTACAAAATTCCAGATAATGGCTGGAAAGCTCAATTAAGTTTTGATAAGGCTGTATGTATGTATGTGTTTTTCAGACAGTAGGGGGAAATATTTTCATCTACTAATAATGCACTTTAGGGGAAGTAAGGCTTGGTTTCATAGGCTTATTATTCTGTGTGAACAATAAAGAAACTCAGAGGTCCTCTATTTTACACATGAGGGATTGGGGAGCAGAGCAGAGAAGCTTACAGCTTGCTCTAGATCACATGGGCAGCTAGTGTTGGAATTAAGAAAGCTCATTTCTTGTAACTCCAAGATAGGCCTTTAGTAAATAGTCTTGTTTCTCTGATTTACTTGGGCAAGCTGGTCGATGGTCTTCGTTTCCAGATGCATTTGTGCAAAACATATCCTCCAATCCTAAACACAGCCAGATTCCACAAGATCAAAGGCTGGGTTAAAGGAAGTCATGCCACACTGAAAATGAAGTCATCCCAGAGAATGTGACCTCTGCAGAGACTCATCAGAGCCCCAGCTGCCTCTTGGTCAACCGGAGAGCCTGGACCTCACTGACAGTCAGGAGACCACACCGCAAGGAGACAGCCACTCTGCTACATGTATGTAGACCTGTGAGTTAAAGTGGGTAAAACAGAACTGGTTGGTTGAGTGGCTTTGACAGTTTGTGCCTTAACTCTCTTCCTGCTTTGGTTTCTTCCAGTCCCTCAGCTGCATAGAAACATAATGCAACTTTGTAGAAACTAGGCAAAAAGGAATACATTAGCCTGTCACTTGGAACTGCTGCCAAACGAACAGTATCTTCAACTGACTGCCAGCCAAGTCCCTTATGAGACTGTGTAGACTCTTACAATATTGCTCATGGAGTGAAACAAAGAGGAAGAGAAAGAGAAGGGTCGTGCTTATCATAATTTATAGCACATGGTTATGGGAAGCTTCTGATGTTACCAGAAAGCTGGTGTCTGGGGTTTTCCTCTTCCCCGGAGGAGCTGGAAATGGGGAGGGGGAAGGGTGGATTATCTTACCAACTCCTTGCAGCCAAAATCATGAGGGCCAAAATTCCTTCCTAGAAATGTCAATAAGATTGAGATGATTACCACCAGTTCAGCAACTCCCAGCCCTGGGTCATTATCATCCCCGCCATTCAACGGTCATGTTGCTCCACCACCCATCCCCACGGAGCAGAAAAATCTTAGGCCCTCTTGTCTTAAAGCCATCTGACGAGAGCCATCAAGGAAGGAACACTAAGTGTTAAATATTGGCCTAGGGGATTACAGCACCTTGGCTGCTGTGGTTTCTAAGTAGTTTTATTGTCCCTGCGCTTCATCTTCGAGAACGGGGAGGTTGCAAGTATTCCAGTTAAAGTGCTATCCTGTGATGAAGGAAAACAGATGGAAAAGTGAGCTAACCAACCCTTTCCGAGGGTTACGACTGCTACTAACCTTCATTGATTACTTCCTGTCGTTACATCAGTGCCTCAAACCAAATGCAATGCCAGGAGTCCTGAAGCTCAACAACAGTGGCCCCATCCCGTCCCTCCTGTCTGTGTAAGTTCACGACACAGAAGCCTGGAGCGGGCTAATGGTTCTTCCTGGATGCACTGCCTTGACGGCAGGAACCTATCTTATTCACCTCTGACTCCCTATTTCCACAGCCTAGCTCATGGGACAAAAGAATGTTGAATGGATGTCACTATGAAGAACCAAGGAGAGGAGGGCTCACCTCTGTGCCTGTTAGTGCAAACATTCACCAACTGGGCCCTGGTAGCACTGTGCTGGTAGCACAGTGGATAAGGCGCCGGCCTACGAACCCAAAGGTCGCAGGTTCGATTCCCCAGGCAGGGCACATAACCAGGTTGTCAACCAGGTCTCCAGTCAGGTCTGTGGCTGGAGGCAGCTGAAAGGCAACCATACATGGATGTCTCTCTCCCTCTCTGCCTCTCTCCCTTCCCCTCTTTCTAAAAATAATGAAATAAAAAATCTTTAAAAAAAAAAAAAAAAAACCTCGCCAACTGGAAAGCAACCTGGTGACTAGTCCATACCCTGGCACCTCAATATGCAGGCAGTTTCTACCAAACTAATCAATAGAAATGCACATACATATGTGATCAAGTTGCGCTGGAGAGAAAAAGGAAAAAAAGGTGTGATTCTGCACAGGCAAATACTGTCACAATCAGGATGCATTAATTAATGAGTATTATCTTAACACTACACGGTGGACCTTAAAGTGACCTGAACAACTCCCCTAAATGTCCTATTAATGACCTTGCCAATCAGGTCCACTCCATAGGGTCTTTGCTGGGTGCCAGTCCATGCATGACTCTTGCACATGTCACTGTCATTTATCTGTGAGAACCACCTTCAAAAGCAAATACACATTTATCCCAATCCCACCCACTCCCAAAGAAGCAAAAGGCTTAAAAGTGATATAAACTTATTATTATCAAGATACCCTTGATGCCATTCTTAGGTCCATTTATAAAGGTATGGATGCTCACTTTGCTAAACAACACATTTTTAAGGCATTATTTTGATTTGTTCATTGACTTCCATGGAAACTCCTTTGACACACCTGAGATTGAGGCTATTCCCCTCCGGAGTTTCGTAAGTAAAAATTCTGCTCCTGATCTTCTCCCTTTTCATCTTCCTTCTGCCCAGGTTTGAAGCCTTGGTTCTGCTTTCCATTCTGGCATGGTTCCTACTCTTTGGAATATTTGTTAGATTGCTGTCATTTCCTTCACTCCAATTTCAGCACTTCCTAAAAATTTTGGCTGAGACTCATTTTCCGGTCTTTTTATTCCTGTTGTTTTCAATGTGATTCTTTTCTCCCCAGTATCCCACCCCCGACACACACCATGACATCTGCATGCTCAGGACCCAAACCTAGTCCCCAGTGGAGGGCAGGTGCCTAAAAGGGCCTCAGGTGACCTACACAAAGCAGGGCTTGGATGCTGCAGATGTCACCAGACAACTGCTATTTCATTCTTCTGCCAGACTTCATCTTCCAACCTCAGGAGTGAAAGAGACTTGAAAGCTCCTCCATGCCTCCGCCTCTGATTACACCAAAATATTAGCCATTAAGGAAAGATTAGCATTCCAGGGCGTCCTGGGAGACCTCAGAAGTGGATTCCTTCGCCTCTCTCCGTAATGCATTCCAGAGGCCCTGTCACACTTGGAGAGATTTTCCTCGTGCCGAACCTAAGTCCTGCTGGAAGCAATTTAAACCATTCCCCTTTGGCCCATCTTTGTGTGGAAAAAGAGGAACGCTCTTTGCCACTGTCCTTGCAGGGTCCCTTCACAGATTCCTTGGCTCCCGAAGGCGTTTCATTGACCCATTAAAATAAGAGCCAAGCAGGGGCTGGGAGATCAGGAGGAGAGGGACAGAGGTCAGGGGGACCATGCGCCTTCCCCTCCTGGTCAGCTCTGCGGAGGAAGCACCCCAGGGCTGCAGGTCCAGGTTTAACCCAGCTCTCGCCTCTCATTTTCCTCTGTTAAGTCTCATTCCCCTTTCACCGCCTGGTGACCTACTTTCCCTGTAAGCAAAGCCAGTTTCCCCCTTGAAGCGTGTAGATAACGTGCAGCCTGACAGACACAGGGTGATGCAGCCAAGCGGCCGGCCACCTTGACCTTTCCCTTCATCCCCTGAGTAACATGAAAGAAGGAGTAAAGACAATCAGGTTTTCTACTGGCTAAACCTGCTTTTCTTTCCTGGCAAAAGGACACTCGGAGACAAAGTATGTTCTACCACCCAAGACAGTAAATAAAAGAAAGAATGCTGTGGGTGGGTAGAGAGGACGCTTGGAACATTTCATTTTTCTAACCGTGCTTTCTGAGCAAAGTGCCACCACAAAAGACCAGTCTTTGGAAACTGAGGGGGTTTGTGGTTGTCTTTGGGGGCTTGCTGACCAGCCAGGATTCTGTTTCCATTTTTCCCATTAGGGCTCAAGTTCTTGATGAGTCCCCAAGACCTTGGGACATTCGACCAGAGGCACTTGCCAACATTTTCCCATGATGAGCGTTGGAATGTGTGTTGGCTGGGCACAAGGTGTTTGTAAAGTTGTTGGTCCTTTTTCCCACCTGGCTTGCTTTCTGGACCAAGAAGTTTATGGACCAAAGACACAGAATATACACCCTACTCTTTTCCCTGGGAGCCTCTTTTGTAAAACTGTTTTATTTTTTTAAATTCTCTTGCTCCCTTCACTTTTGTTTCCTTTTTTTCTAATTATTTCCCCCTCCTCTGGTGTCTCTGTTTACACAGTTTGGAGATTGGGAAGATTTTGGTCATTTTCCAGCTGCTTATGCGAAAGTGTAATTGAGTCATTTATTTTTAGTGATGTCAAGACTTCAAGAAGAGAAATAAAAGGAACATTGCACACTGACTGAAATGTAAGAGAGTCTTCATTTGGGGAATGAAGATACAGTGGATGTGATTATCTTCAAATTGGAGGCTTTTCACTTCTCACGTCAAAACCAGATTTGGAACATAATTTGTTTTATTTTCAGCTGGTGGGGTCTCTATCCTCCAGTGAAACTATTCTACGCCCTTCCAGGATGGATGGCTATCTGACTCCTTCCTAGAGAAGCCTCCCACTATGCCTGCCATTTTCTTTCCCTTTAAATAAGAGAAGATCATCTCCTGAATGGAAAAGATGAGGCTTAACCTGAAGACCTGTGGGGCATCCTGAGATCCTCATAGGGCAAGATCGCTGAAACATCATCCCTCGTTTAAAACAAAATAATTAAATCAATGCAATAACATGTGTTTTACAACCAGCACATTGTAAGTATATGAAGTAACTTTTTCCTGTGCATCCAAATTTATTTGTAAGTCAAACCTGACTTTGGAGAAGTATCATCTGTTCTTTACAAAGCTGACACAAAGTGCTAATGGTATTGATACAGGCATTGTTTACTTGCTTTTGATTCATCCAACTCCCCACCTCCAAAAAGACATATGACAACTATTAATTTGACACAATATAAAACAGGATATTTGCAAATAAATTCTAATTAATAAAGCTAGTTAGTATTAACTGAGTGTACATTATACCCCAGGATTGTTCTTGTATGTATCAGGGAGAAGACACTATAATCTCAATTTATAGATAAGGAGAGAAATAAACAAAGATATTTGGTACTTTCTGAGTTGTGCTATGAACCCAGAGAGTCCATCTCTGGTGTCCTTATTTGTACTCTTTGCTCTATGTGTCTCTCACAGCAATGGAAAAACAACTGACAAATGGAAGAAACATATGTAAGATAGCTAGCAAATGGATATTATTCTTAATATATAAAGAACTTTTGCAAAACGACAAGGACCAAAAGCCAGATACCTCCATAGAGAGATGAGCAGAGAACAAGAATAGATAATTCATACCCAGAAACCTCCAGAGGGTTAATCAACTTTAAAAAAATAAAGTCATATTAAAATCAAAGAAACACAAATTCAAACAATGACATATTTATATTAAATGAAATAATATAAGAACACATGCTGTTTATTGTCGATGAGGAAACAGCCACCATCAAATACACTGATATGGAGGATAAATTATTACAACATTTATGGAAAGCAAATTTTCAGTATTAATAAAAATCTTTAATATGTTTAGTAATTTCATTTTTATTTATTCCAAGTAAAATTTTAAAAGTACAAATGTGTATAAAGATATCAACCTTAGTATTATTTAAAATAATTGTACATCTTTATTATAAAATAGCAAACCATCATCAAAAATCATGCTCTTGAAGAAAATTAATAGACATGGAAAATGCTCTTAATGTATCATTAAGTTAAAAATGAGGTTATATAATGCATTGGGTAATTTGATCACAATAATATGAAAAGAGTGCTTATGTGTAAAAGAAACACTGAAAGGCAAGAGAGTTAAATGTTCTTCCTAATTATGAGACTACTTATGGTTTTTACTTATATACATTCTCCTTCAATGAAAATGAATTCCAAACGTATCGATGGTAACATTGGAGTAAATATAGGAAAATATAGATGCAGGCAAAGAAATTTTTCGGTTAGAACTAAAAGGGAAATAGATTGTATATGTCATTTTTTAATAGGAAGACTACAAATTCATCTTTCAAAAACTTTTTTCACATTAAATTTTAAAAGGATTTTATTGGCCATATTTATATGAGAAATTGGGTGACATTGAGCCATGTCTTCACTTTGCTTCTGGGAAAGACACCAAAACTTTGTTCAAATGACAGCTTTACAGTGGCCAACCGAAAAGGTAAACTCTGAGAAATAAGAGTACATACCTCAGAAAAGACATTCTTCAGGGGAGTAGAGTGATAGAATGAACAAAATCTCCCCTCGCTATCTAACCTCTTTGTACAGGGATAGACCTTAGAGAACCCCGAGAAATACTCTTGGGTGGAAGAAACCCAAAGTCATTTAGAGTAGACAGTGTTAATAATGCAGTAAAAATGTTGTCAACATATAAATAACTCCAACTTTAACAAAGCAAAAATTGTAAGACTTTGGCCCCTAGTAAAAGTATGTTTCCCATAATATAAAACTGGCTTCACATTAAAGTGTGATTTAAAGGAACATGTGCCAAATGCCCGCTGTAAAATATTTACACTCTAGGTCTTGCGACGAATCAAGTACCAAGAAAATCAAAGAATGATAACATTTTCCAACTTCAAAAGCCTTTGGAGTTCCTATCATCCAGAGATGATTGACTTTGGGGGAGTCACGAACTTCTTTGGCAATCTCATGGAACTGTGGAGGCTCCAGAAATATACACACATGCACCCAATTTTGCATAACACGGAAGAAGTTCAGGACTGACCTCACATCCATTCATAGTTCCCTAGGATAAGAACACCTTGTTTATCTTAGGGGACTTTAGAGCCAGACCCAGCATTCCCCTTAAACAATATTTCTTAGTTTTGCAAAACTCTTTTCTCTGAGTGACGTAACTTGCTCAGGATGGTAAAGCAAATTAAATGGCAGATCCAGGATGGAAATCAGGTCTTCCAACTCCCAGGACAAGCTTCATTCTCCCATATACCCTTGTTTACTTAGATTTGAAAACTTCCTTGGTTTTCCACAATCCTGGATAAAAAAGAAATCTCTATAACACACAGCTATGCAAATGCTATGGAAGAGTAATGTATCCCCTGAGCATGCAACACAGAAAATACTGGAAGTAAAGTTAGGCCCAAACACGTGTACACCAGGTCACCAACTCTGTAGTATTTTTAATAGACCAGAATTCATGACAACATCATACCCACTTAGATGGTTCTTTCTTAATAAATCTGGGGCTATCTTCTGACTATGGTTAAAACATCTGAAAATCAACCAGTACGTCTAGCTCTGGTTTTTGGAAGCAGCAGTGAAGTCAAAATTCTCTGCCAATCTCAGTAATGAGAGTGTGATAGATACTTGAAAATAGGAGAGATGTGAACATCAGCAATGTCAAACTACTGCAACTTATTTTCACAATAGTAAGTCATTGTTATTTTCCTTGTTCGCCAGGAGGAATCTGAGACCCATGAGTCAACAAGAATTATAAAATTGGTGACTGAGAATACAGGCAGAACATTTAGACCTTTCCTGCTATTTAACCAAACACCTGGATCAAATGTTCCTATCGACTGGCTATACAGTTATGTCTGTACATTAGTTTGGGCTAGAATGTCCCTCTGATGTAACCTGGTTTATTGGAGTCCTACTTGTGTTCTTTAGGTCCATTCATATCTCACCCTGCCCAGAGAGACCTCCCTGATTATTGCAGCCCACACTTAATCTCACTTTTCCTGGCAGTCCCTACAGCATTTTTATGGAAGGCATATTTCAACTGTACTTACTTACATAATGCTTAGTAGATAGAGCTTACTGCCTCATGAAATCTTGTAACTCTAACCCAAGTATAAGTTATTCAAAGACAGGAATCACATTTCCCCTGGTGCTTCGAACTGAGCATACTGTAGGATTTCAGAAATTGTTTGTTGATTGACTGATTAAAATGAGAAAACAGCCACTCCCTTCTGAATCCAGTCCAGCAGCGTTCTGCTCAGAACAGAAATAAGCCTTCCTGCCTGAGGAACCTCTTCAAGGTCTAGCTGCAAATGCCAGTTCCTCTGCCACAGCCCCAGTACCAGACAAGTCCTGAGCATGGTTCTTCCCTGGAGATGAGGAACTCCCAGCTACCCAGACGGACAGTTTCCCTATGACGAGAAATGTTTAAAACCAGAAGTGCATTTCAAATGTTCTCAACACTATCCCACTACCATCTTTAATTATTATCTAAGAAAGTCATTCAATTCCCAGCCAGGGCACAGGAGACAGGTTGCAAGCCAGGTCTCCAGCCAGATCTGTAGCTGGAGGCAGGTGAAAGGCTACCATACAATAATGTCTCTCTTCCTCTCCCTTCCCCTCTCTCTAAAAATAAAAAACAAAATCTTAAAAAAAAAAAAGTCAGTGGAAGTTCTCAGAGTAATAAGTTGAGAAGAACCTTTAACATCCTTTTAGTTAAATTATGGTCCATCTACGGAATACCATTCAAAATAGCAAAATATATAGACTGCCATAAAATTATGTCTAAAATAAAATTTTCCATGGGAAAATGAAATAAATTATAGATAAGCATTTATTCCATTTGTGTAAAAATGTATACATGAATGCATATACATGTGCACACATATATGCAGACATATGTGTTAAATACGCATGGGAAATATATGGAAGCATCTATAAAAAACAAACTGTCAATCATGGTTCTCTCTCTGGAAGCGAGATTTGGAGCCTGGGATTATAGAACTAGAACTTTAACACTTCACTTCATTACATAGCAGACATTTAAGACTGTTTTTTAGATTTTGGCAGTAAGCATCACTTTGGTTAGTTATACCATTGTAGAATCCGCATTATTAATTTTCCAAAACGCCATGAGTCCAAGTCTTCAATAATGTAGCCTCACCTACCTCTCACCAGCTGCCATGTGTTTCGGGCTCCCACCACCATGGATGGATGCCTCCTCTCCATGCTGGTTCCCCCAGTTTTCTTTTCTCTCTCAGGAATGACCACCCCTCCCTTAGCATGTCCTAACAGCACTTGTACACCCATCTGCTAATGTCATGTGAACACAGCCCAGGTACCTCCTCCCAGGTCCTAGGATTCATTCAGTGCCCAGAGATCCTGGTCAGAGAAAGACAGGAAAGGAGGAGACAAAGGAAAGCATGAGAGAAGGAGGAAAAGGAGAGGGTTCATGAAACATGGACACGTGCTTGCTTAACCATTGGCCTTTGTCCTTGGGAGACATTTTTGTCCTTTAGAAACGCACAAAACTATAGACGATAAATCTGGTCCTGATTGTTGCTTATTCTTCAGGACAGAATAAGAAAAAGAAAAGTCCTCCTCTGTTTGTACCCTTTAGGTATTCCTAAAGGAAGATGACAACTAGGGGTCCTGGTAAAGAAAATGCACAGGGCCTCATCATTTCAATAAAAAAACTTACCAGCCTTTTATGTTAAACATTCATATTGTTTTTAGTTTTCAGCAATTACAATTAACATTGAAGTGAACATTTTTATCATTGTATTTTTACACTTCTATTTCCTAGAAAAGATCACAGAATTGCTAATTCAAAGAGTATATTCTCCTTTTAAACTTTTGATCCATATAACAAAAACACTTTTTTAAATGTGGTAACAAATTACATCCCACTGAAAATATTTGAGAATGCTTATTCAATCACTCTTTACCCAGTATTATGATTCTTTTTAAATGTCATTATTCTGTTAAAAAAAAAAAAAGGGGGAGGGGCGGGGGGACAGAGGGGAGCAAAAAAGGGATGGATGTAATACAACAACAATAAAATTAAAAAAAAAAAAAAAAAAGGCCCTGGCTGGTAGCACAGTGGATAAGGCACCAGCCTGCGTACCCAAGGATTGCAGGTTCGATTCCCCAGCCAGGGCACTTAACCAGGTTGCAAACCAGGTCTCCAGTCAGGTCTGTGGCTGGAGGCAGGTGAAAGGCAACCATACATTGATGTCTCTCTCCCTCTCTGCCTCTCTCCCTTCCCCTCTTTCTAAAAATAATGAAATAAAATCTTTAAAAAAATATGTAAGTTTTATTTTAATTTTAACTTTTAGAATACCAATGAAGGGTTGAATATTTTGATAAGTTTATTAAACATCTGTATTAATTGAGTTTTTACATAAAAACTTGGTAGGTCCTCAATAAGGAGATATTATTGAATTATTATTATTATTTTTAAAGATTTTATTATTTCCAGAAAGAGGGGAAAGGGAGAGAGGCAGAGAGGAAGAGAAACATCAATGTATGGTTGCCTTTCACCTGCCTCCAGCTATGGACCTGGCTGGAGACCTGGTATGCAACCTGGTTATGTGCCCTGGCTGGAAATCAAACCAGCAACCTTTGGGTTCCCAGGCCGGCACCTATCCACTGTACCACCAGCCAGAGCTTAAATTATTTTTTAAATAATGAGCTTGATCATTATTTCATGGTTACTGGTTACATATAGCTTTTCTTCAAAATTTAAATTATTTTTCCATTTCTGTATTGAAGTTACAGTGATTTATTATTAGTGAGTTCAATGGGATTTTTATATATAGAGTATATTAACCCTTTGTTTTGAAGAAATATTCATGTTGAAGAATTTATAGAGCAATGCTACCTAGTAGTCTTATACTTTATAAATATGACTCAGTTTTTGGTTTCAACAGAAGCTTTAAATTCATTGTGTTTTCATTATTTTTAGGTAACATTTATACACAGTGAAATGAATACACATTCTAAGTGTATCATTTGATGAATTTTGAAAATGCATATTTATGTAACACAAACCTTTATTAAGATATAAAATAGTTTAATCATCCAGAGAGTTTCATTTTGCCCCTTCCCAGTCAATTCTGCTCTTACTCCAGCTTACCCCCCAGAAGAAGCCTTTGTTCTGTTTTTGTTTCCATCTTTGGTTAGTTTTCTTTGTTCCAGGATGTCATATCAATGGAATCATATTAATATGTGCTTTTTTAAAAAGTCCTGCTTTCTTTCACTTAGCATAATGCTTTGGAGATTCATCTGTGTTGTTGCATATATCAAAAGTTTATTCCTGGTTATAGTTTATCTATTCACCTGCTGATGGGTATATAGGCTATTTCCAGTTTTTTACTATTATCAATAAAGTTGCAATGAACATACTTGTTCAAGTAATTTTGTAAACAAATGCTTTATTTCCACTCGGATGTTGTATGTGGGATGGAACTGTTGAGCCAAACGGTAGGTTTAATAAGTAACTGCTAGATCTTCTTCCAAGGAAAATGTCTACAACATACTGTCATGTACCACATATGTTTATAGAGTAAAAAATGGAGGGAAATCCTTCCAAGCATTATAGAGATAACCTCTGCAAAATGGGTTACAAGTCATTTTCACTTATTTTTGTATTTTTCTACTTTTTTCTAATTTGCAACCTCATGTATGTATTACTTTAAAACAATATAATTTTTCTTTTTAAATGAGGAAAACAAATATCAATAGACCTAAAACACTCTCTTGTATTCATAAAGGTCAAGAGATACAAAAATTTAACCATGAACCCAGTTGTCCAAAAGAGGAAGAAATGTGTTTGTGGCAGTCTGAACAAGTAAGAAGATGATTCATTTGTGCAGGTCTTTTCTTGAATACATAAGTTTGTGGTTAGGTAGGACTTCCCTTCTCCTGACCTTATTTATTCTCTGTGTTTGCAAAGCATTTTGTACTATAACCTAGTTTACATTGTCCAGAGCTTTTTGCCTTGACCATAAGCACTGTGTCATATTACACTGAGACAGGAACATAATAGATGCTCAATTTGTTGTGAAAGTCCTGGACCCCTTGTAGACAGAGCATTTGACTTGGTGACCATGTCTGTCTAAAACACAAACATGTATCATCAATATTAATAATAGGGAAATTTAAGATACACTGAAATGTTTGTGTACAGCATGAAAAATCTCTAGTTACACATCACATTGGAATGCACCCCACCACTGTGAACACAAAGGAGGCTACTAAACTTGAGGAACTACTCGGAAGTCACTTTCAATGTGATTTTTCTTTACTTTCAAACAGAAACTTAGATTACAAGAAGTCACTGGTCCTCCAACCAGCAGTATCAAAAATTTAAAGTACAAAACATAGCATTTATCAAATGGAAATAAAAAGAATTCCCACTTCTACAATACTTGTTTTATGTATTAGGTCCTTTCAGGTGAGTTTATACATAATATTTTATTTGTCCTTCACAAAGACTCTGCAAAGTAGGTATTAGAATATCCATTTCACAAGGAGAAAGCTGTCACTTACCCCAGTCCATACACCTAGTAAGAGGCAGAGTTAAGATCCAAGTTCAGGTGTAATGAAGTCAAATTCTACAAGACAGGTGCAGCTCAGGTGCTTTCTAACCTATAAAATGATAGAATCAAAGCACATTAAAAAAAAAAAAAACTCACATTGCAGAAGCTACATCCTTTGGGGATGACTTGGAATAAAACACCAACTAATTTCTAGATCACAAAGGTGCTCAACCTGCCTACCTGTCTCCATGAAAGAGTGAGATGAGGCAATGAAACTATTTGTCTCCCAAGCAGTTTAGATATTTTTTATATGTCTACACTAAGATAGGACATCCCTGATCACATGCAGGGATTCCCAGGTTTCTGTCTACTTCTAAGTGGACTGCTGTAAAATAAAAAAGTTACTGAATAGAAATAATATGATAATAAGAATGCAGACTCGAGCCAGAACCCTTGCTTTGCTTCTTACTAAAACATAGCCTGGGACAAATCACTTAACCTCTCTGTGGCTTAGTTTCTTCACTTGTAACAATGGAAATAAAATTATTGCTACCTTATATAGTTGCTGTGAAAATTAAGGGAGTAAATCCATGTAAATGAGTGAATTCATGCTTAAAACCTTGCTCAACACATAGTAAGCATTTTCAACCGAGGTAAACTGCTGTTATTATTTTTCCTTTAGTACACATCATTCACCTGCTCAGAACAGTGTGACCCATTCAGGATAATTTAGGAAAAATCTATTTGAATTGGTGAAAAAATGTGGATTACGGATTTTTTTAGAATCTATTTTGTTACTTTCAAAAAGTTATAGGCATTGAAACTAAAGGAACTAAAAAGTATCAATGCAGGAAATTTTGTAGGGAACTTACATTAAAAATGGATATTAATAGCCTGCTTACAGTGTCTTTGAAAAGTGTCTTTTATTAAATAGTGTAAGTATTCCATCACATCACACTACTTGGTTGACTAGCAATCACTTTCCCTACAAAATAACAATATTATAGATCCAAAAATCATTGAAAATGCTTGGCCATTTCCTTCTGGACATTATCCTGTTTGATTTTTCTTCTCTATTGGATTATCAGAACTGCGCATGATAGTCTAGGTATAATCTGATTAGACAAGAGTAATAAGTAAAGTATTGCCTTGCTTATTTTGGGCCCAAAATTAATCCTGATGTGTTGAGAGTCATTGACTCTCTAAACTTGATAAAAGTTTAGAGAGAAAGAAAACAGTAAATTAGCTTACACAATTATGGAGACTGAGAAAACCAGGCTCAGGAGAGCTGGTAGTATAGTTCTTAGTTCTACTGCAAGTCCAAAAGCCTGAGAAGCAGGAGAGCTGTTGGTGTACATTCCAGTCTGAGTCTGAAGGCAAGGAAAGACCCATGTTACAGCTCAAAGACAATCAGGCAGAGAGAAAATTCTTTCTCCTCAGCTTTTTATTCTGTTCAAGCCTTCACTGGATTAGGTGATGCCCACCCTCGGTAGGGAAGGTAATCTGCTTCACTCAGTGTACTGATTCAGCTGTGAATTTCAATCACAGACATACCTCAAAATAACAGCCAAACACATGGGTGTCTCGTTGCCTAGTCAAGTTGAAACATACAATTAACCATCACCGAATGCAATGTGCTACATCAGCCATATCTTTCCCACCTCCTACCTTTATTATTTTCCTCAGCATTTTTCATCTATCCCTGCTAGATTTCTTTCAATATTTTCCTCATAGTTTCAGATTTGGGGAACCTCAGATACGGATTCTCTTATCATATTAAATACCACTCTCAAATTGTCATGTTCAATATTGCTTAACAAGTATTTTCTTTATTGTTTAAATTATATTTTACTGATTATGCTATTACAATTGCCCTAATTTTCCCCTTTTGACCACTCCACACAGTACCCCCCAACTCCCTCAGGCAATTCTCCACCATTGATCATGTTCATGGGTCATGTGTAAAAGTCCTTTGGCTACTCCATTTCTTACATACTCATGGCTATTCTGTAACTACCTATTTGTACTTCTTAATCCCCTCACTGTCACCTATTCCCCTACATCCCCCTACATCTGGCAACCATCAAAACACTCTCTGTATCCATGGCTCTGTCTCCGCTCTTGTTTGCTTAGTTTGTTTTTAAGATTCAATTGTTCATAGATATGTATTTTTTTGCCATTTCATTGTTCATAGCTTTGATCTTCTTCTATTTCTTAAATAAGTCCCTTTAACATTTTGTACAATAATGGTTGGTGATGATGAACTCCATCAGAAGGTTTCTGAAATTATTGGGAACCAAAAATGAAAAGCAAAGAGCTTCAAAATATGACTGTCATCACAAGACTGTGTTCAGAAACAACTTGCCTTTGGGGATCCTCTGACCTGCTTTCTTGTCTGAAATTCTCTTCTTGCTTTGGGACTGATCTGAAACTAACTTTCCTGCCCTTGCTTTTAAAGGTTCTAGGCAGCCTGGGCCATTTCCTTTATTTCCTGGTTATTTAGGTCTCTGGCTGGTGGCATATGATTCCCTAAATTGAATTATGGTTAAACTGGCTTTTCTCCTCAATCTTTGGTAACCATCTTCCACCATGAAGTAAACCATTTCCCCTACTGGCTCATATCATTTAATAATGTTCCCTCCCAGATAATAAATGCCAGCAATAACTATCCTACTACACCTTCCTGTTGGCTCCTATACTTAGTCATCCATGTCACCTTTTAAACCCTCTTTCTATAAAGGAATCAACAAAATCAAGTCCCTTTAAATACAAATGAGAATTGCAGTGAAACTCAGCTTCAGTCTGATCTCAGCCCATTGAATCCAACCAGATGTGCTATAGTAGAACTGATTGGGTGATGATTTAGAATAACCATGTTGACTAAATGTCAGGACTCTGGAATGAATCCCAGTTCTACTCTCAGAGCCATTTCTTCTTGCCAAACCTCAGTTCTATAATCTGTATAAAAAGATGGTTTGACCAGAAGGCCCCGTAGGTCCACTTTAGCTCTCAAGTTCTGTGGATCTATGGATCTACTGTAAAGTTGCCCATTATTGACTCATAACATTTCTGTGTCATAGCCTGGCCCAACTATTAGCAGTAAAATCACAGCTTTGGAGGCAATGAAACATTGGGAGTCTTTAAAGACATCAAATCAACTTTCCTTTTTTCCTCTCTCTCTACTGCTATTCTTCCAATTCCCCAAATTTTAATGTATTATGGTAAAGAAGGTGCTCCTTTGTGGCCTGAATGGCAATAAGGAGTACTGGAAATGTCATGACAATGCTTGTGCTTAATGGAGGAAGCCTAAAATTTGCAGATGCAAGAGCTTCAGATAGTCATCCCAACTTCTGGGTATTTGTCTTTGCACTTGGGCCCTTCTTTTAAGCAGAACTAAATGGAGACTTGCACTTTCTTTCTGTCTCAAAAGACCTTGGAAACTTTGGGATAAAACCAACCCATAAATGCAAATACCCATGCTCCCTCACACAATACACATTTGAATGGATGTTCATACATATCCTAATGACTATTGGTACTACGTCATAGGATCCTGCACTCTTCCAAAACATCAGAAGGAGGCCAGTTTTCCTAAATATGACAATATCAACCTAAAAGCAGTTAGAAGGATAAAGTCCTCAGGAGGATGCTGACTATTTCCAATGATGTCTTTGGCTAGAGTGGCCCACTGATGGTTTTGCCCATGATGTGACCACAAAGTTTGTCTTTATTTATAGATACATAGTATGTTTCTGTTCCTAAGAAAAACTTAGGGAGAATTATGGAGAAGAGATTTACTTATGATATATCTTCCAGCACTAACAGCTCTTAAGATTTTTTTTCCTACACAACATGCTATATTAATGAGACTGTGAAAGAGTAGTGGTCTAAGGACATGAAATGAGAAAAGGCTTAGGCAAGAGAACAGGTGGGAGCTCTGACCTCGATGAGACTAAAATTTTTTAAATTCTCAATTCTATTGTATTCTGAAAGCACCAGTTTGTTTTCCAAAAGCTTCCATTCATTATATTCCAGGATATGATGCAATCCAAAAGTCCAAGCAATATGATGGTTCTATCTCTATTTACACATTCATTCATTCAGTAAATAGACTCACTGATGGTGTATTTTGTACAAGGTGTTACTTTAAGCATTGTAGAAAGTATAAAGATATGAAAGGCGTAGCTCTGTCCTTTATTATCTAATTGTCTAACGGGCAGACAAAATAGATGAACATATATAATACATCATCTTGCATTGATTATTGAAGAATTAATTAAAGAAAAGGCATTTAAAAGTACAGATTAAGATGTAAAGGAATGGAACCTCAGGAAGAGAAAACACATGGGCAAAACATATGAAGCTATTGTTAAAGAGAAAACCGCAGGCCCAAAATGGCTTCGTTCATGCTGAAAGCCAATGATACCAAACCTAGATTTAATGCTTGATCTAATTGAAGTTTTAACCTCTTCCTGAAATGGAATCTTAGTTAACCAGTCTGGGATTTTCTGGTCAAGCACCAGTACAATAATCTGTTAAGTGGGTCCTCTCCATTCCCTTCCTTAAACCCAAAGGGGAGAGGGGTGGGTGAGAATCTGCGTGATAAAAACACAACCTGCATGATAAAAAACAAAACAAAACAAAAACACACATTTGTCATGCTCTCCCCACCTTCACAAAAACAACTACAGCAACAACAACAACAACAAAACGAAACAAACAAACAAAAAAACACTTGTCATTCCCTCTCCTCCTTTAAAAAAAAAAAATTCTAAGTCTAAAAACATTTTCTTTCCTTTTGTAATAGGTTCCTTGCTCTACCCTTCTTTCTATAAAAACTTTGCAGGGGACTGGTGTGGCTCAGTTAGTTGGGAAATCTTACTGCAAAGGGAAAGTAAAAGGTCCTCAGCTAGATCCCCAGTAAGGGCTCAGGGTTGGTAGGGTATGTATGAGAGGCAATGGATGTCGCTTTCTCTGTCTTTCTCCTTCCCCCCTTCCCTTTTTAAAAAAACTTTGCATTTTGCACAACCCCTCCACTGCTCTCCTACTTACTAGATGAGATGCTGGTTCATTCCCCCTTATGAATCACTTACTAAAACTGATTATATCTTGAAAATTAGTCAGTTGAATTTTTTTTTAACAGTATTTTAAAGGATGACAATCAGTGTGGTTGAACATTAAAAGAATGGAGGGAGAAGGTCTTGGAAAAGTATGAATAAGTTGCGGCAGGTTACCAATGACTCTAAATCTCACACTGACAAATCTGACCTTTATTTACTAGAAATGAGAAGTCAGTGATGATTTTAAGCACAGAATGATTTGAACAGAGTGTTGCTTTCAGAACTCTGACCTCAAAGTTGGGGAGCAGGACTAATTGAAGTTAAGAGAGCTTGGGGCCTTGATGATCAATTATAAGGCTCTTTCCGTCAATTCAATGCAAAATGATAATGACTTCACCTTGGTTGGTAGAGATAAGAAGGCAAAAAAAATAACTGCAAGAATAGATGTGACAGAATAAGACAGCATATATGTGGAATGAGGAAGAAGGAAGTAGAGAAAACCCTGGCATTTTGAGAAACAAAATGGCTCCACTGAGGGACAACCAGTGTATGAGAGATAATATTAATGAAATTTTAAACATTTAAGGAGTTTAAAAATATTTCTTACTAAGCCTGTGAGAAATCTCCCTTTTCAAACTTAGACTTGAATTATGAAGTAGTAAAATCTGGTGCTACTTCTCATTGTTTGTTTATAAATCTAGTCTACATTCTAAACAAAAAGGGAAATAGAAGCACTTCATGTTTTCTTTGTCTAATCACCAATAAAACTGATTCTCCAATACCCATTCACTTCTATTGCCTTATCCACATTGCTGACAATAATCAAAACAGAGCACAGAATGGGTTCATGAAGCATCTTTATCCTTTCTTCCTTAAGGTTACAAGTGATAGCTTCAGAATAACCAACAATTGAGAAAATGCATCCAGTCTGGATTGAAAATCATTAACATCAAGCCCAGAAAAGGACTTTCTATTATCAATGATCATGGGAATAAATGACTCCCCAAGGAAATGGTATGTTTTCTTAATAGCTCACGCATTATCCAGGTTAGTTTGACCAAGTGGAGCAGAGCTAGCAGGGATACAAATTACTGCGGTGGTGGCAAAGACAAAGCTTCTATAAAAAAGAAAATTTGAGATACTGAGGAAATTAAAGGTTAATTTTTAAATAGGAATACAGAGGGGGCTTCCAGTTTGAAATATGTTTGCTTATGCTCTTACTCCATTCCAATGCCCAATTTCCTGAAGATGACAAATGGTCGGGGGGGAGGGTGATTTAAAAGCCAGACTCCATTATCTAACCTTGCCCTGTAGTAACCTTTGAGGCAGAGTTCTTAACCCCTCTGCCTTCTGGGAGAGGCAGGCATTAGAACAAACCCAAGGAGGATGAGAGTTTCTCCTTCCTTTCTGGCTATCTCTTAGCAAAAAGGGTTCTGTTAGTATTCATTTCACCTTCTGTTTGGAGTCAGCTGTGGAAAAGAATCTGCACACATAGGCAAACTGTGACACAAGCACGCAGTTCTGGTCTGGCTTTCATGAAGTCAGTTGTCTTATATCCTCTGAACAAAACGCATTGTGGGGAAAACATCAGAGCTCTTCACTCAGATGCTGTCAGCCAGTGATGATCCCAAATAGCCACTAGAACCCCAGAGGATGAGTAGGACCCACATTTTCTATGGCCTTCCAACAACATGCAGAGAGGTTTTTCTCCAGCTTTAATGGGTGATATACCTAAGCAAAGACTCACCCTATTTCACATCAATTAATATTCATGATAATAAATTCCATAATCAAAAAGTTGGTCATCCATTCCACTCATTCAATATGGATAAAGACCCTGGTGACTAATTGTATGAATCCCAACTCACACTTGCATCCCAGCTGATGGTGAACATAGAAGTTCCACAGTCACTGTCAACTCATACTCACTAACATCTGAGTTCTCATTTCATGTTAGCTCCACTTACAGAGGAGGAAACTGAGGCTTGGATAGATTAAATGATTGGTCCCAGGTCTTACAACTAGTAGGAGGCAGAACAAAGAGTTTAACCCAAATCTTCTGAGTCTGAATCCCTTGGATTTTTTTTCTTATTATCCCACATAGTAATTAGAGGCCATGTGCATTCATTGGTACAAGCACCAAATATAAAATCCCACATAATCTCTAATTGTCCCAAATGTACACTCAAAGCTGGATAAGTTCCACTGGGGGGAAAAATCAGTGAAGCTGTTTCTTGGCATAATGTGATCAAAATGCCCAGTTGAGCCACTATGCTTTTTCTACCCTGAGTGGATTTCTTGGCAGTGAGCCATTTATTTAATTCATTCCATATAAAACCAATGTTTACTGAGTGTCTACTCTTTTCTAGGCGTGATGTTAATGACATGAATTAAGTTCACATTTGCATCTCAGTTGATGGTGGATACATTTTTTCTTCTATATATAACTTACATAGGGTAATTCATGAAAGTTGTAGGTGTATTGAGAATGGTGCTTCACAAATGGACTTGAAATCAGGCTAATCAATAACCATTATGAGGCCCTTGCTTTAAGGCTGCTCTTGAAGGTGTGCTGTGGATGTCCAACATGCCTAATGAGCGATCCTTTGCCAGGCATGGAGCCCTGTTGAAAGAGGGGTAAATATTGCCTTCAGAAATGGTACAAGAACCAAATAATTGCCAGGAAATCAATAATGTGGCATCACTCAGGACTTTTTGGGTAGAGGAGAAAAGTTAATAGGAATGTAGACCTTTCCCTGGACTTGAAGTCAAAAGATCTCAATTCCAGCTCTGGCTCTTTCCCTTCTCACTGAAGAAGTCTTGGAAAAGTTACTTACTTGTCTGAGCTTCAGTTTTCTCCTCTCTAGAATGAGAATATTCATAGTACCCATGCAATGTTGAGGTTACAGAGGAGAGCCAAAATTCTTTCTTTTCTAGTGCTAATAGGAAACTTTCAGATAGGCTTAAATCACACTCCAGCTTTTGCTCCCAGTCCCTCTTTTGCATGTGAACTAGGGGTTTGGTGAGGGCAGGAGGTCATGGAAAACGCACTATCCTTTAGCACAGCAACTGACTCATTGCTGGTGATGAGTAGGTTTTTGCTAAACAATCGTGTGCATCTTCCCTTCTCTTTCTTCTATCTGCTTGTCACTTCACCTTCTCTTAATTATCCCCAGAACTCATGGTTGCTTAAGCAGGAAGAAGCAGGGAGGATTGCTTTGGAAGGAATCTCTGTCATATTCTCTTTTCTATGTTGCCTTCTCTGGGCTGGTGAGAGAGGTCTCTTGCACTAGTTGGATAAGACCACTAAGTCAACTGAGAACATTGACTACCAACCAAGCAACTACATCCCAGCCCTCTGACTTAAAGGTGGCTATTGCAATTCCTTAAATAAGTGAAAATCCTGACCAAGAGAGAGTAAAAACTTAAGCCTGGTTGAACCTGGAACCAACACTGTACACTAGGAAAAGAAGGAACAGGAAAACTCTCCATGAGGCTCTGTCAGTACTCCCAGTGTGAGAAGGCCTAAAGAAAGAGTCTGGCCTAGAGCTTGAGCTGCCACAGCAGTGAAACTCTTTCTAATTTTAGAAATATTAAATAACTGATAATGACGTGACCTTGTTAAAGAACCATGTTGGGAAAGGGGGTGGGGAGAGGGACACTGTTAAAAATAGCCTGCAATCTTTCAGCTGAACGTTCCAGGTAAAATATGGGTTCACATCCATAATATAGGCTCCAAATGCTGAGACACCCACATTGCTGCCAAATGTGTCAAGTCCAAGGCTCTTGTGTACTTGGGAAGATAACCATTTTAAGCACCCAGGAGGGTACCTTTTTGCATCCTTAAGGTGTGAGAGAAGATACAAGCACTGGGAAAATGAAGAGAAATAAGACAAAGTCCTCTTTCTTAAGGGGTGGAAAGTCTAGTCATCAGCCCATCGGCGATGCCAAAACATCCTCATTTTAACATATGAGGCTGGTGCTGCAATGCACAAAACCTAGCTGCGGCCCTGTGCATTGCCTGGGAACGTCTGAAATGTCGCTGCTGGCACGGTATCAAACAGTAATCTGAAATGCAAAACCCAAATAAAGCCAGCAGGCAGGCCCCACTCTGGAAGGACAGAGACACGGAAAACGTGGCAGGCCTCGAGGGTGGACAGAACCCCAGACAGCGGCCCCAGCCTGCCCAACCCCACAGATAATGCACCTCTACGGCTTGGCTACCTCGAGGATCATTAAATGCTTTTAGCAAAGCTGTCTCCTAGGAGTCACCAGCTTTGAAAGCCAAATTGAAAAAGGTCCATCTGATCATGTAATTGGAGAGAAAGTAGGATTGGTGCCATGATAACACATTAGAGGCATTTCGAGATGAAAGAAAGTAAGAGGTGGTCTAATAATTAGCAGGAGAGTAAGGCGATGTGGTACTTCTGGAGGTAACACTGGAATTCATTTTACTTCAGACGCCACCAGTCCCTCCCAATGTGACTCTAAACACAGGAGGAGTTTGCTAAGCATACCTTGACACAATCTTATCTCAATTTCTATTACCTTCAAAACTTCCAGGCATAAACTTTGGAAGAATAACTCTCAAAAGAGGACAGTTTTGCCCCTCAGGGAACAGTTGGCAATGTCTGGAGACATTCCCAACTGGAAAGGGATTCTCTTGGCATCCAATGGGTGAATACCAGGGGTGCTGCTAAACACCCCATAATGTAAGACACAACAAACCATTATTCATCCCAAATGTCAGTAGTGCTGAGACTGAGAAACCCTAGTTTAGAATAATGGATATGTTCTGAACTTCCATGTTTTGTAGGCTTATTTTATTTTATTATTTTTTATTTTATGTCTATGTTTATACCTTGAAAGGCAACAGCCATTTAAGACAAAAGGAAAAAGTTTACTTTATCATCATTACAGTAATGAAAAAAATCCCAGCAATTAAGAAGATGCTCTGATGGTGTTTACCCATTTCCACTAGGGAGGTCTTAGAGAATGGAGAACTTGGGAAGGGGAAAGGGGCTACTGTAACAGATAGAATCTTTTTCAATGTAAGCTTGTTCCTGCATTTGAGAGCAACAAAGAATGCTTCTGGGACCACACAGCCTGAAACAATATTTTGGAAAAGCCAAATGTGAGGATGCATGATTTTCTGTTTGCTGGGAGTGGACAAAATTCTTCCTAAATGGTGACGTGGATTATGTGATTCTCTTCTGGAAGGCTTCAATAGTTCCCCACAGCACACAACACAAAATACTATGTGGTTTGCTTCAACCTGGCTCCTACGCATCTTTCTAACCATACCATCTCCCAGATTTTCCCAACTCACACTTTTGCCCAAGTCATACTGAATTTCTTATCTTACCCAGAATATAACAAACCTATCATATTTCCTTTCTTGTTTTCCCTCTGCAAGGTCTTCCACTCTGCTTTTCATCTAATACTTAGCATTTTCAAAGACTTACCTCAAATATTTTCTCACCTGACACCCGTCCCTGCCCAATGTCCTTGCCTGAGTCTGGTGCCCCTCTTGTGGACTCCCAGAAGCACCTGTACGTACCTCCAATATAACACCTGCTGCTCTAAATTTCAACTAACTGTGCATTGTCTCTGCATCTACATCAACCCTTGTACCCCTTCCCAGGCCTGGTGCAAGGCTTGGAGTTCCTAACAAGACTTCAATAACTATTTGAGGAAGAAATTTTAAAAAAACAGAGAGGGATGGAGACTACTAAAGAGAGATGGAGGAAAAGAAAGGAGGGAGAAGGAGGGAGGGAAAGAAGAGAGAAGTGGGGGCAAGAGAAGGAGGTGGGGAAGAATGCAGATTGGGATGGAGGGAACTAATGGGGGGACGGGGGATAGTTGGAAGGGGGAGGGAAAGGAGGAGAAAGAGAAGGAGAAGGAAAGAGAGAAGGAAAAGTTCTGCTCTTGTCTCTTGCTCAGAAAAGATTTCTCTGATCTCTGAAACTTCAGTCAAATCCCTGCCTTAACTCTTTTCAAGAAACACATAACTCACTTTCCTAGAACTTCCCACGTTTATCATTGTGGGTGCATTTACATCCGTGTTGTAACTATCTTGTAAGCTCCATAGGTCAGCATCTGTTTCTTACATCATTGTGCCTTCACCTCATAGTGTGTCTACACAAACAATTTCCTAAATGAATGAAAAGGTGGACAGATTGGTTGGGTAGGGACAGGAATTAAGTTTCTTTTTTTTTTTAAAGATTTTATTTATTATTTTTAGAGAAAGGGGATGGGAGGGAGGCAGAGAGGGAGAGAGACATCAATGTATGGTTGCCTTTTACCTGCCTCTAGCTACGCATCTGGCTGGAGACCTGGCTTGCAACCTGGCTGGGGAATCAAACCAGCTACCTTTGGATTCACAGGCCAGCACCTTATCCACTATGCCACCAGCCAGGGCCAAGGAGCTAATTTTCTTACTAGGAAATCAGTCACTCTCTATTTTTTGTTTGTTTGTTTTTTATAAATACATTTGGGAAGTTAGATTTGATCTTTTTACCTCCACCTCAATTTGTCCATATTAAATATATATATATATATATATATATATATATATATATATATATATATATAAAACATCTTTTGGTTCTGGGTAGAATTGTTCTGAAGCATTCAAGACAGTGGCATATACATTCTCACTTTAAAAAAATCAATCCCAGGAGCAATTTATTACAGGGAAATTTCCTGGACTCCAAGAAGCACCTTGAAGTCAGGAGATGATTAATTTGATATAACTGAAGAGCTGCAAACATCTGCTCCTCGTTGACATCTGCCTCTCATTAAGTTACAGCCCTCTGTCTCTCTCTGCACCAAGGGGCTGGCTTGTGTGTTGATCTGGTAACTCTAATTATATGGTAAGCCCTGTGCTCAAGGCACTTTGTGCCAGCCACCTGGTAGGGGCTCAATAAGAACTTGCTCTAGTGCATTGCACTCCAGATCCATCCGATCACTTTGCAAGTCCTCTGTCACTCCTAAAGAAGAGAAATAAAAAGTAGCAATGAGGTTGGCGAGCACATTTTCGTCTTGATGACCTAGTTAAGGCTGTGTCTGGATAAAAATCAAACCCTGGGTTGATTCAAATAAACCGATCAATTCTACCAAAGAGCTTCTAAATCTATTACGTTGGTATCAGGTTTTAATTGATATCTCTTACTCCATTATCCCTTTTCCACCGATCCTATCAATGTAATTGTCCTAAAGCATATCTCTGATATTGAGTCATCCTATTCAGAAACCTCGGGAGCTCTGCCTCTGTAAGCACATGCCACCTTCCTAACCTTGACTTTGAAGCCCTCCACCTCCTGTAATAAACCTCCCAGGACTCTCCTTTAGACAGCCTCATCTTCCATCACTTGGTGTGACTTCTTTCCTCCAAATTCTGCTTGTGCTCTTCCACCTTCATGCCACAGCTTATGTATAAGTCACACAAAGCCCACATGCCATGTATTGCCATCTTGATACAGTGCTGTGTCAAAAGAACATCAACCCACACCACAGAATGTAAAGTTAATGAAATCTTTACAGCTGTCTTTCATAAAAACACAAAAAGGGAGAACATGCTTATAACATATAGAAAAACATCCTCAAACCTGTCTTTTCCCTTCCTTCTGCTCATTATCCCCATGAGTCGAGGCTGTCTTCTCCCTTCCTCTGAGCTTCTACTCCAAACTTTCCTTTGAACCTGTATTAGGTCTTTTGTCTCCCTACCTGACTAAGCTCTCCTATAGTAGCCCCCCTTATCTGTGGGGCATACGTTCAAAGACCCCCAGTGGATGCCTGAAACCACGAATCGTTCCAAAACTAATATGTACTAAGGTTTTTCCTATACACATATTCTTTTTCATTTAAGAAATACTGACCATTTCTCTTTGGTATATTCAAATTGCCAGCATCACTACTCTTGTGCTTTGGGACCATTATTAAGTAAAATAAAGGTGACTTGAACACAAGACTGTGATACTGTGATAATCCACCTGATAACCAAGAAAGCTTCTAAGTGACAGTGACAGCACATACAACCCAGATACTCTGGACAAAAAGATGATTCATGTCCTGGGTGAGACAGGGCAGAAATCATGAGATTTCATCACACTACTCAAAATGATGCACAATTTAAAACCTATGAACTGTTTATTCCTGGAATTTTCCCTTTTATATTTTAGACTGTTGTTGGTCATGGGTAACTAGACCCCAGAAATGGAAACCTCAGGTAAGGGGAGCTACTGTATATCATCTCAGCCTCCCTGGCTCCTTTGACTATTTCTATAAGAGCCCAAGAATACACCCAGCAAGAATAAATAAATAAATAAATAAATAAATAAATAACTTCCTTATTAGAAGACAGGGTAAGGGGGAAAGATCAGGAAAAAAAAAGATATTTAATATAATTTGTCTTAGACCCATCATATGAACAATGTACACTCTGCATAAATGCCCTTTGCTCATTTCTAATTGTCAATTTCCTAATTCAATCACCAAAGCCCAGAACAAACGATTCTTCTCCCTTGAAGTATTCCATGATGTCCCCTTAGAGAATATAAAGGTCCCTGGATCTTTTGCTTATCTATTAGCTTTTGGTATAAATGTCTTATTTCTACTTTTGAAAACTGAGCCTCAGGATAATCAGGCAAATCTTTATTTACCCTTCAACACTCACCTAAAATTACTTCCTGTGAAATGGCTTTTCTTACTGCCTTTCCATCCTTAATTTGGCCATCTCTTTGATGTCACATAAATTAATACTAACTTGATACATCACAATGAAACTCAGTGGATATCTTTGCCCATTCAGGGCTGCATAACTGTGAATGAACAAGGTAGCTTGTAAGCAAAAGAATGTATTTCTTACAGTTCTGGAGGATGGGAAGTCCAACATCAGTCTCTAGTTGCTTAGGTGTCTTGTGAGAGCCCTTTTTCTGTCTCACAGACAGCTATCTTCTTGCTGTGTCCTCACATGATAGAAGGAGTAAGTGGGCTTTCCGGGGTCTCTTTTGTGAGGTCACTAATCCCATGCATGAGGGCTCCCACCATATGATGTAATCACTTCCCAAGGCCCCACCTCCAAATATTAACATATTGAAGATTAGATTTCAATGTGTGAATTAGGGGTTCGGGAGGTGCAAATGTTCAGCCTACAGCAGTAGACTCTTTACCTATATTGTCTTCTGTCATTTCAAACACCCATACACCTTGAAAATGGAGGAATCTCTCATTCATTTTACATCTCCAAATTTATGCAAGTACTTGGCCAAAGCATGTTCTCAGGAAATGTGTGTGCAGTGACATGTTTGCTAGTTGTGTATTCCCCACAATATCTAGTTCTGCGCTGTGCTCATACTAGATACTCAGAAAGTATATTTAGAATTGAATGCAGCAACTATGAAACATTCAGCTTGATTGAATTTCCTTTTCTTGACATAACTCTGTGTGGTGGTCTAAAAATGTTTGCCAAGTTAAAAATGGTGGAGAGATAACAAAGGATTAAAAATAAACTGGTTTGACCAGTTTCTTGCCCTCTGTATAGAAAACCAAGCTTGGAGCTTTGTCACAGGACGAAATCACACACTCAGGCAACGCTAATAAGCTGAGTGCAGGTCCTTCTGCCACAACCTGCAAGGTTGAGAGACTTTTCATTTCTGTATTAGAATATTTTGTTATACTAGGCTCATGTGGCTCCTTTGGTTAATGATGACAAGAAATGTGACTCTAGGGCCGCATAACTGAGAATACTACTGGCCTAAAAGCTGGAGCAGGTTGATACAATTGGCAAACCCCACCTAGGCTGCTCTTTGCAAGAAGGGGAACAAAATACAGTGAATAAACTTAATCACTTTTATGAATTGTGCGGTTAATCACTAGCACCCCTGGACTGCCCTCCAGGCTCCATAACTTAGACCCAACCCACAGAAATGGGCTCACTGACTATGCTTCCAATGTATAATGGGAAAAATTCACATGCAAAAAATGCATTAATTCTTTTGAAAGTCAGCTCTTCTCCTCCTGTGCAGTGGGGGCTTGAAGGAAAGAGGTCATATTTTCTTAGGCAAAGCTGTTGAGTCAGAAGTCCAGAGCAGAGGCAGGCTGGGGAAAGCAGGTACTGTTGGTGGCCTATACATGCTCTTAGCTCCAACCCCAGGGATGGGTCATGAACCCATTCCCCTTGATAGTAATTGGTTTAGATGGTGGCACGGATGTAATTCAAGCCAACAAGGTGTGAGGGGAATTCTGTTGGAGGATTCAGGGGAAGATTTCCTGAAAAAAAAGAAAAGTATATAGGAAAAGCTGGCCTCTTCCCCTCCCTGGACATGTCCTGCCTGGCTGTGGCAGCCACAACTGCAGCAGTCACCCTGCAACCAAGAGAGAACTAAGGCTGAGGACAAAGACACAGATGGCAGAGGTGAAAGATAAAAAGACCCCAATTTCTTGATACTAACACCATGCTGCTAAATAACCAACTCGGGAGGAGCCACCTTACCTCTGGAATATTTTGTCATGTGAAATAATACATTTCATTACTGAGTAAGCCACTGAGAATTAGGTTTCTTCTGCTACTTGAGGCTAGAATAAGCTTAATACATTTGGCTTATTGAGTTGGCTGAACATATGAAGATTTTTCTAAAGGATAGCTTTTACACATCATAGTACATCATAACAAATAGGTGAGACCCAGTACTTGTTTCAGTCACTTCCTTTTCACATCCCTGGTCCTACTTCCTTCCTGTGGACAGTGTTCCTGGCCTTCATCCTCAACTGGGTGACTCATTGATTGAATGTTGAGGTCTACACTGAACCACTGAATCTATATAGCCCCTTAATTTTATGCCCAAATCACACACCTCCTCTTTCCTTCTTTCTTCAGATTCATAGACCACTTAACGTGCAAAGTCAGCCCCCTGACATCTCTTCCTTGTCCATCTATACCATTTATTAAGTTCCTGAACAGAGCCAGCCCTTGGTTAGGCTCTTCATGAAGTAAAGGGACAAGTTACTTCAAACAACTACATAGGTATTCCTATAGAATATATCAGTTATTGATTTAGTTTATTCAGCATTTAATCAGCATTTTAATCCAGTCCATGTATTCTGCTAGGCTTTGAGGATACAAAAACTAAATGAGCTTTATATTTACTCAACAAATATATCATGAGTGTCTGTTTTGTGCCAGCCAAGCACTAGGAATAAAATTGTGATGGGAAAAATATGTGGAACTTGCCCACAGGACCATCTCTGGAAAAGACATTTATCATATATTCACTCAGACACTAGGTGAAAGGGAAGAATCAGGCAAGAGAGAACATTCTAGGCAAAGGGGACTGGACAGACAAAAGCACTGAGGTAGAAGTGGGGTGGTGTAATTCAGAAACTGAAAGTCCAATATGACCAGGGCATCATGAACACAGGAAACTGGCTAGAGAAGTAAGAGGCAAGGGCTAGGTCACAAAGTGCCTTTTATACCTTGTTAAAGACTTTGAACCTTTTTGTAAATGTCCAGATGTGACACTGGAAATTTTTAAGCAGGAGAGTAAACTGACCAGACTTCTGCTGGAAGGGCCAAGCCTGGAGTCAGGAAGACTAATAGAAAAATAAACAAAAAATAAGGAATGATTTAACAATGTTTGTGGCCATGGGGATGGAGCAAAGAAGATAGGCAAGAGATATAAAGTTGGTATGATCAGCAGAAGAAAAGGATCAAGAAGCTACTGGAGGAAGTGAGGAAGAAGGATGGAGAGATTAAGGTAAATCCCCAGGGTTCAAGGGGAAATGGTTAGAGGAGGAGTGGAATTAGGGTGCATTTGGTTAGTGACATTTTGTGTCCAAGGTGGAACATCCAAGTTAGATGTCAAGATACACGAGTTGAAGCTCAAGGGGAAATCTGGGGAGGAGAAATAAATTTGGGTTCCATAGCAAATAGGGGGTGTAATGACATAGGAATGGATATTGCCCAGAGAAAGAATATAAAAGAGAGGGATCCCTGAGGACAGTCTATGTCCTGGGGCCTTGGGCAAGAAGACCAAGGGAGGTCTACATGCACATGGTTAAAAATTTGAAAATGAATTTGAACTAACTGACTAAACACAATGTTGAGTCTGCCTACCTTTAAAATTATATCTTTGTAATAACACCATTTTAAATGATGGCTTTAAATGAAATTTGGTAAAAAATTAAGATGACTTGGTCAAGTATTATTTTGTATGTCTGCATGTTCTGTTGGATGGCCAGTAATGTGCAAATAAGGGATAAAAGAGTCATTATGCACTTAATGAGTTCTTATAAAGCTATCCCATGAAATTTATTTTCTTGCCTTTATTTCAACAAATCACAAATTACGTTGTTATAATCAAGATTCTCACACAATTCACATTCTTTTCATAGTAGGGCCAAAATAGAAAACTGAGGCAATAGCAATTGAAAATGTCAAAAATGTTAAAGTAATATTTCAATTCAGAAATGAGTCATGAATTTTACATATCATATATACAGAATATATAGAAAATATTACAAAATATTTTAACTTTATTATCTCTTAGAGTAGCATCTAGATTTATAGAGATATATAAAAATCTCAGTATCATATTTCACACTTATTATATTTAAATGTGCATATACATATATCTGAAACAATGATGTTAAATCATAACCTTAGAAACATTTTTTTCAAAATTAATAAGCATGTGAAATAAGGAGATACAAAGTTATTAACAATTGATTGCACACACCTTGTACAATAAAATATTATTCAGCGATAAGAAAAAAGTATTAATACATGTTATGACACAGATAAACCTAAAAAACACCATGTTAACTAAAAATAAACAATCATAGAAGAATACATATATTGTATGGAAAAATGTATATAAATTGCCGAGTATAGACAAACCCATAGAGACAGAAAGTAGTTTAGTGGTTGAAAGGTGCTTGCAGAATTAGAGGCAATGTTAGGGACAGCTAATGGGTACAGGGTTTCTTTTTGAGGTGATGGAAATGTCCTAAATTTACATCACACCAACATCTGCCCAACTTTGTAAATATACTAAAAGCCAGTGAGTTGCACACTTTCAACAGTTAAATGTTATGGCATCTAAATGATATCTCAATAAAGCTGTTTTTAAGAAAGGAAAAAGAATGGGAAAGATATCCACCACATTTAAGATCACACACCATCCTTTGTCTGATTCACCAAATGCTGTCCACATAACTGTGGAAAATCAAGTCTTGGGAACTAAGGAAAATCAAACCTTGTTTAAGACTAAACAGTCTATCATGGTGATTTGTCCTTTGCCCCAACAAAAATAAATAAATCTTCTATTCTTTGAGAAACAAAAGATAAGATAGAGGGACCCATTCATAATAAAGGTCTTTCACACTAAGCTAAACTTGAAAACAGAGAACATTTATGCAAAAATCCATTTACCGTGTCAGTAATTCTCAACATTTCCCCTGCTGTTATTGTAGATAATTGAGTAAAAGCTTTTTCTTCCCTACATCAAGCATCAGTTTCCAACTGATCCTCTTAGAAATTCAGTTTGCTCTTTCAGTTCAAGATCATGACTGCAGAGTTTATGGGAAATGCATATGTGTTTGGGTAAGTGGAACTATTTCCTTTTCTTGAGACAAATAAAAACTAGAAGAAAACAGAAAAAGGGAGCAGTAAAATCTACCAAATTTACCACTACAGAATCACAACTTTTAAAATAATCATCCAGTTGACTATAAGTCTAGATTATGAATCCACAATTTATATGTTTCCCACCTAACCAATTACTCAGTATTTATGTGAGTTCAAGGCACTAAATACTAATATATTTCTTTTGTTCATGTTTTAAATGCACACATTAGTTCTAAAGTCCATAAACTAACTATTTACATTCTAGCAATTATGCTGCATTGAATTTATACCTTCTAAGAATTTATTTCTTGTGACTGCAAGTTGGGAGTATGATCCCTAGAGGTAATAATATCTAATGGGAAGATTAATAACTCACAGGACATCTTATCAATCTCACAATAACAATTGCAAATAATAGGTCAATTAACATACTTTTTTACAAAATGGGAGAGCAAGTATCACTATACGAATATACCCATTCTTTAGGTATGTAAACAAAGGTTGGTCAAACCATTAAGTGACTATGGTAAAACTCTTTACTAAATGTTTCCAAAGTACCCTACCTTGAACACCCACTTGGGTCTAATTACTTGACACCTCTCTTCCCCTTGAGGCTTCATGGAAGCAGAACCCTAGAACGACATCTGACACACAGTATGGGCTCAGTGACCATTAGTTGAATTAAACTGATCAAGTGTCCACAGCTAGTAAGGCAGAGATGAGATGTCAGACTCTACTTACATCACATGTTCTTTTACATTCTGAATAGTATTTTATTTACCCACTGTTACTGACAGTTAATTAAGACAAAGAAAGAAAAAAGATGCTAAGTAAGACAACTAGAACAGGATGCATTTGCTTCATACCCAAGGCCACCTGTGCGGAGCAGCATTTTGACATATAGCTCAGGGTCATGTAGCTCTATGGCTACAGCTCTGTGGTTATATAGCTCAGTGGTTAAGAGTCAGAGGGCTGTGGAATCAGTTCTTTTTTTTTTTTTTACTGATTTATTGTTGCTGTATTACATTGGTCTCCCTCCCCTTTTTCTTATTGCTCTCCCCTTTCCCGCCCACCTCCCCTTCTCCCGCATTCAATCCCCACCCTGTTGTTATGTCCATGGGTCATTTATACTAATTCCTTGACTAGCCTCTTCCCTTTCTTTTCCCCTGTCTTCCCCTTCTTCATACTCTCTGATCACTGTCAGTCTGTTCCTTATTTCCATGTCTCTGGTTCTATTTTGGTTATTTGTTTGTTTGTTTTATTTGGCCATATCCTGTGTTATTAAGGAGGTAAAAAGACTTGTACTTGAAAAACTGAACACTGAGGAAAGAAATTTAGAAAGATACAAATAAATGGAAGCATATACCATGTTCATGAATGAGAAGAATTAACATCATTAAAATGGCTACACTACCCAAAGCTATGTATAGATTCAATGCAATCCTTATTAAAATTCTAACAAATATTTCATAGGTATGGAACAAATACTTCAAAATGTATATGAATCCAAAAATGACCACAAATAGCCACAGCAATCTTGAGAAAAAAGAACAAAGTAGGAGGAATCACAATACTGGGTATAAAAGTATACTGCAAAGCCACTGTAACCAAAACAGTCTGGTCCCAGTATAAGAACAGATATATAGCTCAATGGAACAGAATTGAGAGCCCAGAAATAAGCTCAAGTCTCTAGTCAATTAATATTTGGCAAAAGGGGAAGGAGCATAAAATGGAGTAAAAATGGCTTCTTCTACAAGCGGTGTTGGGAGAACTGGACAGGGACACACACACACACACACACACACACACACACACACAAAATGAAGTTAGACCACCAACTTACACCATACACTAGAATAAACTCAAGATGGATATAAGACTTAAACATAAGCCATGCCACCATAAAAGCCCTAGAGGAAAACATAGGCAGTAAAATTTCAGATATCCTGTGGAGCAATATTTTCACTGATATTTCTCTTAGGACCAGAGAAATGAGGGAACAAATAAACAAATGGCACTACATCAAACTGAAAACTTTCTGCTCAGTTGGGGTCAGGTCTTTATGCCAGACATTGCTTTGCTCTCTTTAGCTATGTGTTCTCTAGTAACATTTGCAGGCCTCAGTTTTCTCATTTGCAAAGTGGAGATAAAAATAAAACTATCTCAGGATTATTGTAATAGTTAGATGGAATCACATCTGTAAATCACGCAGCACAATGCCTGGCACTTAGAGAGAATTCAAAATCTATTGTTATTATAATCATTAACATTACTATTACTAGTCTTATGTGTCCCTAACATGAAGAGCAAAAGTCTCTTGGCTTAAACACACAATTGTTAACAGAAGAAATGGCCATTTGCTGATAACTGATACTTGATTTGCAGATGGAAAAGCTTTTACTCAATTTTCTACAATAATAGTTGAGTTAATGCCATGTCTTTTCAAAGCACACTGAAGACACCAGAGGCAAGAATAGCATCTCCAACTTCCTGGAGAGAAGTTCATTGGCTTACCAGTTAAAGAATTTGGGGAGGACTAGAATATTCTTCCCTAATTCCCTTTACCAGCCTTGGACCATTTAATTTCCTCATCCCACCTCCATTGCTGTGTGCAGTATTTTTTTCTAGGCAACTACAATCTAACTTGATCATTTTGAAAAAGGGAATTCTTAAATTCCTTTGCAGCTTGGAGAAATGTGTTCTATCACTTGCATATACATCTTTCCCTTTCATAGTAGGTGTTTTGATTTCTGATTTCAGCTGCTTTTTATGAACACAAAGATTCCCAAGAGTTGTGCCCTGAAGGACTATGTTACCTTCCTCTCGGACGCTCCTCCTTGTACCTTGTACCTTCCTCAGCCTCTAAGACATGTTGCCAGGAATCAGAATATAGTTTCATCATGTTGTACAGACATTGATACCTCATGCTTATCTTTGTGGATATTAGAAAAATCGGGCATTATGAGCCAGAGACTTAGATGTGAATTCTGATTTAATCATAGACAGGTGGTTGAGTTTTTGGCAAGCTACTTCATGTCTCTATATCTTGGTTTATGCATTTATAAAATGGGAATAATAATGACACCCACCTCATTCATTTGCAATAAGATCACATAAATAAAAAAATGTCTTGCAAAATATGACATCCTTCAAAAAATATCCTGGTTATCTTGAATGATAGTAGAGAGAAAGAGAAATAAAGAATTAATACCAACTAGGGCCCACTGGGTAACAGGTAATTTATAACTCAAAAGGGAACTTGGTTAACTTCTGGGTTAATGCAGGATCTCAAGCTGCTCCTCTATTTCTTTTTGTTCAGGAATTTTTCCTCTCTTCCACTGGTGTAGGACTGATATTTGGTGCTCTGTCTACATTCCTCACCTACCTTTACATTCTTTCTCTTAAGAAGCTCAACAATCACTTGTAGACATTTGTCTGACAAATCTACCCTGCCGGATAGGAAGTCATGAGACCATTAAAATCCCTTCACCTTTTAGCATATAATGTAATCTAACCACAGGAGTGACATTCATCATAGTAAAAGATAGGTGACATCCAACATATTAACAGTTCCCGCCCACACATAAGGTGAAGAGATTACATAGGGCATGGCACCAGGGGACTGGATTCTTGGGGACCATCTTAGAATTCTACCTATCATAACCATCTATCATCTACTTATCATAATCATCTATCATCTGCTTGGCAGAAGGGATGCAAAAAGAATTTGGCATGTTCTTTACCTTCAAAGAGTTATAAATTGGATGATACTCATTCCTAAATCATAGGGCTAGAGAAATAGCATTATACAGGGAAAAAATACATGTGCAATGTTTACTACAGTATCCAACACATGAAAATTAGTGTTCAGAAGAGTAAGTTATTATTATCAAATAATAATAATAACACCCAATCTGTTAGCAGTCTGTTAAGAGATGCATGGAGGTTCTCACAAGGCATCGGCTGGAAGGAGAAATACTTAATCGTTGGAAAGATAAAAAAGGGCTTCAAAAAAATAGAAGCCACTTGACCTCAACCTTCTCAAAGATCTTATCAAATTTGCTGTATTAACCCCTCTATTAAAAAATATTTTGAAAACTGAGATTCAGTTAAGGAAATTATACAAGGCTATCCAGCCAGTAAGAGACAAGGCAAACTTCACACCCAGGTCATCTCATTGGAACACCTGAGCTTCACCTTCTGTGTATATGGGTAAGTTTTAGCCATAGTGAGAAATGTGGGGGTACTAGTAGAAAATAAGCTTATGCAGATAGCATGGGTCTGTATCCCTGAGACTCAAGGAAACGTTGTAAATCAGATAAAACAGTGCTTGCTTAGGTAGCACATATACTAAAATTGAAACAACACAGAGAAGATTAGCATGGCCCCTGGGCAAGGATGGCATACAAATTCATGAAGCGGCCCATATTTTAAATAAATAAATAAATAAAAAGGCAGGTGACTCTGATAGGTGTGGCTCAGTTGGTTAGGCATCATCCCATAAAGCAAAAGGTCACCAGATCGATCCCTGGTCATGACACATGCTTGGGTTCAGGATTCCATCCCTAGTCATGTAAGTTCCCACATCATAGAGGCAACTGATCGATATTTCTCTCTCACATCAATGTTTCTCTCCCTCTCCTTCTCCCTCCCTTCCCCTCTCTCTAAAAATAAATTAATTACATCTTTTTTAAAAAAGGAAAAAGACAAAAAAGAAAGGCAGATGCCTTTGACAAGAGAATTACCTAATAACTAATCAAAACATTATTTTAGGAAGATTGTCCTGGCTTTTCCACATTATAAGGGAACAAGAAGGTGCATGATGAGGGATGAGCCAAGAAAGCTGCACTGGTACTGCAGATGGGAAGCAACTGAATCTTGAAACTGGAGCAGTGGAGAGGAGAGGGGGCAATGCTGGAAATGGAAATGAGCAGTAAGCAGCAGTTGGAAAAAAGCCATGGTGTAGTTGACCCTTCCTTAGAATTCTCCAACCCTTCACCCTACAGATGCTCTTCCATTCTCTGTCTCCTGTTCATATACCATACATCAGCCCACCCAATCTGTTAGCAGAGCACCCCAAACTTACCATGCCAATGTGTCTCTTCTTGCTGTTTTCTTCCTTAAGAATAGTCTTCCTTGTATCCCCCTCTGACAAAATCCTAACCTTCCTTCAGTGTTCGTTCTAAGTGTCTCTGATTTCAAAGAACTACGATCCTTTCCCCTTTCCAACTGATGTAATCTTTTGCTCTTCCAAACACTTAAAAATCTTTACCATACTACTCACCACTTTGATATATGCCTTACTTAGAGTGATCTCAAATTGATTTCTGCCCAACACAAGGAAGACCTTTCCAACCATTAGAGCTCTCTGATTGCCTCTGAAGAGGTGAGCTGCCTGTGAAGGCAGGGAACTGGTTCTCACTAAAGTTTGTAATCGCAGTAATTGTCATGGAATTTAAATGAATCCCCAAACCGACTGTAGAGACTTGAACATCTAAAGGGAACATGAGACTGGGAAATCTTTGAGATCCTGTAGCACTCAGAGATTCTGGATTACATATAGCAATGTAATGTTCATTCAGTAAACATCTTTTGAGTACTTAATCTGGCCTGTAGTAAGGAAACACAAGCTCAAATGCCTACATGTGAAGTAGGTGGCTTACATGAGGAAGTGGGCTGAGTATTGGGGTTCAGTGAGAGAGAGGCGCACTGGAGCAGATGTAGTTTGTTTAAAGCTAGTACTTACTCCTCAACCCCCATTAGAGTTTGCCCTTAGGCACCATTTGGAAACCCAATGCTAAGTACTGTACTAGATGTTTGGCATAACAAAGATACATCTGATAGGCATTGTAGCGGGTAAATACAGTAAAATGCACATTTAGAATATTTCCATTTTTTTTTTTCTTCTTAAAGAAATGAAGGCTCTGATGACAAAACAAAGAGAGAAGGAATTAATGTAAATGTGTGCTTTCAGCATGTATGGGAATACAAGAAGAGATGGAAAACCAGCAGAGTAGGAAAGCAAGACAAAAACAAAAGTAAATTGGCTTCCCAGAAGGCGGGAATATAAACCTGAGTCTTTGCCCCTGAGTAACTGGGCAAAAGAGCAGCTTTTATTTAAGGAGAAATATGATACATTCCACTGGGAACAAGCTTCGCTTGATGTAGCCACAAAACATCTAGAAAACAATGTTTAATTATCCCATTTCATATAGGGAGTTGGAAGGTTGAAAGAAAAATGAAAATGAGAGACAAGGATTTGGAGGTCATCTACAGCGGTATAATGTTTAAGTCCTTAGGTGAATGAGATCAAGAATAGCGACTGAAACTATATTTTAGGAAAGAAGCATTGAGGGACAGGCGCAGAGTAACAAAGTCCAGCAAAGTAAATGAAGAAGAATAATGGGAAAGCAACGAAAGACCCAAGTCCCCAAGGCCAAGGTAGGAACATTTGCCGAGAAGTCCTCCTTCCATTCCTTTCAAACGAGGTCACCCTCAAAGTACAGCTTGGGAGGGTGGTTCGGGGGTGGAAAGGAAGACTGTAAACTCTAAAACCAACAGGAAGGGATGGTTTCCATCCTTGGTAGGAATTGTTACCCAGTAAAGAGCTGGTAGTAAGTCTTGAAGAGAATATTGCTGGGTGGCCACCTGGGCCTTTCATTTTGGATTGTTACCAGCAGGATATTCTTTCCATGGCTGACAGAAAGGTTTCTTTTTATTTTAAAAGAAATGAATTTTTTGCCCTGTCTCTGCAAGGGCAATGCAAGTCATAAGGAAAGGATTCTTTTATTTTCAACTGCAATCTTCCCACATTCCCAACACAAACCTCATTCCACGCCCAGAGACATTCAAACCAACTTCAGAGCAGATGAGCACATCCATGTTCTTAGGTTGCAACTATTCACCACAGTCAACTTTCTTTCTTTCTTTTTTTTTTTTTTTTTTAAGAAAACTAAATTCAGGTCTCCTGGGAAAAGAAGGAAAATGAAGCAGGCCAGATTAGAAGGTTAGTGGACTTGAGAGGTAAATTTTCAGAAACTCCCTTTTCCCCTATTAATCCTTTTTTTTTTTTTTTTTTTTTTGTCCCTTATCCATTATGTGGGATTAGTTCTTTGTAAATTTGGATTTGTACTGATGAATTAAATTCTTGGCAACTGCTGTTCCTGCTGACTGGGTGTTTCTTTGTGTTCTTTGTAAGATCTATAACTCATTGCACCTGTTGCCTCTGAATAGTCCTCTGCAGTCAAGTGTGTGTGTGTGTGTGTGTGTGTGTGTGTGTGTGTGTGTGTGTGTATCTGTGTGTATTCTTTAAAGCATTCTACAAGATTCAATATAAAAAGAACTCCAGTAGGTAGGAGGGGTTGCTAAACAGTGGACTGAGTTAGGAAGGCAAGTCGTAGAATCTCTTCCCTTAGCAATCTTTTAAGAAAAGCACAAAAAGAAAGCACAATGGGCATTTAGTGCTCATTTGGGGCAAGAAGGAATAAAAGATGAACTCTGAAGACCTTTCCAGGCCTTGGGGGCTACTGTATGTTTTCACCAGAGATCAAGAAAGGAACTTCATGATCCTCTAGACAAAATAGCATAGTTTTCAAATGGGGTAAGTCTTCTTCAGAGAGGTTTAGTAATAACTTACCCAAGGTAGTGCAGTTAGTTAGTGAAAGACAGGGAACTAGAATCCACACCTCCTGATTCCACCCCACTCCAAAGACACACAGTTTCACTTTACACCTTTTTGTTTGTTTGTTTGTTTGTTTTTTCTTTACAGATAAACATTAACCAACTGGTTTGCAAGGCCTTCGTAGAGAAGCTCTCTATTTTCACGAGTTTCACGTTTCTGAAAAATTACATCAGAATTCATGTCAGAAGGATGTTGCAATTTTTTCAATGAAATAGATTTTTTTAATGGGAAAAAAATAAAGTGGCCCAGGATACATATCTTAGTACTTAATAAACAGGTCTCTAGAATGAATATTTTTGGCTTTATGTTATATATTATTTATAATGCAATCATTCAATTTATTAAAGATTGGACCATTAGTTTTATAATATACTACATTCTCTCCCTTTATTTTCTATCTAGTGCTCTTTCTAAGATGGAAGTCAGCCAAATGGAGTAAAAGTGTCTTTCTTGGAGATTCTGTTCGGTTTCCTTCTTTCTTATTTTTCCCTATTCCCTACTGCCAATCACCACCACCATCATGTAGAAATCTTCTCCCATGCATACTTGAACTTTTCTATGTGTTATCCATTGGATGTTTGGGCCCCCAGAAATTGGGAATGTGTCAAGTCCCAGAGATGAGAATATCTTCAAAATCATAATTTTTAAAAATTCAATTGAGTCATTTCTCATCTCTGTCTTCTAAACCCATTTCCACATCTCTTATGGGCAAATATAAAATATTAGTGGATAACAAGGATAAGAACTTGAAAGGCTTCATTATCGATTAAATCACCTGAGGCTCACAGTTAAGCTCTAAGAAAATGCTGGTTGAAACTTTCTACCTTTCATTTCATCTCTGAACATAGTCTGACTCAAGAACTGCAAATCCCTCTAAAAGTTACTGTCTTAAACATGAAAGTTCAAAGTCCAGGCGGTCAGATCCACCACATATAAATCAGATTACATCTAAAGCCATGAGGTATTAAATATTTGGTCCATGTTTGGGGGTAGTGGTGAATAGAGTATCTATCTGAAGGCTTATCTCATTCAAGAAGCTGTCCTTGATAAAGGACAAGCTCTCCCACAGTGACTGAGGAGAGCACATTATGTTACAACCAACAGTTTGTCATTCATCGGACCCACTTAAACACTTTATTGCCTTCTAGTTGGCCTCCCTGGTACTGCATTTGGAAATCATCACATCTTCATTATCTAAGTAAATATGTGCTCTACTCACCCTGAGTATGCAATGTGGAGTTGCCCACATGAGAAGCAGCTCCATTTCTATCCTACACCAGCATTACAAAGCATCTTCCCTTATGATTTTTATTTGGGGCTTATATTTTAAATCAATGGTATTTTCCCTATCCATGCAAATGTCTCTAGGCTATAATTTAATTCAGACTATCCCAAATATACCCTCCAAGTTTAGTACACATCTATGTAAATGTTTTGCTTGACAGGCTAAGTAACAAATAATTTTATTTGCATTAATTCAACCATTAGTTTATTAAATCAGAAAATAGTATTGAATGCTGAGTCTAAATTGGGCCCTATGTTAGAATTTGGGTGAGGATGAGATAGACCTAGTCCATGCTGTGAAAATGTTTACTCACAGCCTCCTTGAGCAAATAATGAACTCACCTCAATATATTGTGTATTGTGAGAGCTGTAACCCAAGGGTGTGCAGAATAAGGGAGAAACAGAGCAGAGAGGATGACAGCTTTTTCTGGGAAAGGTATAAGAGAGAGTTTCATAGAGAAGGTGGTATTTGAGTTGTACTTAAAGGATAAGCCAAAGTTTTCTGGACGGAGGCACTGAAGATGGGCCTTCTCGGCAGAAGAACACCATGGGAAAGGGGCACGGAGGCCTGAGGCAGCTGATGTCAATTGTCCAGCATGACAGGAGTGTACCATGCATGGCTGGACAGAACTGTTAGATAGGAACAGCCTTGAATGTGTCCTCCAAAGGTACTTGAGTTTGCCCGGTAAGCAATGGAAACATGGAGAGATTGCCTTCAAAAATGCTTCTGTTGGCAATGTTAATGAAAGATCCAAGGAGAGAAGTGGTCTGTGAAGATAAAACAGCCAGTTAGGTGCTTATCAAGATCCAGAAAAGTGATCTGATCTAGAGAGAACGAAATGGATTCATGAGACATTTTTGGATTAGAATTGCCAGCCCACATGGAAACAACCGAAGTGCCCTTTGATAGATAACTGGATAAAGAAGAGAAGGTACATGTGTACAATGGAATACTACTCAGCCACCAAAAAAAATGATGAAATATTGCCATTTGTGATAACATAGATGGATCTTAGGAATATCACACTAAGTAAAATAAGTGAGGAAAAATGAAGAAGCCTATGATTTCACTCATATGTGAAATATAAAACTAAAAGCAACAAATGAACAAACAAGACAAACAAACAAAAGCCTGTGGACACAAACAACAGTACGGTGGTTTCCAGAGGGAAGGGGAGTGGGGAGAGGTAGTAAAGACTAAAAGGAGTCAACTATATGGTGATGAAAGCAGTTTTGACTTTGGGCGGTGATCACGTAGGGCAACATACAAATGATGTATTACAGAATTGTATGCTTGAAACCTACATAATTTTATTAACACATGTCACCACAATAAGTGTAATAAAGATCATGATAATTGTCAGTCCTCATTGGCAGGATGGCTATATATATACTTCTTTGTGCTCACCATATACATTTTGAGTGTACAAAAGTCTGTAAGCTCCTTAAATGTTTCAGTAAAGACAGATAATTCAATAAATATCCCCCAAGATTACAAATAAACATTAAAGTGCAGGGAGAAAATAACTTTCTGGATTCTGAGCCAGCAGTGCTTGGGATGGTGTCCTGGTACTGACGCTCCATAGCAGACTGAATGTTAGAAAAGTCCCTTTGCCTCTCTAAGGCTCTCTTCTGTCCCAAACAGAGGAGCTGGCAGAGCTGATTTACCTCAAGGCTTCCTCCAGCTCTCATACTCTATGAATCAAATCCTTGTGATTAAGAGCCACCAGTTCTGGCCTTTCCCAAACTGAGTCATCTCTGAAGCAGAAATTATTCTGAGAAGGACCAGGAAATGTGAGTCCAGTCATGGTGGTAACATCCTAAGATCCATTCCTAGGAATTGGACACCAGCAGGTCTGGTCTGAGGCTGGGGCAGATGTCAGAGACAGCTCCCTGGTTACACAACCCTATCTGAACTTCTCCCCTCCCAGGCACAGCCAGACTGCTTCCAGGAGACCTGCCAGGGCTCCCCAGAAGAAAGAACCCTCCCTTTAGGTCTCAGGATTTCCCCGAGTCTGTTTTTCCTGCTTGTGTAAATTCCCACAGCCAGTTATCTTATTTACATTGTTCTAAGGCTGCTCATAGGACTTGCCACAAGAATGCAGGGTTCTCAGGTGGCTTTTCCTTACTTCCTCATCCCCAGCATAGCTGGGAATCCAACCCTTACTCCCCAGAGCCCAACCAGGAGAAGGCACCACTTCTGCCTCCTTCCGTTTGCCTAACTCTTAGTAAGCACCTACTGTATGCTACAAGCACTTCTGCAAGTCAAGGATTCCACACAGCAACCCCACGTGGTGGATGATGGGACTTCCCTAGTTTAACATGACTTCCCTATTTGGTGAAAAAAGGGTGGCTCACTGAACAAAGCCTGAACTTCTTGGATGTGCCAAAGCAGGATTCAAACTGAGTTCTGTCTGGTTTCCAGTCTGCTGCATTCTCCGACCTACAACCAGATTTAAGTTCTAAATAACATTACATCCAAGTGTGAACTATTTGCACATCTCCAAGGAAAACATGGACAAAGATACTTTGGGCCAAGATACCAAACGAGGGAAACAGGTCATAATTCACCTAACCAAGGGCACTAATGTTCAAATCCAAGTTCCTTCCAATTTTTCCCAATCAAATTGTATGAGCAGTCAGTTCTGCATAGTCATTAAAATGAAGAAACCCTGTGAATCGGGCTGCTTGGTTTTGAATGCCCATTATTACATAGTAGCCGAGTAACCTTGGCCAAATTACTGAGGCTCTTTCAGCCTCCTCTTTCGGTGCATAAATGGCAATGGCTGTAATACTCCCCTTGTAGTGTTGTGATGAGGAGTAAATAAGATGATGCATAGAAGGCACTTAACACAGACTCTGGCATATGGCATGAGCTCAATAAATCCCAGCCATTATTATTATCATAATATCTTTGTACATAAATCTATCTGCAGCTCTGATTGTTTTCTTAGGACAGATTCCAATGAGTAGCATCACTGTATCAAAGGGTGGTTCTTCACACATAGTGCTTAATTATCTCCCAGAAATTTTAGAGCGATTTATACACCCAACAGAAGTGCCTGCAGGAGTAAATGTAGCATCCTTCATAGTAAGTAGTAGGCTCAACAAATATATTAAATGCAGATGATTGTAACACAATAAAAGGTGTTTGACCGTCTCACAGTTCTCAAACATAAAGGGCATAAACTTGCTGTTTTTCCATGCCCCTTTGGTCATGGCAATAACCAGGGCCAGAACTGATCACCCCCAAAGGCTTTTGGTTTAAGAGTTAGAGAACCTGGGTTCAATTCTAAGCTTGGCCACTTACTAGCTGTGACATTTTAGAGTTGGTTTATTTTCTCCTCTGTACCTCAGTTACTTCAACAGTTTTTCTGTAAAGATGTACGATATCTGAGCAGCATCTTCCTCTCATAGATGTTGCAGCTACAGATGCAGAATAAAAATGATTCTGCCAGGTAATGATAGCTGCCAATATCTTTTGCATCTTTTTCTATTAATGCAATGCACTTACAGATAATTTTTCACTTTATTATTATATCGATATTCCATGTGTCTAATATCAAGTGGAGTCTAGACCCAGCTCTATTAAAATGTTGCTGCATAATCAAGGGTAAGTGACTTCACCATTCTGGGCCACTATTTCCTGTCTGTAACTATGAGGGCCAGATTATCTCCAAAAGCTATGCTTCTATCACCTTGCCTTCCCATATACCAGGTTTCTTAACTGACACTGGTGACATTTTGGGCCAGATAATTCTTTGTTGTGCTGGAGAGGGGTGGCCATTGTAGAGTATTCAGAAGCATGCTTGGTCTCTGCTACTCCTTGGCACACCCCCCAAAGTTGTGACAATTAAAAATATCTCTAGACATTGCCAAATGTCCCCTTAGGCTCAAAATCATCCCCTGTTGAGAACTACTTGAATATACCAGGCTTCAGGCCCTGGGTTTTACTTAAGGAGCTGAATTAGATGGCTTTTAATATCCCTTCCAATCATAACATCCCAAGGGCCAATGATTCTGTGGCTGATGTGTCTAAAACCCATCCACATGACAGATATTTTAGAGCAGCCCTTGTCATCTCTAGTGTCTTTTCTACTTGCTAAATTCCATGCAGGAGATTGACTCAGTCATCTAGTTCTTTGTTATAGGTGACACATAAACCATCCAACCACCAAGTGTGCAGTCCCTCTGAGTCAAGTGTCTTTGGGCAAATCTTTTTTATTTAATCCCCATCCAAGTATATGTTTTATTAATTTGGGGAGTAAGGAAAGATGAGAGAGGGAGAAACATGAATGTGAGAGAAACATTGATCAGCTGCCTCCTGCTCCAAATGGAAATTGAACTCACAACTTAGGTATGTGTCCTGACCTGGAATCAAACCCACAACCTTTTGGTGCACGGGGTAATGCTCCAACCAACTGAACCATCTGACCAGAGCAAATCTTTTATTGTTCCTGAGTTTTCTCATATGTCACATGTGGACAACACTGTGAAGCAATTTGGAACAAACTAAAGGCGACAAGTGTGGATATGCCTGGTACCAAGAAGGAGGAGGAGGAACTCCAAATGGGAAGCTCTTGCCTTCATGTTTCCCTGAAGAAAATCATGACCATTCACTCACTCAATCATTTCCCTGGACTAGGCTCAGGATTTGGAGCAGATTTTCCTTTGATTTAGGCATAGCCAACCAGAATCAAGGAGCAGCTCCTGAGGACTGGGGTAGACAAATGATGCAGTTAGCAGTCACAGGAATTCTGTGGACCAAGAGAGGGACTTTGGTTCCAGCTGAAAACGTCAGCAGAGTGCTAGGAGAAAGGAATCTCTTTAGCAGGTGTGTTTGGAATCTGGCACAGTGCTCTGGGCCAAGGCCAGGACCACTGAGCTGGTGTGAATGCCTTCTATGTTGCCTCCCTGGGACTGAGACCCAGGACTTAAAGGGGAGAACGTCTAGGGTAAACACACAACAGCCAGACGGTGGCTTGAATTTTTCCTAGGGTTTCCCTGTCTCCTGCAGAACACCAAGAGGCCAGCAACAGGAGTGGCTTAAGTCCTTCAGCCACCCTCTCCCACATCACCTGATCTGAAAAGAGCTCTGAAAATAGCTCAGAATCTGGGCCTGCCTGGGAGAGACATAAAGATCCATTTACATGAGAAGGTGACTGCTCTGAATACCCACGGCAGACCAATCTGTGCTAATGGCTCCGTCCCCCTCAACTCTGGGATTTATGTAACTGGCTCCCATGCTCTGTCGTTGCCAACAGAAATGCCTGAATTATCTTAATTCCACAATGTAAATTATTCCAATTTTGGGGCCATCATTTTAAAGCTGTCAAAGTCAATATTTTTAACAGCCTAGAAAAAAAATCCCCAACTGGAAAAATGTCTAAACAAGTTGTGCTTGAGGTCTTGAGACAACTTCTGTCAACCACTGAAGCTGAGATGGAGAAATAGCCCACACTGCTTCCACCACTAGGAAAAAATCATCAATTTGTCCCGTCACCAATTTGTCGGCAAGAGAGCCAATGAGTCAGTCTTCTTGCATTGATCACTTTCAATCTGTTACCTTCTACTTATGGATTAATCATTCGTCTTTGAATCCTAAGAATATTTTTAAAATAAATTAATTCTCAAAAGAATAGCATTCAATCCATGGTCACGAAGAGATGGGGGCCAGGGAGGAATCCCCCTAACTTTCACCCATCCCAAGGTTTCATGTCACATATATTTTAATTCACATCATCCATTATTCTGAGAGCTACACAGCCCTGGAAAGGCTGGGGTGGGTGAGAACAGATGAGGGAAGAGGATTTCAAATAAACTACCTTGTACTTGGTCAGGGAAGAAAAAGCAGGGCTTGTTTGTTTTGTTTTTCGCACATTAGTTCCCATCCAGGTAAATCATCATCTCTACCCTATTAACTCTCCCCGACAGAAACCTGGGAATGAAGGCTGTGCACATGTGAGGGGGGAAGCATTGCAAATCACCGTTATGGTTCACCTTTGAGGCAGAGGGCATTCTTTAGTACCTCAGGTGCCCACCAGGTTGTAAGAACTGGCCCTGCCCAAGTGGGCACCTCCGCTCACCACTGCCATAGACACCAGGCTCAAGGTTGTCCTCATGGGGCGCTGCTGGGAAAATCTCTGTTATGGGCCCATCTCCCATCCAGAGGCTCAAACACACCCTGTTCTTGCAGCTCTGAAGCAGGATTAATTGATTGGTCTCATATGAACCTAAAAGCCAGTTAAGAGCAAGGAGGATGAAAAGCAATTCAAATTGCTTTATTACCATTTTCTAGTAAAGTACCAGTTTAGTCCTCAGCCCTACTGTGAAGCAGCAGGTTTCCAGATATCGGCTGTGCTGTCATGTGCTCCTAGAAGAGAGGAAATGCCTGAGTCTGAAAAGCAGAAACATCTGCTCAGATCTCCAGCGGGCCTGTTGCTGGAACCCTGGTGGGGTGGGGAGTCCCCTCCAGGTGGGGTCACTACAAGCTGGAGATGGGGAAGCCCTTCCAATAGGGGAATTTCAGGCTGTGAGCAGGGCTTTTTCTTGCTCTTTTTTTTTTTTTTTTTAAAGACCTCATTCATTAAATGTAGGTGGGAGAGTTTTATAAAGTAGTCTATAAACTTTCTGACACAGGAAAATCTGGATGATTATAGTAGTTATAATGATAATAATAATAGTCATCATGTAGTACTTGTATATGCCAGCCACTGAATGCTTTGCTTATCTTAACTCATTTAAACCTCAAACAACACTACAGGGTAGGTGCTGCTATAATCTCTTCACAGATGAGGAACAGAGGCACATGGGTCGAGTAACTTGCCTGCGTTCACCACCTTCTAAGTGCCAGCATCATGCTTTGAACCCAGTTCTTCATCACCTGTGATCACAACTACTGTCATTGCATACTGTCATGCACACTTTTTCTTTGACCCTTACATACACTAAGATTAGATATTACTGTCCCCAATTTTCAGATGGGCAAACTATAGCTGAGAGTCCTGAAGGATTTGTTCAAAGTCACCAGAATTAGAAATGTCAGAGCCAGGGTTAACCTCAGGCCAAGTTCTTTTTACAATAGCCTGGTCCCTCAGCATGATTGAAAAGTCTAAACTTGAACTATGCTTTCTCAGTGGGCTCTAGCCCTGAATGTCAACAAGTAAATCACTAATAATAATGTTATTATTAATGATAGTTAACATTTAATGAGCACCTGCAATTTGATAAGCCCTCCTCTAGACATGAGTTTAATCTTCACAAATCTCCACAAGTCATGTTTTTAAATATTCTCCCCGTAAATCAAAAAGGAAAACTGAAACACGGAGCTATAACATGATTTGACCAAGGTCACATAGCTGGTAAATTATTGCACTTAAATATGACCCCAAATTATTCTGGTTCATAAGCACAGGTGCTTACTAATTGTCCTTTCTTCTTAAAACATGTGAATGGGGATTTTTAGCATTTTTATTCTCTCTCGTATCCCCAGCACCTGTTGAATGAATGACTGAAATTACTTTGGGGTATGAAAGAAATACCTCAGGAAGCTTCAGTGATTTGTAGGGGGGCAGGGGGTCAGTTCATGGCATTTCTAAGAGCAAATCCAAAACCAGGATACAACAAATCCAAAGTAACAAAAGATAGCTTTTCTAGGAATAATTATCCCTAATGTGTCCACCTGACCTAAACATTTATTTACAAAAAAAAAAAAAGAAAAAAGAACTCAATGGACCACTATCTCTGCAATTCCTCAAACCAGAGAACCTTAGCTCCACATCTTGGACCAAGTTACTGTCATCTCTGCCCTGAACTAACACAAGTTCCTCCCATCTTAACTCTCTACTCCCACTTGACCTCTTGAACCCACCCTAAATTCAAACACCAGAGAAAGCCTCCTGAAATATAAATCACATCATATTACACACCCTAGTGGAAAACCCTCCCTGGCTCCCTGTTAAACTTAGAGTAGAATACAAACTTCCCTCCCCCACCTCTACCTTCTACTACCAGCATTTCGAACTACCCGATCCATAACTTAGAATTCTCTGACTAGCCTTTCTAACTCCCTCTAACAAACTATGTCCTCTCTCCTCTTGGACCTTGTACATACTATTTCTCTGGCTGGATTCTCTTTTTCCAACTCTTCCCATTCTTGCCCCTTCTCCCTTTTCTAACCTTAGTGTAATGTCACCTCCTGACTGAGATTTTCTCCAACCATCTAGTTAACCCCTCTCTTTCCATTGTTCTCTCTTATAGTAGTCCATTTCCTCCATAGCTTTTACCAGGCAGTGTCTTAAATTATATATTTACTTTTTAAAATGTTCTATCTCCTCCACTAGGTTGTAAGCTCACGAAGGCAAAGAGCATGTCTGTTTTTTGTGTGTTTGCTAGAGTAGGGAAGAGATGTTACTTACCATTGTCTGTTCAGTGTCTAACTGGTGCTTAACTCTGTGTCTGGTATAAAGCAGGCATTCCAAAGTATTTACTGAGTAAGTTAATCAATGAGAAAAGGTTATTGGAACCAGAAAATACTACAGAGACCCATCAACTATAAGTATCTTGAGAACAAGTTCTATGTCTTGGTTAGATCTAACAACCAACAACTTGTTCCTAACAACTTGTCGAGAGGCTGACAAAGGTAAATAAATGAACGGCTATTGAATGACAAAATAGAACATAAAAGTTAAATAACATTTATTAAATATTTTGTTTTCTAGACAATTGACATACATCATTTCATTTAATCTTCCCATAGCCATGTTTAGTAATTAGGAAAGAAAAAAGAAGGAAGGAAAGAAAGAAAGAAAGAAAGAAAGAAAGAAAGAAAGAAAGAAAGAAAGAAAGAAAGAAAGAAAGAAGGAAAGAGACATCCAAGTAGGAAAGAAAGAAGTAAAATAATTTATTTGCAGACAATATGATCCTATTCTAGGAAATCCTAAAGATCACACGCATGCATACACTCACCCACAAACTGTTGAAACTAATAGATAAATTCAGCAAAGTTGCAGAATACAAAATCAGCATACCAAATCAGTTGTGTTTCTACATACTAATAATAAACAATGTAACTTAACTAAGAAGGTGAAAAACTTATAAACTGAAAACTTCAAAACACTGCCAAAAAAATGAAAAGGCACAAGTAAATAGAAACACATCTATGGACGAAAACTTAATGTTATTAAAATGTCAATACCATTCAAAGAAATCTACAAATGCACTGTAATATTTATCAAAATCCCATGATGTACTTTGCAGAAATAGAGAAGAAACCTTCCCAAAACTTATATGGAATGTCAAGGAACCTCAAAAAGTCAAAACAATCAATGAAAAAGAAGAACAAAGTTGGAGGACTAACACTTCCTAAGATCTGTAGTAATCAAAACAATGTGGGACTGGCATAAAAAAAAAACATATTGGTTAGAGGAATAAACTGTCAAATATATGGCCAAATGATTTTTTGTCACAGTGCCAAGACATTTGAATGGGGAAAAGACAGCCTTTTTAAGCCCTGGCTGGTGACACAGTGGATAAGGCGCCAGCCTGCTAACCCAAAGGTCACTGTTTCGATGACCCAGCCAAGGCAACATAACCAGATTGCAAGCCAGGTCTCCAGCCAGGTCTCCAGCCAGGTCCATGGCAGGAGGCAGAAGAAAGGCAACCATTCATTGATGTTTCTCTCCCTCTCTCCCTCTCTCCCTCCTCTCTCTGTGGAAACAATAAATAAAATCTTAAAAGAAAAAAAAAAAAGACACCCTTTTCAACAAATGATATTGGGATAACTGAATATCCACAAAAGAATGAAGTTGGATCCTTATTTTATACAATAAACAAAGAATGAACCCCACATGGGCCAAAGACCTAAAGTACTAAAAGCTAAAAGTATAGAACTCTTAGAAGAAAACATAGAGAAAAAAATCTTCAAGATCACACAATGAGCAGATTATTGGCACAACCTATACTAGAACTCCCAGCTTCCTAAAGCCCAATCTAGTAGTGCTCTTATCTTGGCTTTAAATTAAAACGGTACTGAAAGTTATAGCACATTTGCAAGCACAGGTAAACATCAAGCAGCTTGAACACAGTGAAACAAGCTCCTTCTTCATTTTCCCCAAGCTCTTCAAGAAAAAGAAAAGAAAGTCACAACCAAAACATGTAATTGGTGGTGGGGGTGATAACCAAAATCTCCCTGTGTGCTCAGGCCTGGGCCAATGGGAATTTTACTCAGTTCCCTGAACCCTACTCTCTTGCTATAAAAACAACTCTTCCTCAACAAACTTAAATTTTGTTTTTATCTTCCCTTTGATAAGATGGGATTTAGTAAAAACTCAGTTAATCGGAAACCCGCTAATCTCCCAATGAAAGGTGGTTTTGCTCTTCAGATCCCTTTAAAATAATGCCTTTCTTATACTGAGAAATCAAAAACTCCTTGAAAATATTTAAAATTTTAGGACTGAAGCTGGGTTGGCCTCCTTTTTCTTCTCCTCTTGGCTTTTTTACTTTTTTACTTCTGCTGTCAAATTGTCACTTGGGAGATAACTGAAGAAACTATTTAGGTTGCTAAATACCTGTCTTTCAAAAGCAAATGAAACTATTATGTGTGTCATTTCCCATAGCTGTTTGACCACTCTGGCCAATGTTTATTTCTCTTAGTCAAGATTTAGGGAAAAGACAAGAGCAAGAAAAACATGTATAGAATAGCGTTACAACAAAAACTCTATCACTAACTCCAATCAGATCATTTTAAATTAACATATATTCTTTTGGCCCATGCCCTGAAACAGTGCTTTCAGTAACACCCTTGCTGATATCACAGGTTTGTCTCCTTATTAATGTATAGAGTTCATCAGAAACCCCAGCTATGACATACTTTCAATAAATTTAAATATTAAATTCCCAATTACATTTCCCTTTCAGCCAAACAAACAAATGAGCAAAGTAAAAACAAACCAAAAACCCTCAAGAGGTAGCCTACTGTGTAAAATGAATTTTAATTGTTCCAATTTTCCCCCCATAGCAGCCTGAATATAGTTATTGATTTTTCTTAAACTTGGTTTAAGTATTTAGAATGATAGAATTATTCCTTCCTTTCCCTTTCCACTTAGTCTCTTCATACTTCTGGTCCACTAAGAATACAGATTAACGATGAAGAACTTTTATGCTATCAAAGTTCAAACTTTAGGGGGGAAGAAAAAGACCTTAATTCAATTTTTTTTTTTTTTAAGTTCAAGGCTCTTTTATTGGGATTTAAAAGGGAAAAAACCCTTTCATATGTCATATAATTCCAACTAGCTATTCATCACCTCCATCCTAAAGATGTGTACTTTTCTGCTCTTTTAAAACATTGAAGTTCAAGGACTTGAAAATCCCTCCTGATTCTAGGCCATTGCAACCTGCTACTCTCTGTAAATTCATGAGAAACATCAGCTCTTAATTTAAGCCTTCCTAACTCGGAGTTGTAGTGTTGCTTTTGTTCATTGCAGTTGAACAATTAGGGGACCTTGATATATGCTGCTAAGATGAGAGAAATACCCTTTGAACAGGTAACCTGGTTGATTCTACCTCATGTACTGAGGTCTGTCCAGAAAGTACCCAGCCATGCACTAACCACAGAGGCATTTATTAAGAAGATATAAGAAATAAGAAACATAGCGCATAGGGCAATGACACCTCAGTCCCCTTCAAAGTAGGCACCTTGCGATCTCACACCATTCTCCCCAAGTCTCTTCCAATGTTCAAAATACTGCAAAACCCTTTGTTGGAATCAGCTACCCTATTGTATTTTCCTGAATCTGTCTCATCGATGGTCTGAAATTGCTTTCCTTTCAAAGGCGATTTTATTTTGGGGGAAACCTGGAAGTCATAGGGCACCAAGTCTGGCTGTGGTGCAGCTGAGTCACCTGGGTGACCTGATGTTTCGTAAAAAACTGCTCAAGACATGATGATGCTGCCAATCACCTGTTCCCATAGTTGCAGATGTTTTTGTCATATTGCATCTCCCACCCAACAAAATGCAGGTTACAGACAAGTAACAAATATAAAAAGGCATCAGACTTCTCAGCATCAACATTGACTTCTGGTCAGTGAAGCACGGCCTGGAAATTTATGAGAAATTTTTTAACCTAGAATTTTCTATCAAGCTAAATCATTGTTCAGATTCAAAGGAAAAATAGTGAAATGTTTATACATTCCAAGCCTCAAAAAGTGTTTACCTTTCATACCTTTCTTCAGAAGTTGCTAAAGGATGTACTTCAGCAAAAGAATGACTGTGTCAGGAAAATGGAAGTTAAAAGATACAGGAATGCAGAAAAGTGGCAAAAAGAATTTTATGAGGAGCACCAGATCTAGAGAAAAACCCATCTAGATAAGATGAGGGGTATTGAGAACTATCAGAGAGAACTCCCCAGGGGGAAAAATGTCAACTTGATAGATTTTATCTTAGGTATTTAATCATTTGGAAGAATTACTTCTGGGCATTTGACCTATCTCTTGGCTATTTAGGAAAAAAATTAGTATGTTAAGTAAATAGAAAATTAAATCCATGAAAATGATAATTATTTACCATAAGAAGAAGTGTTATTTGAATTTTTAAGAAGTCTATACAACTTGGCTAGGTAATGAGTTATTTTACTAGTTGTTGTAGTGTTACCCTACCTATAGATTAGGTCAAAAAATGTTATATAATTACATTGGGAACCTGGAGGATTAAAAATGAAAGAAATGGGTTTATATGAGCAATAAATTCTCACCTACCATAATAGGAACCCAATACATAGTATCCAAACATAAGACAATAAGCATATTGTGTAGACATTTGAAGACTAATATCAAATAAACAACTAAAATAGTTTAAAGAAGCTTCCTCTGTAGTGTGGACTGGTGTTAGAAAGCTTCGGGACAAGGAACTATCATATTTTATATAATCTACTTTATTTTCAAACTATACAAGGTCTGTCCCAAAAGTGTAGGCCACAAAACTGTTTTAATTAATTATATTGACATTGACTTTTCATATATATCACGGATACAGTTTTTAATAGAAAAGAGAAGGTTTCTTTTCCTTATTATAAATAATATTACAAAGCACTTTTGCATTCATTGTCTCATTTGGTTTTCACAAGAATCTGCTGAGATAGAATTTACCGTTAGTCCTATTTTATAGATGAAGAAATTGAGAATCAGAGAAATAAGAAGAGTTGTGACAAGTCTACTGATTCTAAATCCTCACACTTTCCTCCATCCAAAGGTTAAAATTCAGTATAGTAATGTCTGTCTATTTGTGCACATGCCTAATTCCAAAACAGTACTTACTGGAACTTACAAAAATGAACACAGCCCTGGCTGGTGTGGCTCAGTGGACTGGCACTGGCCTGTGAACCCAAGGGTCACTAGTTCAATTCCCAGTCAGGGCACATAACCAGGTTGTGACAGGTCTCCAGTCAGGTACCCAGCTAGAGGCAGCTGAAAGGCAACCATACATTGATGTTTCTCTCCCTTTCTTCCCCTCTCCCTGTCCTCCTTTCTAAAAATAATGAATAAAAATATTTTTTAAAGTTTTTTTTATTAAAAAATAAATAAATAAAAATGAACACAACATTGCCAGATAAGCTGAATCAAAAATAAATCATTTGAGAAATACATAGGAGAAGAAATAAGGATAGTATATTGAAAGATAAATTTAATTTATTAAATGCAGGCTAGCAAACTTATCTATCACAGTAGAAGTGAAACTAAAATTTGGTTCTGGGCTTTCTAGCAACAAGTGCTAAAAAGGAAACAAGATTGGCATGTCAGAAGATTCACTGTGTCAACTGTAAGATTGATTCAGATATTAAAAAAATAAAAAAGGAAGAGAGAAAGAAAAAGACATCTCTTCTTGGTGCTAAAACCAGGGAGAACTTTTACCCACTAAACATATTAAGGCAGAAATTATGTAATTAATGAACAATAACTTCATTAACATTTTAAAAATAAGTCAACAAGTAGAATCTGTGTCTTTCAATGTAAACTAATTTCCTCGTATCAAAAACAATCTGATTAAAAATAAATTGACAGGGACAGAAGGAGAGGCATCAAAATTATGAGAAAAAGTTCAATGCAGGTATAATGTTCTTTTTAAAAATTATTTATTATTTTTTAGAGAGAGCGGAAGGGAGAGAGGGAGAGACACATCAATGTATGGTTGCCCTTCACCTGCCTCCAGCTATGGACCTGACTGGAGAATTGGCTTGCAACCTGGTTATGTGCCCTGGCTGGGAATTGAACCAGCAACCTTTGGGTTTGCAGGTCAGTGCCTTATCCATTGTGCCACCAGCCAGGGCAGGTGTAATGTTCTTATTAGCCATGTAGAAATATACACATATATGCCTGTACACACATACATATGACATCTCTAAAGAGTTTTTAAATAACTCAATTTCCTGGTGCCCTCATCAAGATAAACTAGCTATAAAAAGTACACATAATGTAACAGTTTATGCCTTTTTTTTTTCACAGGGTTATATTCACCAAAAATAATCTTTAAACTGATATATCTATTCAATTGTCTTTTAACTTGACTCTTGATCCATGATAATAAAACCACCTCATTTGTTAAGAGTTGATGCTAGATAAGGGAAGTTGCAATTACCTCTCCCCTTATCCACCCCAAGTTTGTCTCAAGAAGTCGGGTTCCCCAAATTCCATGACCATTTCACTTAGCCACAGTAGCTGAGAGTGTTGAGCTGAGCCAAGTTGAAGACTATGGATGAAAACGGAAAACTGTCTATGGGGTAGAAATGGATTCTCATAAAAACAATACTTCATTAGGCCTGACTCCACTTGTTCTTCCAACACTTGGAGGATCTCGGGATTATCTTCACAATTTCTCCCAGCAGTACTCCACGTGTACTCACTTCTCTCTGTCTGCTCCCACCACATATCTTGTCTTCTCTTCCTGGTTCTGGGCAACCCTTTGATGTTCATCACCTTCAGAGCTGGGTAAAGTCCCCACCAGCGCTTGCTACAGCATACCATTGAAACAGCTCCCATAACCCCAAAAATGCAGCTAGTGCCTTACTGTTCTGGAATTGCCAAAGTAGCACTTTGTTGCCATAAATCCTTAATGCACTTCCATCAACCAATCTCTGTGCAGAAGTGGAGGGGAACTCGTTTAAGTTTCACTATGATTGGAAGTATTACTATGACAACTATAGTGAGTTGTATTCATGTGTATTTGCGGCTCCTGCTTTCTCTGGAGTTCAAATAAAATCTACAGAGGGCTGCTCCAGGGGAGAACATTGAATGGCAGACACCATGGGTCAAGGTGGGTGGACACACACTTACCTGTAAATTCCAAGGCTTTGGTAAGGGACTAACCATGTGTGACTTCAGAATGAAGCTTCTGGAGGGTCTTCTGCAGCACAAAGAACACAGACAAGCCACCAACCACACTTCCAACTTAACCCAGCTACGTCTGGATTGTAAGGGGGACAGAGATTCGCTCAAACTATCATAACAGTATCCACCACTTAATAAGAACCATGCATCTGTGCTAGTTTCTTCATTAAAGATAAGAATCCTGGGAGTAGAATATAATTTCCTTCATCTTGAAGGTGAGAATTGAAGCTCATCTATTCATGACCTTCTCCAGAGCTTCTCTCTGAGGTTATGGAGGTATGTATGAGCTGTCGAGGGTCCACTCCAACTCAGTGCTGGACACTATGTTGAGCCATATAGCAGGACTCAAGTGTACCCTCCAGAAACAGTGGTCATAGAAGAATAAATAAAAACATAGACGTAAATCAGGCAACTGAAGGCAGAATGTTACATAATTCATACACAGAGTGCTATAGATATACTGGGGCCGGGGGAGGCGGGTGGAATTATGCCACACAAAGTGGTGATGCTTTAAATAGCCATGTGATATCTGTTCATTCATTCATTCAACAAATAGGACTTGAATATGTCCTTTGGGCTAAGGAACTGTGCTGGGTACTAAAGTCACAACCATCTGAGGAAACTCATAATTTAATAGATAAAGAATTAAGTATTTCCACTATGTTAGCAGTTTCCTGGAGCTGCCATAAAAATAATTACCACATACAGAATGTCTTAAAACAACAAAAATGTATTTTCTCACAGTTCTGAGGGCTAGAAGTTCAAAATCAGGGTGTTGGCAAGGTCATGCTCTCTCTGAAGGCTCTTGAGAAAGAATTCTTCCTTGCTTTTACCTAGGGTCTGGCCACTGCCAGCAATTCTTTGCATTCTTTCTAGCTGTATCACTTTCATCTCTGCCTGTCTTCACCTGGCCTTCTTCCCTGCATGTCTTCACACCATCTTCTTTTGAGTCTTCATATGGCTTTTTTTTAACAAGGACACCGGTCATTAGATTTAGGCCCCATCCTAATCCAGCATGACCTTAACTAGTTACACCTATTTCCAAATAAAATCTAGCACACCCACATTCAATAAAACTCAAAAGTTGCAGATAGAGACATAAAGGGGACCCTGGGAGCACACAGGTTGGGATCTAATTCAAACTTGAGAGAGTCAAGAAAAGATCAGAATTCTGGAAAACAGTGAGTTGGTGAATGCTTAGACCGAGCGTCCACTTGCACGGGGACAACTTAACCCCTTCTTCCCAAACATACCCACCAATAGCCCCTGAACTATTTTTATTTCTCTAACTCATTTGTCAAAGGCAAGCTCCTAAGCTACCTCCTCCCCAAAACTTTTTCTGACCTCTCTGTCCTCACTTCTTTCTCTGCACCACATCAGCTCGCCACTTACTCTTATTGAGAGGAACGGAAGTTAGCATTCCTTGAGTGTCATCTACGGACCAGGGATGCGCTAGTCACTTCCACATGCCCAGCAAGTCCCCTGGAGTGGAATCCTGACTTGAGAGGTGGGAAAACAGTGACTTGAAGTTAAGCGACTCATCCAAGGACATACAGCTCCTGTGCTTCCGGCCCCAATGCATGATGTTTCAGTGCACACATTTTCTGCATGTGGTAGGGTCTTGGTGCAGTCCTACTTTTTCTGCTTCCCTGGATATGAATGAAGCAGCTTAGAAGAGAGACTGTCTTTTGCTCCTGTGACTAGGACACAGCTGAATGTCCTGTCACACTGAATGCCCATAGGGGTTATGAAGGTCCGTAAGCTCACTTCCCACTCTCTGCCTCCTCCATGGACCTCTGTCCAATCCTTCTTTCCTCCCAGGAGAAAAACCAGATCGGCTAGGAGTGTTTGCACCAAGAAAAATCCGTCTCATAGCAAATAGTCTTCCAGTCCCCAAGGATTCTTCATAAGAGCTTTCCACGGCACCCGCTCACAGGGCAGACAGTGTGCTAAACCGGCTGTTTAACACGAGAGGCTTCCCATCCCCAGAGACCTGAGACGAGCTCCTGAGACGTGCAATATGTCTCCATTAGCCAAGCAACTGGCTTTGGGCGTGTTTCCTAATTCCATATTCCTGCGTTCATGAGCTGCAAGCCTGCCAGAAATCTGGGCTCACTAGCTTTTCCAAACAGAGAAAAGAGAAGTGTTTCACATGGTTTGCTTTATGGACCTGTTTGCCCGGGGACTCAGTGCCATAAAGGCTTGCTGCCACCGTAACCTGTGCAGACGTAGATGCAGGGTAAGCTGGGATGTCCGTGCCGGGTCGGCTGAGAAAGATAAGTAAGCAGACACAGGCCTGGGTGGGCGGGGGGCTGGCTTGGGTGTGGGCACAGATGGCAGCTGACCAAGTCCCAATGTCCAAGGGGGCAAGAGGAGAAAGGTGCAGCACAGTAAGTAAGAGCTTGAACTCCAGGGCTAGACAGAACTGGTTTTGAATCTTAACACTGCCACTTAGTAATTCTCTGACCTTGGGCAGCTTGCATAACCTCTTATGCTCCAGGGGCAGTGAAAGCCCCTCCAGATTGTTCTGAGGATAGTATGAGATAATGCTTGTGAAGTTCTTAGTACATGGCGTGGCCGTCCTGGGGTAAACTGGAATTAATTTCAGTCTCCAAGGGAAGATGGGCTGGACTGGTGGACAGGACCTCCCATCAATGGTGTCCTCCTTGAGATTAACAGCTACCAATGCTGGGTTCTCATTCCAGGCTGCAGTAAAGTCTGAGTAAACCCAGGCTAGGTCATGCAACACATCATCCAATATGGTTTCCGCTAGTCACATGTGGCTACTGAGCGCACGACATGTGTCTGGCTAGTCCACATTGAATGTTCCATAAGTATAAAATCCTCACTGGATTAGAAAGGCTTAGCATGAGAAATGAAGTAGCTCGTTACTACTCTTTCTTATATTGCCTGCATGTTGACATGATAATACTTTGGTTATACTGGCTTAAATTAAATATATCATTCAAATTAATTTGCCCTATTTCTTTTTACCTCTCTCCTGTGGCTACAAGAAAATTTGAGATTATACTTGTGGCTTGCCTGCTTGGATCACATTATCTTTTTATTGGACCATGCTGGCTTAGGCCAGCAAATGTTCCAGTCAATGGATTGGACTTAGGATCCCAAGTCCTGGGTTAGGAAAAGTGGAGCATGGTCAGGAAAGTAAACGAAGTGGGGTTCTGAGCCAACACACAGGCCTGCAGGTCCTTGGGTTGGGCCCAAGTCACCTAAAAATAGAGACGATGATGATGATGGCAGCATGGCACATATGAGATCCACTTCCTGGTGGAGGAAGAGCCAGTTGTGCTCAGGGCTGGCTCTGTGAGTGGGTGGTATCAAGCCTATGAGCCCAGGACCTGCACTAGGCAGGACCAGGGCCTCCAGCGACCGTTGCCATGTTTGAGATTGTTTATGAACTTGATAACAGGTAGGCATGTCCTAACGCCATGTGTTCCTCCCTCACATGTCATTAGCAGAGATAAGGAATCAAGATACCTTTCTCAAATGAATTCACACCCAGCTCAGAATCCAGGGACGGAGGAAAAGGCCGCCAGGAAGAGTGGAGAGATGAAACAGAAACCGTCAGAGTATGAGTATGTCCTCCAGCCTAGCGAGCCCCCGCCCATGTCTAACCCGGGCAGAAGAAACATGTTTGGAGAACTCTATCTGAGCGTCTTGCAAACATGACTGTAGCTGGAACCATACAGAGGGCCTAACGTCTTCCAGAAACTTCTGACTATGCCCTTCAACTTCTTAGTCACAAACAGATCTGAAATGTGACTACGTAGAATATGAACCCACTGCCTCCTCAGAGGCATGATGTCAAAACCTGTTTATTAACTCACAAAGCTACAGTTTTCCAGGAATTCATGTTGTCTTTCAATGAATGAGGGTAAGCCCTTGCCAAGTAATTTCTCCAGTTGAACGGCTGAAAAAGTCAACATCTGATCTTGCCTCTATGAAGTACAAATGAGCTTAAATGAAGGAGGCTTGCGAAAAATACAGATTGAAAGAAAATAAGATGGTTTCCCAGCTGATGAGAGCTCTGTGATAGGCTTGCTCTGGCCTGGTATTATTTTTAGGCTTTGGCACTAAAACCAGGATTCATGTTTCACTCTCTGACCTCTGATGACATGCTTCTGATTTCATTTTGCTGGACATAGTGTGTGCTCTGGGACAGGTTGTGGGAAGACCACTACCAGACTCAACGAGGCAGCCCATCCTTGAATATAGTGTGCAAAAGGCAAGCCTGATCCCAGTGTATAATGTGGTTTTTAAGGAGTCTTGTGACCATGACCAAAAGTAAAAGAAAATTCTACAAAAGAAAATTCTACAAGACTTATAGAAACCTTGAATATCCTCTGGACACTACTGGAAGCCATCCCCGTGGTATACCTCCCACATGGCTTATGAAAAATCCATTACACTTGATTGTCTTCTGCGTTTTGGTTGCCTGTTTATTTCAACAGCATGGATGACTCACCTCGGTAACCAGGCATCCCGTAATTGGCCTAGTTCTAGCAAACAGACTAGGACACAGGTGAGATGGCAGGGGGAGGAGGGGTCTTCTGCCCTCCTTAAGATTTCTGAGCTCACCCCACCCAGTATCACACACCCTCTATAGAGACTATCCACCACTTCAACCCACTGGGTTCTGGCACAAATTGAGCACTTCATAAGTGTGTGTTAAATATAAAAGAATAAGTTGCTGCCTAGAGCTCTGAGTTTCATCCTTCTCAGTGCACCCCTACACTCTGGGAGTGCTAAGTCGTCTAACAATCCACTAGGTTGTGAAGATGACTCCTAGTGAGTAGTGGAGCAGGCTGGGGGAGAGCCAACAGAGACATGAGCAAGGCTCTGGTCTTCTGAGGGTCAAGGTTGGTTAGGAAACCCAGAGATGATCAAGTTCAGGAGCAGCTTAAAAGAGATAGAAATAATCCAGTCTCCCCAGGAAACACCTTCATTATCAGAATATTAACAAAGCTAATCATAATAGTAAGAATAGTCGCTCTTTCAACATTTGTGTCTTAAGTTTCTACAGTGTTGTAGATGCTGTTCTGAGTGTTCCAGGCAGAGAAGTAAACAGAATAGGCAAAAGTGCTAGTCAGGAAGCAGGAAGGCAAGGTAGAGGAGTAAGTACTCAATAAAGCAAGCGAGAGAGGCAGGAAGAGAGGGAGAGAGACGAGCAGCTTTGCTTTCATACAAGGTAGCCAGGGAAGGTGTCAGTGGTAGGTTGATATTTGAGCAGAGAACTGAAAAGAACATTCCAAACAGAGGAATCAAGTACAAGAATGGTCAGCATGGTTAGGAAAATGCAAGGCGGGTGGAGGGCTGGAGCTAAAGAAGCCAAGAGTCGTGGGAGGTGAAGCCAGAGTTCAGCAAGGGGCAGATCACGTTGCTTTTTCTCGACAAGGTGCCCCAGTCCACTGCTTCCCACAGGAAAATGAATAAAAAAGAGAGTCTTATCATAAAAATGAAAAACAGCCACCACCCCAGTAACAAAACTTCCCACCGAAACCAACACCGTTATAGGGATCTCCTACCAAACCCTGTACAAGGGACAAGAATAATGCCAACACAGGTTGATTTGATTCTCAGTAATAACTGTAGTATGGCTGTGAATGTCTCTCTTAAACACACAATATCACCTTCTACTGTGTAGCCCATGCGAAGCAACACACAACTTTATAGCTGGGGCCAGGTTTTATTGGATGATACTGGACTGTGTCCAGCTTTGAACTCTATTTTTATTCATTTAAGCCTCACAATAAACACATCAGGTAGATGTCATCACTCCCAGATACCGTCAATAAAATAAGGCTCGGAAAAATGTGCCCCCCCTCCCCAATCACCTAGCCTGTAAGTTGTGGCATTACAAGTTCCACCCAAATATTACCACCCACTGCACTGTCTCTTTGTGCCATCCTGTCCTATCTGCCCAGCAGGAGGTCCCCTGAGGGAGGGTTTCGGGAACCAGGAAAAAGATGAGCCCTGTGACCCAGAGATTCAGAAAGCTGCCAGGATGCATTCAGTCCCCAAGAGAATGAGTTGTAGGAAGTGTGACTGCTTTCTTCCTTGGCCGGCCAAGAGCAATTGTGGGAACAAGGACATTTGACCGAGTGCCTTTGAAAATCAGAAGGAAATAAAATCTTCCAAGATTACCAGCTATTGAGGCGCTGAACTGGAAAACTACTGGCGTAAGTATTGAGCGCTCCAGGGCTTTTTCATGCATTTATTCCATTCACTTGTTCATTTCATTTCCTCACGTAATGTTTATTGACTGCTAACGGACTATGCATTTACCTCCTGCCATTCTAAACTCCTGCTTGTTGCGTGGCCCCTGAGAAACTTTCACCTTTCCAGGAGAGGCAAAATGGTATTGAACTTGCTGTCCTCAGAAGGTGGGGCTTTGACTCCGAAAGTTATTGCTCCTTGGTAGCTGTACAAGTTACCCAAATCTTTCCATTTCTCCAGATGTTAGAAGTAGAGACCAATATTAGTCCTGCCTCATAGGTTTGTTGTAAAGATTTCCTGAAAGAAAGTGTATGAGGTCACTTAGTTCACCGGTGGAATTTGGGAAATGTTAGCTGACTCTAAATTTGGGGGTAAAGCCTCTTTTATTAGAGTTCAGCCGATGGCTGATTTTTAGAGCAATCATTAGAGTACAAAAATGAAAGGCAATCGGAGGTGAAGAAAGGTAGCCTTCATTTCTCCAGCCAGCGATTTGTGCACACCAGCTTGGGAGGAGGGGCAGGGCTGGGGGTTCCCCTGGATGAAACGACCAGGGTGGGAGACAGCACCAGGAACCTTGACCATGGTCCTAGCTGAGATTAGAGGCTCAGACTGCAAAGCCCTGGTAAAAACATGATAGATGCTAAAAGAACCAACGATGGAGCAATTGTTTGTGTCTTATGAAGCAAACGTGTGACTACATCTTCCCCTGTCTCCCTTTCTTCTGGAAGGGCAGCAGCCCACAAAACCTGACTTCGTTATGCAAATGCAATGTGACTCCCTGGACCCTGGATCTGGAGACTCACGTTGGCGTAGCTTCATTCGCCAGCATCCAAAATGAAGATGCTTAAAAAGCTGTATGTTTGAAAAGTGAAACCGTGTTTCTCTGACCTAAGGAGTAGTCTCTCCTGTTTTGTGCATAATGTATATTAAGGCTATCTTTAGATTGCACTGAGTTTCTGCAGTCTTTCTACTGTTTCTTTACAAGTGTTTCTTCTCTGGAACTGGTTACTAAAACAAATGCTGAGGGCAGCCCAGAAGCAAAAGTTGAGAGGATCTATGAAGCCCTTACTGCCGGGCTTCAGACAGAAGATTCAAAACACAAGAAAACTCATGGGAAGAACTGAGACCAACTGGCTTTTTTTTTTCTTTCTTTTTTTTTTTTTTAAATTTATTTGGGTAACAGTGATTAACAAAAGTATGTAAGTGTCAGGTGCCCAATTCTATAACTAACTTTCTAAGGCAGTGATTTGAACTTTTTTCACACCATGGCACACAGCAACGAATTACTAAAATTCTACAACACTCCAAAATATGTATGTGTTTTGCCCATCTGACAAAAAATAGGTCTAATTTTCATTCATTCACACTGGATGGCGATTATTATGTTGGCTGTCATTTTTTTAAATTTGACAATCTAAGGGAAGAGAGGTCAATGCCTCTGACTAAAAAATAGTTTTAAAAATTCTTGCGGTGCACCATTTAAAAATCACTGTTCTAGCCCTAGCTGGTGGCTCAGTGGATAAGGCGCCAGCCTGTGAACCCAAAGGTCGCTGGTTTGGTTACCAGCCAGGGCACATAACCAGGTTGCAAGCCAGGTCACCAGCCAGGTCCATAGCTGGAGGCAGGTGAAAGGCAACCAGACGTTGATGTTTCTCTCCCTTTCTTCCTCCCTTTCTGTCCTTTTCTCTAAAAAATAATAAAAATTTTAAAATCTTTTGAAAAATAAGATAAAAATAAAAACCACTGTTGTGAGGGAATGCTGAATTTCTGGCAGGTGTGGACCATGACAACCGAGGAAGAGTAGGGCCTGCTTCCCTTAAGTAAACTACTATTTGCAGTTCAAGCAGCATGTGACTGGCAAACTTGCTTGTCCTCGTGGGGATGCATGTGCTCCAACAGGGCTGTGTTCATGGTGGACATGGGAGTCACCAGAGGAAAGAAGAGGAACCACCAAGAGATCGTTCATTACCCTGGAGAAAGCACTATACAGAGGAACTGGCCCAGGATTAGTGAAATTCCCAGACTGATGTTGATTGGTGTACAAAGCATGGGGGTAGGGAGGGACAGAGAACCCAGACATTGGTAAACATTGAAATTGTAAGAACTTGGTGATGGCTGAATATACCTGTGAATATATTAAAAACCATTGAAGGCTATACTTTGCATAAGTAACATATGTATGTTAATTATACCTCAAGAAAATCTCTGGGAAAAAATGAAAGAGCTGTCCTTTATTTGTGCAGACTTAAAATGGAAGGAGGGAACAAAGGACATCTCTGCCCCACCCCTATGCTAGAAAAACGCCTTGGTATCTATCAACAGATGAATGAATAAAGAAGATGTGGCACATATGTGTGTGTGTGTATATATATATATATATATATATATACACACACACACACATATATATATATGATGAAAGTAGGCTTACAGTTGTAATACAAATAAATAATGCAAATTAATAAATAAATATAAACAAGAATAAATTTCCATGTACTCACAACTGTAAACCTACTTTTGCCCACCTTGCGCATATTTCTCCTATGACTCATGGGCTTATTCTGATGTCTTTGTTTGGTAAGGGCCATAGAGTAAGGCCTTAAAAGTTGATGGAAGAGCCTGCCATTAAGCAGGTGACACCACTGACACCACCCTGTACACCCTGTAAGGAAAAAAAAAAAAAAAAAAAAAGAGCCCTGGTTGGTAGCACAGTGGATAAGGTGCTGGCCTGCAAACCCAAAGGTTGCTGGTTCGATTCCCCAGCCAGGGCACATAACCAGGTTGCAAACCAGGTCTCCAGTCAGGTCTGTGGCTGGAGGCAGGTGAAACACAACCATAGATTGATAAAAAAAAAAATATATATATATATATATATATATATATATACATATATTTGTATATGTTCCGTTAATTATCCTTGAACCTCTAGTCAAGTCTTATTTGTGAATCATCTTTTTCTCAGCTGGTTGAGTGCTGCTAAAACAAATAACAGCTTCCATTTATTGGGTCCTCATCTAGAGCTTTATCATTATCTCCCCAAAGAGGTTGATGAGACGCTGTTTGTGTTAACCTGGTCTAGCTGTCATAACAAAATAACACAGACCAGGTGGTTTAAACAATGGGTTTGGTTTCTTATAGTCCTGAAAGCTAGAAATCCATGGTCAAGGTACGGGCAAATTTGGTTTCTGGTGAAGGTTCTCTTCCTGGCTTAGAGACAGCTGCTTTCTCACTGTATCCTCACATGGCCCTTCCTCTGTGCTTTTGCAAAGAGAGAAATCTCTAGCCCTCCTTCTCTTCTTGTAAGAATAGTAATCTTGTCAGATTAAGACCCTCATATACTGTTATTAACTTATGAACTCACTTAATTATATCTCTAAAGGTCCTACTTCCAAGTGCAGCTAGAGTTAAGGCTTCAACATATGGGTTTGGTGCAGAGCACAGTTCAGTCCATATACTATTTCCCCCCATTTTGCACTTGAGAAAACTGAGGCTTAGAGAAATGAAGTCATTTTGCCATAGGAAAAAAGCCAAGACAGAAACCAGATGTCTAATGGGAGAAATACAACTTTATTTACTTCACTTATACCACTGGAGTGAATTCATGTGTGTTTACACGTCACCCAATGTATTGCTAGGGGAGCAGGCTGGGTGCTAAGTCTGGGAGGGGAAGAGAAATCTTAGCCAGGCTGGAGTTATGGCAACCAGCTTCTGCCACCTAGGCTTCCCTTTCTGCTGCCAAATTTGAAGGGTCTGCGTCCGAGGTTTATTAAGAAAGAGGACAGTTTCACTTATATGACTCTGATAAAGAAGAAACATTATAACCCAGACGCTGGAGTCTGCAAGGGTTTGGATGATAGCCACATGTCTAGTGGCAAAGTAAGTAGCTACAGTTCAAGGTCACCCTGTTCCTTTTAACACAGAAAAGAACCAGTTAAGTCATGGGGATCATAGAGTTCCGTATTATTACTACAAACAGATCTGACCATCTGGGATGACCCCACACTCCAAACCCTTTTTTTTCTCCCTTAACATCTCAGTGTCCTATTCTCTCTGTTTGGCCTGCTGAGGGAAACAATCATTTTTTAAATTCCCAGTAAAAATGACTGGTATGTCATCTAACGGTGTGTCACTTATGCATTCAACAAATGTTTGTAGCCTCCCTATTATAGATAGGGTATTATTCTAGGCACCCACAACATAGTAGTGAATAAGTCAGAAATGATCCTTGTCCTCCAAGTGCTCATGTTCTAGTAAGGAATTTATATTATTATGAGGATCTTAATCTTTATCTTAAGAACATCTCTACTGTTAAGCCAATCAGAGCTGTGGGAAGAGAGCATGATCAGCCGCCATGATTAGAAGACCTGGTGTCAAGCCCCAGCTTCATGCCTTTCGGTTATTCATGCAACACCCTCTGCCTACCAGGAATTAGGCTTGTTGCTAGTGATACAGAAACACTAGAGGGTAGCGTACAGGGAGACAGACAACTACAATGCAATGTGCTAAGTGCTGTCAACAAATCACTGTCAAAGTGCTTTGGAATTACAGAGTGGGGACTAGTTTGATCTCTTTGAGAAAATGTAGACAGCTTCACAAAACACATGAATTGCAATCTAAGCAATTAAGGAGCGAGTGTCTTCTAGGTAGAGAAAGTGAGGTTGGTCTGTACATCAAATTATATAGCATTTAGAAGAAGAGGGGGAGAAATCAGCATGGGTGATGAGAATTTCAAGCAGGTGGAAGAAAGGAAGAAACAGAGATTGGCCAGAAATCCATCTCTGTATTTCTATCATAATTTCACAAACCCACCTATGTCAAGTCTCACACCCTCGTATTTAATGTCATAATCAAGAGAAACATCAATAAAATTTACCTCTATAAATAATTTTCTTCTCAGAGTGTACATACATGCATACATGTATACAGACATGTATTTTAGCCTTAAAATATCACAATGAAATATAATAATACAAAGATGCTTTGTATTCAAAATTTTGGTGATTTGCTTATACTAACAGTTATTCAAATTTAACTTGGAATATAAAGTATATTTATTTATCTCTTACTGAGACAGACAAATTAGCCTCAAATGCCATAAAATTGAGCACATCAAAACTTGCATTGGGAAATCCTGCACTGGCACTTTCAAAATCTTTGACTCAATTAAATGATGTTTAAAATCTATTGCTTCAAAATCATTATGGTAGATGAAAAGCAATCTTCTGCTGTCAACCAGAGATCATGAGAAGGTCTAGTACTACAAAGAAACTTTCTAACATTCCCTCAAAAAGTTGTTGTCCAACAACCCCATGCCACCACCTTCATGAAGAGATTAAAGACACAAGGAAAAACAAATATTGTTATGTTCATCTTAGTGCTGTTTGCCACATAATTGCAGCTTTCTGCCTTCCAGGCACCAGGGAATGTTACCTTTCCTCCAAGAGTTCATTCTAGGCTTTTCAAAGCTTTTTTCCTTTCTCTCATGATGAACAATGATAATAGCTGCCTTATCAGCCAAGACCAAGGGGCACATATAGAGCAGGTGAGAAACAAACCTGTTGTTTTAAACCACTAACAATGGTGGACATTGCTTTTGTTACTAGGCACAATGTAGCTGGTACTGACTGGTAAGTTTAACAGATTTGAGTGTCGAACCAACACTCAAATCAACTATGTTTTAAGGTATAACCAACTAGGCATGTATTGATCATACATTATGTGCTAGTATGTGCTACATCTTTTATCTTTATTCTCCTATCTGCTGGGAGAGTAGATATATTTTATAAATGATTAGACTGAGGCTCTAAACAATATATTTCAGGGTCAAAATATAAACCTAGTCCTCTTATTCCAAGTTTGGCCTCCCTTATGCTATGCCTCATGACCTCTCCTACAATTTCTAGGGCAAAATGTAGTCTTGCAGCTGTAACCCAGATATCACCTGAGGCTTAACACTTAAGATCTGGACAGTTGACTTGAATCCTTTCTCAATGGTTAATGGAAAGTTGAATCCTTCTCCAAGAGTAATGCAATTTCTCAGAGGGCTTATGGATCCAAGCCTCTGTCCGCTTCCTAGAATCCTGATTTACCGTTCCATATTTACAAAATGTGAAATTAGAAGATAAACTGAGCCCCTTCACCAATTTCTTTTTTAGAAATCAACAAATGATTTTTAAAACACTGACTGCACACCCACAGCGCATTAAGTAAAGGAGGACTGTCTCCAAGTCTTAAGCCAAACAACTGAAAATCTCATATTAGACATTTCTGGCTTTTGAAAATCCTTGCAGGCCACTCCGCCTCTAGGGAGAATCCCTTTTGTGACCCATGTCCTACCTGTTCCTGGCCCCTTTTTTCCTTTTTGCTCCTCCCATCTTCCTCCCACATTTCCTCTGGAATTCCAAATTCCTCTTCCCTACCTTTCAAACAAGTCAGCTCTCCCTAGTCCTTACTTCCCAACCTAAAAATTCAAACTCAGCAAGGCTCTTGGCCTTCAATTTAATGAAAACTATCCTCATAAATAGTCAATGTGGTTATTTTTAAAAATACTTTTTCTGTCATACAAACTTTAAAAATGTTTCTTTTCCATCTTCCTTGATGTTATGTACAGCTTTTCAGGTGCAAATGTAGAACCAGCTTCAAGGCAATGCCTATTCAATTCTCTCACTCAATACCATCTACCATCAGCTATCTCTTGAGACCAGGGCTAAGCAAAGTAATAGTTCTAAAAGATACAGACCCTAACCTCAAGGTGTTCACTCTGGAGTCGAAGAGCCATAATAATGATACGTAAAACATCTTGGAAACCTCTCAAATTGTTACCACAATGCACAGTAGCATTTGTGAGAGCAACATGAATGTGGTATGATCAAACAAGATCTCCTGCAGAAGCTGGAACTTGAGAATGGACTAAATAGATATGCAGCATTTGAGAAAAAGATGTTTAAGTGATCAAATGTAAGTCAAGGCAAGTTTGTGGGAGACATCTTAATGTGTGCTAGCAACATTTCATCCCATTTCCCCATCTCTTTCTAGCCCACGGTGCCTAGACTCATATAGCAATTAAAAAAGTAAAAGATGTATCAACCCAAATGTTTTTATATCAAATTCAAGGCTCTTTTTCATAGTCAGGTAGTTCTCAATGTGATACTACCAAACAATAATTCATTACAAGTTGGACTGCTAGGTTCTGCATATAAAATATGGTCTTTTGCAAATTGGTGAAGAAAAATATGAATGGGGAAACATTTTGTTCAATTTTGAATTTTTCTTCTCTAAAATCTTTAAAATCCCTGGCTGGTGGCAGAGTGGATAAGGAGCTGACCTGCAAACCCAAAGGTTGCTGGTTTGATTCCCCAGCCAAGGCACATAACCAGGTCACAAGACAGGTCTCCAGCCAGGTCCATAGCTGGAGGCAGGTGAAAAGCAACCACACATTGATGTCTTTCTCCCTCTTTGCCTCTTTCCCTTCCTCTCTCTCTAAAAATAATAAATAAAATCTTTTAAAAAATCTTTAAAATCCTTTGACTGAAATTTTCACTCATCGAGCCACAGCAATCTTGAGAAAGAAGAACAAGGAAGGAAGAATCACAATATCATACATCAAACTATATTACAAGGCTACTGGTATTGGCATAAGAATAGACATATAGATTAATAGAATAGAATAGAGAGCCCAGCAATAAAACCAGGACTCTATGGTCAACTAATATTTGAGAAAGGGGGAAGGAACATCAAATGGAGTAAAAACAGTCTCTTCAACAAGGGGTGTTGGGAGAACTGAACAGCATCATGAAAAAAAATAAAACTAGACCACCAACTTACACCATACACCAGAATAAACTCAAAATGGATAAAGGATTTAAACATAAGCAGTGCCACCATAAAGGTCCTAGAGGAAAATACAGGCAGAAAAATTTTAGATATCCTACACAGAAGTATGTTTACTGATACTTCCCAAGGGCAAAGGAAAGAAAAGAACAAATAAACAAATGGAACTATATCAAACTGAAAAATTTCTGTTCAGCTCAAGAAAATACCAGCAAAATTCAAAGGGAACCAACTGTATGGGAAAACATATTTGCCAATGATATCTCAGTCAAAGGTTTGATATCCAAAATATATAAAGAATTCATGCGACTCAACACTAGGGAGAGAGACAGCCCAATTAAAAAATGGGCAAAAGACCGGAACAGACCACTCACTGAGGAAGATATACAAAGGGCCCAAAGGCATATGAAAGAATGCTCAACATCACTAGCCATCAGAGAGATGCAAATTAAAACCACAGTAAGATACCACCTCACCCCAGTCAGAATGGCAATCATCAGCAAATCAACAAACAAGTGTTGGTGAGGATGCGGGGCAAAGGGAACCCTCGTGCACTGTTGGTGGGAATGTAGGCTGGTGCAGCCACCATGAAAAACAGTATGAGGTTTCCTTGAAAAACTAAAAATGTAACTGCCTTTTGATCCAGCAATTCCACAACTAGAACTATACCCAAAGAACCCTGAACCAATTCAGAAGAACCTATGTACCTCTATGTTCATAGCAGCACTATTTACCATAGTCAAGTGCTAGAAACAGCCTAAGTGCCCATCAGTGGATGACTGGATCAAAAAACTTTGGTACATTTACACAATGGAATACTACACAGCAGAAAGAAAGAAGGAACTCCTACTCTTTGCAACAACATGGGTGGAACTGGAAAGTATTATGCTTAGTGAAATAAGCTACTCAGTGAAAGACAAATACCATATGATCTCACCCATTTCAGGACAATAATGAACAAAACAAATAAGCAAAACAGAACCAGATACATGAATACAATGAATAGACCTTCAGTGGGCAGAGGCGGGGAGGTGGGCAGGAGGAGGCAAAGAAGGGGAGCAGTTTAGTTAAGGAACTAGCATGGAAGAACCATGGACATGGACAACAAGTGGGATTGACTTTGTGGGGGAGTGGGTGGGTGGGAAAAGGGACAGAGGGGAGTAAAAAGGGGATGGATGTACTACAACAACAATAAAATTAAATTAAAATTTTTTTTCACTCATTGACCACAAAACAATAACAAGTTGCAAGTAAATATTAAGGAGGAAAATGAGCAACAGCCTTTACTCTTAGTTTTTCTTTATTTACTTATTTGTTCTTTCATGAACAAGTACTCATGGAGGTGGGAACTCAGACTTTGGAGCCATTCTACCTACGCTCCCATCTCTGCCTCACCACTGAAGAACTGTGTGGCTTCCTAGGATAAGTTGTTTAACCTCTCAGTACCTCAGTTTTCTCACCTATTCATATATACATAAAGTACAGAAGGAATAACCCTACCATCAAGAACATTGATGACAATATAATTATGATAATAACTAACAGTTATTAAGAATTTAGTACATGTCAGGTTCTAATTAATTTATCAATAAGTGTTAGCTGTTACTATTATTATGTTTAAATTGCTATTATTTTGTCATCAGTACTCTTGATGGTGGAGTTATTCTGATGTGCATAATGGAAAGAAATGAATCATTATTTCATAGTGTTCTGAAATGTTCTGTTGTGTTCCCTGCCACCTGAAAAACATTTGAGAAGCCCTGCATTGCTCATCAAGGAGGTTGATGTCATTCTTCCTTCACATACACTTTCATAGCAATAACTTTCCATCCAAATTTCAAAATAGAACATTTGCTTCTAGTTGGATGAAAACCCTTGTTCTGGAGCCAAAAAGGCATCAAGAATTCATTGACTGTTCTGGTGTATGCTAGGTAAGGGGGGAAAACCCTAGAGGAAAATGTTTTAAAATTTCTGCTTTTGTTGCTCTTTGGAGGTTTCTTTATGCACATTACAGACAGGGGTTCAATTACCCAGTTCTTGAATATAATATATTTTGGTGTTGGCATCATGATCAGAGCTTCTTTTCTATGGCTTCAAATTCTGCCACTTTAACAACAAGTTCTTATTAAAATGGAGAAAACTGAACAAGGTGTATTGCAAATCCCTTTTAAGGGTCTCCCAGTAAACAAATTAATCCTGACATCACCCTGAAACTGGGTGCATTCTTTGCTTAAATGATAACCTGAACTATGCTGAAGAGTCCTTGTCAATCATCCATCTGCACAGAGCTCATGTGGTGCGATGCTTTCATTCGTCTGCAACCAACCAGATAGAGGACTTCCAGGCGGTAAGAATCCTCATAGAGTCTGCCTTACCTAAGGCAAGGATATGAAATTAAGTGACCAAATTATTAAAACAGGCACTTCTCTTCTAACCATTAGTCATTGTTTAGAGATTGGCATTTCACAAATAAGATCAACATCCTGCTGGGGACATAACTATTTGTATCACAGAGGCCTACCTTCTGCCTTGAAACTGCAGATTTGAGAATTTATTAATATACATAATTCAAAATCATCTTGTTTGAAAACAATGAACCAACTCCTGTAAGATCTCACAGAACTGAAACAGTATGGTCATTTTTATTTTCTATTTTTTAAGATTTTTTATTCATTATTTTTGGAGAGAAGGGCAGGGGGCGTGGAAGAGAGGGAGAGAGACATCAATGTATGGTTACCTTTCACCTGCCTCCAGTTATGGACCTGTCTGGAGACCTGGCTTGCAACCTGGTTATGTGCCCTAACTGGGAATTGAACCAGCAACCTTTGGGTTCTCAGGCCAGTGCCAATCCACTGAGCCACCAGCCAGGGCTTATTATGGTCATTTTTAACTACCCAGGAATAATCTCTATATTATCAACAAGGCTGTACAATTAAATCCCTCAGAAGCTAAGAAAAGAACCCTACAAGAAGTAAATACTTTCTACAAGGCATAAACAAAAATCATTAAATAACTAACTTATCAGAGCAAGACAAGTACCAATCTCAGAATCTCTAGTTAATTTCAGATATAGCAAACCCAACCAAGCTGCAGAGATTCACATTAAAACTCCACTCACAAATTTAACAATGTGAAGTGTAAGTTCTCCTAAAGAAAGGATAATGTTAGCCAAGCATGCACTTCGAAATCCATTAGACTGGAATCCAGAAACACTGTTAGCAGTGCCCATAACCTGTCATCAAGAGTTCTTGATTATTCAAATATAATGAATGCCAAGGGTTGGAGCATATTCAGAGAATATAGGTCAAGTTGATTTTCATAAATACTTTAAGATAGTGGTTACTAATTCTAAGGGTTTCATATGAGACATTTTTAAACCAAAATCATTTCCAACCCTTGTAACAACTTTCAAGGTGAGTACCATTATCCTCATTTTACAAATGAGTCAAAGAAAGATCCTGAGTGTTAGGTCATCTTCTGACAGCCTAGGACATAGCAACTGGCTGAGCCAGGCCAAGTCAGTTTTGCTTAACACCATGTCAGGTGATTTCCCTATACAGTGTGTGCACAGCACTTTTCTGTATACTAATTGCCTCATTGGCTCTAGTCAGCATCCTTGTTTTAAAGAAAGGGAAACTGAGTTTCAAGAAAGTAGGTGATAGCTAAAGCCACCTTAGGGAGTAAGTGGAAATTCCCTTCCATGGTGGGACTACAGTGCATCTGCCTGAGAATTAGCAATAGAACTGCATCCTCAACCAGGAGAGTAAGATTCAAATTGAACTGAGTTGTGGTAGATCCTTAATCAGACACATTCCACTGAACTCTTTTCAAAGTCTGTTGCCATGGTTGTTAAGACCAGCATGCATTCCTTGAGATTACAACAATCTCACAGCTGATGATGCTGGAAATTGCGTTGTGAGGTGTCATTGCAAAGGGACTGATGCCCTCCCAGAAGAAGAAACTTTAGCTTATTACAATAGATTTCAGTTCCCAAGGCTGCTGTTCCATTTGGAATTATATTTAAATATTTTATAAATTATTATTATTGAAGTACATAATCTTTATAGAAAAAAATTAAATATAAAAAAGTAGAAAAAATGAAGAAAACCCATCATTCTAGCAACATCCCATGTCAACTACAACTAATAATTTGTTTTCATTATTTTTCGTGTGTATATTTTATAACATTTTCACCATACTGGATATATAACTTTAGGTCTTACTTTTCCATGTATCCCTTACATTGAACATTATAATAAGAGTATAACCAGTACACATTAACGGCTGCTTCATTATCTATTCAGTATGGTTATCATGATTTGCATAACACTTTTCTCAACAGAATAATCCTTTAAACTTTTACCAATTGATCTATAGTATAAAGAATATTGCAGTGGGCATCTTTATGCATAAAGTTTTAATTTTTTTAATATTTAGCAGATTTCATTGGATAGACACTCAGAAATAAAATTATCACTTTTTAGACTCTTAGTAGATACTTCCAAACTATTTTTATAAATGTATATAGTTCTCACTTGTAATATCAGTAACATCATTTGAATATCCCAACCTCAACACATTGACTGAAAATTTCCCAAAGTAATCTCTGCAAAATTACATGAGCCTGTGTCATCTATTCTGAATTTTGCCTTTGCACCAGTTCATTCACATGTTAAAGTAATCTTTGGCTGCAAAGGAAAAAAGCTGACAACTTTCAATAGACAATAGTGTCCTCAAGCCAGCACTGCTATTTAGCCATGCCTTTCACTTTATTATTGCCTAATCACTGGGCACTGTGGACAATGCAGATGCAACCACAGACTCTTCAGCAGCACCATACACAGTATCTTTGGACAATCTGGTTCTGGATGTTCTTGCCAGTGGGAACTTTGCAAAGCCTAGCATTGGCCAAGTTGGTCAACGGCTAATCTTTGATGAAGCAACTACCACTTGTGAAAGGCCATTTCAGGTACTCTGTCTCTTTGGAAATTCTTTTCCCCATAAAAATTTCCAGTGCCTGGATAGCTTTGAAGAATTACACCTCAACAGAGATGAAACAGCTCTGGCTGGTGGCACAGTGGATAAGGCACCAGCCTGTGAACCCAAAGGTCGCTGGTTCAATTCCCAGCCAGGGCACATAACCAGGTTGCAAGTCAGGTCTCCAGCCAGGTCCATAGCTGGAGGCAGGTGAAAGGAAACTATACATTGATGTTTCTCTCTCTCTCTTCCTCTCTCTCTTATCCTCTCTCTGAAAAATAATTAATAAATAAAATATTTTTAAAAATAGAGATGAAGTTAGGATTTCACTAAATCTTCAAAAAGGAATACAAATGTAAATATCTGGAAGAAGATAGAGAATTTCATTCACCAGAGTCCTGTTCTGGGCTAGGAAATGGGAGAAATATTCCCAAAATAGGAAAAGGAGCATCAATGTGACTGGGAAAAGAAAAATGTGGGAGGAGCAAGGGATACTAGAAAAGGGTTAGAGCTGGAGAGAGAAGCAGAGATTGGAAGAGGAACAGAAAGAGGGGAAATTTTTTCACATCTTTAGATAGATGGGTGAATGAAGAAAAATGTTAACATATTTTACTGATGATCTAACATGTAAACTTCTGGAGTAACCCTTCAAGAAGAGATAGTAGAGACCTACACTATTTTCTAGTCCTGTACAGTTAACTTTCTTGTGGTTTGGGTAGATGTGGTGGCAATGAATTGTACTTACTGAGCTGTTTTATGTTACCTGGCAGGAGCAGGTCTTAGGCAATTCATTTATATTTAAGTTGTGTAACTATTTTCTAAGGAAACTCTTCTGAACTTACTGGGCCTTCAACAAAGCTCATATACTTCATATGCTGATATGCTCCTGTCAACTTTTACCTCTCTCATTTTAACACCAACCCCAAGGTTATGACTGTCACTAGAAAATCTAGAATCCCTCTTTTGCTATCCTGATATTGACTTAAGCCCTGGCCACTGCTCCAAACTATCACCCCCATTTTCACTCTTTTCCCTAGAATGAGCTTTGTTATCCTATCTCCCCTACCCACACTCCCATAGCATTGTCAACCCTCCCTGATGGCTAGTATTTGGCCCAGTAATTTTCACTTGGCCAAGGCAGCTAGCATCTGTATATGTGGCAGAGAGAGCATACCAATTGCACAACTAAGGAAGACAAACTCATGAAAACACTTTTGGTTATAAATCAGAGGGATAAATCTAGAAGTAAGATTGGAACTTCAGTATCATCTTCTTAAGCTATTACATCAATATTCTATCTGCCACTCAGTCACATCTTATTTGAAGGTTAATATGCAATGTTGGTTTTAGGTTAAAAAAATCAATATAGTGAAAAAAATTATGTCCCAAATCCCCTCATATATCCATACAGTTTTATATACTACAATTCTTCAACAATTCTAGAACTCTCCCCATCCTCACATGCACAAAAAGTGTTTTCCTCTAAGATTAGAATGGATCACCAATACTTTGATTGAGCACCAGAGAAAATCATTAGCATATGTTTAGAGGCCATGCATTTATTAAAAAATAATAAACTGCATCTTAAACTCTTAACATAAGATCAGCATAGCAAGGTGTTCCCACTCTAAGAGACACATAGTAACTTGGAGAGACATAGGAACATGAAAATCTTAGCTTCCGTTCATATTCACTTTGAGGTATAAGCTTATTGAGTAAAACTATGAACAGAAATGTCTGCATTATAGTATCTAGGACATATTTACTCCTAAATCAAACCAAAGGTGTTTAGAGCATTCATTCATTTGTTCCAGAAATACTTACCATATGATTACTCTGTACCAAATATCATGTTGGGTACTGAAGCAGTTACACAGAGGGCCAAGACATTCTTGCTTCTCTAGGAGCTCATTGTCTGGCAAGGGAGAGGAAGACACATGCTTGAGCCAATATTGATAATCCAATCCACCAACAGAAGTGTATAAGCATGAGTTTATGGCAATACAGTGGGAGAGGCCTTATTAATCTTGCCTGGGATGAGTTATGGTGGTAATCACAAAATCTTTGGAGAAGAGGTTCACTGATAATGAATTTGCCATTCTCTGTACAGCAAAATGGGGCTGGCAGCTGCCCCTCTAAAGGTAAGGAATGTATATTTCATGCTATGGTTTCTCCATAAGCAAAGGTCATACTCTTCCTAATACTATTAGTTCATTATTTATTCATTCACTTAATTTTTCAAACTCTACACTAGAGATGGGTATGAGTTCTGGAGTTTCTCAGACTAGATACCCTGTGTAAGTTTGGTAATTACCAAAGCTCTCTAAATCTCAATTAATTCCTCCTGAAAATTTGATGGTGCTCACATCCTGGGTTTTTTTTAAATTAATTAAAATAGTACCTGCAAAGTATTTAGCATAGTTCCTGAAACTAAATAAATGGTCAAGAAATACACCTCTTATTGGTCACTGTGCTTGCTGTTCTTAAAGGTAACTAGGAGTTCTCCAGGAAAAAGAAAGGAGATTCTAAGCAAAGGGAAAGCTTATGCAAATAAACAGAATAAAGAAAGCATGTCTTGTGTTAAGGAAACAAGACCGTTCAGTTTGGTGATTGTGTTGGGTGTGTGGTAGAGGGATAGCAAGTGATGAGACTAGAAGGATAAGATGGGTCCAGATTGTAAAAGATCTTATAAACCACATGAACAAATGAGTTTGAACTTTATCTCGTCAGCAAGCAGAAAACAATGGAGGTCGTTAAACAGGAAAGCTACAGTATGACATTTTTTATTTTTAGGAAGAAAATTCTAGCAGCAGAGTATATGAGAGATTGGAGAGAAGAGTGTCAGAGGCAGGGATATCAGCGGGAAAAGCTTGCAGTAATTTTAGCAAGAAAAATCCAAGGTAGTGGGAATAAGCGGGAAATAAAACTCCAGAATTAGATCTGAGGGATATTTCTAAAATAGTATTAACATGGCATAATGGTTAATCAAATGTGGGGAACAAGAGAGGAGGAAGAATCTAGAATAATTCTAGCTAAAATTAGAAATACAAGAAGGCAGAGAGGCAAAGTAGATATTGTTGGTCAGATGAGTAGTATGTATATGCAAGACATCCTAGTCAAAGTGTTGAAGAGGCCGTTGAAAGTTGGGTCTGGAGTTCATTGCAAAGCTCTGAGCTAAAGATATAAATTTGGGAGTCATCAGAGAATAGTGAGCAGGGAAAGTTCTGGGAATGATTCCAGGAAGAGGAGTTCAACATGCCATCTTCTCAGTCTATTGCATTAGTTTCCCTGGTATTCATTCTTCTGAAATAAAGTGAAGAGTTAATCCATGTCACATGGTGTCCTAAAATAAGGTCCCTAAGCCACCCTAGAGCTATTCAACTTTCACCACATTTTTAATCTACAAAATGCAACCATGGTTAAGGCATTCTAATGCAGAGGAAGTGTCCTACTGCATTGAATTAATTGAAAGGAATATGTTTCTTGAATTTTGGAGCCTTTATTTATTAACTCTTGATGATGGACAGAAACTATGGTCTCTTATTATACATAATTCACCTCCACTTTGCTCAGCCATAAATATTGGAGAACTAAATTACTCATTTTTCATAAGACAAGAATAAATTTATCTTCAGAAAGGAACTACATACACATTGACCAAGAAGCCCATCTTTTTATTACAAAAATCAAGGTTCAAAAGCCCTTCTAGACTCTTACCACTTGTCTTCCTCTCAGGTTTTTGCAGGTGGAAGGGACTTCTCAAAAGATAAGTCTAAATTCTTGAAGTTTACCACATCCATAATGACTTTGTATGACTCTTTTAGGAAGAGGAATTTTTTATTGTAGATATCTCTAAAAGGGCTTGCAATGATCCAAATTTCAACTTGAACATTTGAAGCAAGTGAATGACCAACCACTATCATTTTAAAAAATAGTTCATCATCATTTACTTTGGTTGAATGTAAAGAATTTATGGGCAAGGGTTGTATTAGACAACCTTATGCCTCATCACCCTCCATCCAAATGTTATGGGAAAAAAGGAAAAAGAAAGGTACAGACTACCAAGGATGTCTCAAGCTGACTAATAAATGGACAAGGTTAATCAGAATGGCTTGGTGGATTCTTCATTGCTCAACATCTCATGTCTTATTAACAATAGAAGTCAGTTATACCAAATCACCAATAAAAGAACATAAAATTGACCATCTAAGCTCCTATTCCATCTAAGCTTCTATTTTGAGCAAATCAATTAAATATTTGAGGTGTGGGGGCAGTCAATGTCTGTTTGTAAAACAGTACAATTTTTTTTAAGCATTAACAGGATAATATATGTGAAAACACTCAACCTGGTGCCAAGCAAGTGAAGATACCCCAAATATCAATACTGGATCTGGACAGGAGCTTGAAATCTAAATGAGATCATAGTCTGCTTATACTGGGAGTTGAGTCTTTGCTCTAAGGACTTACTGGAATGAAACTATTGGGGTCACAGATCGAGGGTCACATTAATTAGAGCAGATAGACTCATTTTCATAGTAACTGTCAGTGAAAGAGCATATATGGATCTGGGTGACTAAAAAATTCAAGTTTTTTAAGAAGTTGTTGCTCTTCTGATTTTCTTAGATACTCCACAAGAGAACATACCTTTACCACAACATTTAAAAGCTGGAATTAGCTAGCCACACAACTGATGAAGTAACCAAAATGATTAGTTTTCCTATATTTGCAGAACTTGAGACAGAAAAGGTAGAGTATCCTTCTAATTTAGAAAAGTGTTGTGTAGAAAACTTGGTGTCTCTAAGACTCTAGAGTTGACTTAATGTTGTAACATAGGATGCATGGCCAGTATCTTGTATAATTTGCAAACCTATTTCTATCCTCTGGGGAATTTGACTATGTATATTTTCCTCTTCAGTGTAAAATTTTGTAGGAAGAAAATTGTGAAGAAGTTCCACTAAATACAAAAGGATTAAAGAATGCAAACTTAGTAAATAAACTAGCATGTAAAAGGTCAAAGGATGTTTAAGAAAGCTTGCCAAGATAAACAGTATAGGTTTTTTAAAAAACTTATTAAAAAATCAATATTCTAAAGCTTGATCTCATAACCCAGTGTATCTCACTCTCCTTATACATTATAATGAAATAAGCACATATTTAGCAGATACTCACCAATGAAAAATTGATTTCCAGAGCCCACCTGCCATTCACCTCACAGCTTGCTGCTGATACAAAAGAAGATTAATGTACCTGGTCTCACAGAGCCAGTGGAGGAGGTTTGAGGTTGCATCTTATTCATGACCAAATCCTCTCCAGCCAACCATGCGACTTCCTGGAACCATCTGTGAGAAGCTGTGGACTTTGTCATCCTGGGCCATTTATCCAGGCATGATGTTTAATTAGTGCACACAAAGTTGATGTGAAAGGCTTGGCAGCTCATCCCCTCACCCCTGTTGGGTTCATTGCCTCATTAGAAAAGCCCTGGATGGTTGACCAGCCAGACAAAACTAACAAGCACATTTTTCTAACCATCCACAATAGCAGTGACTAACATTTCCATAAAGATTTAAGGTTTACAGAATGCTTTTATGTATGCAATTCTCTCTTGTAGTGCAGTAGACAGAGCACCAGACTTGAATTGGAACGTCTCAAGTCTAAATCCCAGTTCTGTCATTATGTGACACTGGAAAAAGTATTCTGTCCTCATTATGTCTCAGTTTTCTCCTCTGTGAAATGCCGGTATGGGAGATATTTGGGTAACTCAAAGAATTCATGTGAAAATAACTATACCTTTGCAGGTGTCCCATGAATGATTATTGTTGTGATCCAATCTACTGCCTTCCAGCTTCTCCAATGCATTTGGTTTAAAGAGAAAAATTGCCTGCTATACATCTGAAGTCCCTCTGAGTAGATTGGACAGTAGGTGACTGTAGAGGTTAACTGAGAAGCCCATAATAGGAGATTCAGGTGGGAAGAACACAGTGGAAGACAGTGTCAGATATGTTTACAGTGGAAGATAGTATAAGATAAGATCTCATTGGCAACCCAGACTTTCTAGAAATAATATTCTAACTAAGCTTGCTTCTTGTTTATCGTTGAACCAACCGGGTTATGCTGTGTCCATGTGACCAAAGCAAGCACTTTGGACAAAACACAGACTATGAAAGCTTGCCTCTAGAACCAGAATCTTGCCTCTTGCCCCCTTTTTTTCCCCCTGCTCTGTTTCCAAACTCCACACTGAGTCCTGAGCGGGATGGAGCTCACAGAGGAACCCTATCTGAAAGAAAGCAGTGATTACCTCTCCTATCTTTCACAGTCAAATAAATATTTACTAAGTAAGGACACACAGCATACATTAAAATTAATGCTTTGCGTAGCTTTGGAAATGTCTGTCATATCTGTCAATGTTTCAATAGCTTCACGACGGTGAATGGCCCTGCTGTCTCTCAGTAAGAGCTTCCATTTTCTTGACGGTGCTCTGCAGGAGGTCCCCGCTGATTACACGCGGGGATTCGGAGGAGGGGCAGCTGAGCAGAGGAAAGCCCAAGGGAGGCAGAAAGAGCTTATAAAGTTTCTGTTTGTTGAGGTCTGAGGCCTTCCTGCAGTATTTGGGGGAGAGTAATTTAATGCTGATTTCAAATAAAGAAATGGAGTGGCACCTAATAGGGGATATTTGTGTTTATAGACTATTAACAAAAGAATGCTAGAGAAAACTGACAATCATCTTTCCTTGGTTAAATAGCCAATGCAGGGCTATGTCTTCTGTATGTCAAGTTGTCACTAGCCCAAGGGTTTAAGAAGGGACAGTTTGCACTTAAAAGATATTGATGCACATGTTTTCCCAAGTGTCATTCACCCAACACCTGTGCAGTGTGGGAACATTTGGACTTGAGTTAATTTTATTTTAGTGCTTTCCCTACCTCTAGGAACGGTGTCAACTCCTGACACTAATCTGGCTGCTGAAATGATGGCTTCCAGTTTCATTAATGCTATATTTATGATCCCTTTAAAATGCCAGTGATCTACTCTTCTTGGAAAATATACACAACCATTTGGAAATCCCATTTTTCAGTCATTGCTCTTTGCAGTGGCACCTTGGGTCCTACTGTACCTATAGTCACTAGCAGGTGAAAGGACATTTGACCAGCTATTTTGGGACAGTGGGAGGAACAGGTCTGGAGAGCTTTGGAAATGGAGAAAACAAGAGAGGAAATGGGAAATAGCAAGCAGAGAAGTATGTGTTACTCAGTTGACTGTATTTCCCCAAGTATTCAGACATGAATTAGTGACATTCCTGAATGTGCTGGAATGCCTTTCTTTATTCCAGCTGTGTTTTCGCTGTGACTCATACATTAGGGTCCCATCTTTTCAGCTCAAACACGTGAGTGGTCCGATTTTACATCAGATCTGAGTTCCTGGGGTTTTTTGTTTGTTTGTTTGTTTTTTGGTTTTTTTCTTTTCTTAGAAACACATTGTTTGTGAACAAGAAGTAATATATATTTATCAGTGGATAGGCTTCCCATAAAATGTATGGGATTGAAATATCATTACAGGAGCTCTACGTCTAATCCTTGTTGAAGTTACCTGGTGTTTGAAACATTTTTATTACTTCAGCATAAATCGCAAAGAAACTGCATGTACAATTCCAACACTCAAAATCAACATACATTTTTGTTTGGGATTCCCAGAAGCAAAACCTGAGATGGGGGACTTTTGCAGAAGATGTGTATTGAGGAAATGTTCTCAGGAGGAATCGGTAAGAGTGGGGAAATCAGGATAGCAAAGGGGGAGAAACTAAGCATGGTGTCAGCTCAGGTGAGGTTCTAACCTCAGTCTGCACCTGTGGGAGCTCTGGAGGACAAATAATGCTGCAGAGTGTGTTCCACTTGGAGGCACGGGAGGTGGAATTTCATACTCTTGAACCAGTAAACAATAGCTTTAGAATGTCCCCAAGGAATGTAAACTACCAAGTACTTTTTGCTCTTGGTTGGTTGGGGCAGACAATGTCCAATGGGCCAAGGGTGGTTTTCTCAGGAAAGTTGATGGTCTGAGCTGTTAAAAGCAAAACATCCAGGAGCCAAAGGATAGTATCTGAAAGGATCTGTGTGGAGCAGCAATAGCATCCAACATGGTCATATGATTATTTATCCACTAAGTAATCATTTAGTGGCTACTATATGCCAGGTCCTGGGCCTAGTGCTGGGCTTATGAACATGAACAAGAAATGACCTCCTGAAAAAGTTCAACAACTAGAGCAAGAGACAGATTATACACACACACACACATATATACGTATGTATATATACGTGTATATATGTATGTGTGTGTGTATATATATATATATATATATATATAACATAGGTCATGTATATATATAGTGTGTGTGTGTGTGTGTGTGTATATATATATATATGTCATAAAATAGAATGTGTTTGGTGCTTACAAGGATAAAAGTTTTATGAAATCACAATGAAGAAGTGCATAATAGCCAGTAGTAAATGTCATGCAGAACTTCAGAAAGAACATAATCTTAAATATCAAACAAATTTGAACAAGAACTCAAAATCCTTGTGAAAAGATGGAGTTATGCACATTCACTCAGCTTAGCTGAGCTCTGTTCACACACTGAATCATTGTTACTGCTTTTTTTTTTTTTTTTTTGAGACATTCATTGAATATTTACCCAGAGAACATTTACTGAGCACCTGATATGTTATAGGAACAACAATGGACACTGGGGAGACAAAGAAAAAGCACAGCTCCAACCCCAAGAGGAACTCACATTCTGAGCTCATCATTTCCCATCGTGAAATTCAGATTTTCCCATTTAAAAGATAAAGGTTTATAAATTCTTGATACCTGTCTATAACCAAGAATAATACATGAAAAACATGAGCTCAATGGAAGTGCTTCAAATAATTAAGATCTCAGAAGCCCTCAGGGGAACAAAACAAGCTCTTCGAATGAATGACCATTAGCCCCAGTGAAATATCTAAAATTTCTTAATATGTGGCCAAATAAATAAATAAAAAGTAATGAAACTAAAGCTCCCTGTGATGGTCACTACATCAGGCAGCCAAGCAAAACCATAAACAAGAGAATCAGAATGAAGGGTGGTGACATCCAGGGCCCAGTTGAGGACATGACTGTCAATAGAAACTGAAGAAGGACAACAAATAAGATGAAGCGAAAGTAAGTCCTAAGTGGTTCTTGCTTCATGCTGACTGCCCCACTCCACCACCTGTGATGCCCTCCCTTGGCCAGTTCAACTCTTGCACTAAATTCCCCAGAAATATCCTAAATCCTTCTCTTAATTCTAATAGGTCTTTTGTCTACAACACTCATTGAGCTCTTTGTAAATCACCTGGTCTTATTTCTCAACTGTCTCTGCTGTCTGCAGTAGATATGTAAACTTGAAAGTAAAAACATTCTTGTTTTTCTGTCCATGCTCTCCAAGCTGAGTGCAAGGTCAATGGAAAACTCACATCTCATGCTTGCTAATGGTGGGACAGGCAGAGTGCCCTCAAGCTTCAAGTACACCCTCAAATTCTGATGGACAAAGCAAAATGTGGGTTCAGGGAGAGGTGAGATATTGGCAACAATGCAGATGAATCATCAGACTTAGCAAGAATAGCATGGGAATGAAACAGAGAACAGATTGAGATTAGGATCTTACTCCAGTGAAAACGTTGACCACCATAATCAAAGTATTGACAAAAAGCAAGGGGCAAGAATCAATTTGAGTAGTAAGTCAAGATCAGAGCTGGAAAGGGTTGAAAGGCAAGAAGGAAGGAAAATAAAATGTGAAAGTTATATCTAGGTCAAATTGTATTGATAACTCTGCTGAGACTAGCCTTTAAGAATATTTTTTGACCTACACAAAACTGTACCTAATTAATATATACAACTTGATGTGTGTGTAGGTAAGTTTGCTTTGGTGAAACCATCACCATAAACTGATTTTTCACCTCCAAATTTCTTTCCTTCCTCTTACTACTATTACTACTACTGTTAATTATTGTTATTGTTATTATTATTATTTTGTGATAAGAGCACCACACAAAATCTACCCTATTAGCAAATTTTTACATGTACAACACAGTATTGTTAATGACAGATTGTACACTAGATCCCTAGGACTACCCCATCTTGTATAACCAAATGTTGTACACTTTGACTAACACTTCCTCATTTCCCTCCAACTCCCTATCCTAAGCCCCTGGCAATCATATTCCATTCTCTGATTTGTAAGTTTGACTATATTTACCATTTAAGTGGTGTCATGTAGTATTTGTTCTTCTGTGTAGTGTAAATTCTGAGTAGTATTTATTTTGCTTAGCATGATATCCTACAGGTTCATCCATGTAATTGCAAATGGCAGTGTCTCCTTCCTCTTTAAGGCTAAATAATATTCCATGTATGTGTGAGTGTGTGTGTAACATTTTATTTATTCATTCATTCATAGATGGTTACTTGGACATTGAGAATAATACAGCAACAAACATAAAAGTGCAGATATCTCTTTGGGATCCTGATTTGTGAGATTGCTGGATCATATGATAGTTCTAGTTCTAGTTTTCTGAGGACCCTCCATACCATTTTCATTAGCAGCTGCACAAATTTACTTTCATACCAACAGTGTACAAAGGTTTCCCTTTCTCCACATTCTTGCCAACATTTGTTACATATATATATATATATATATATATATATATATTTTATAAAAGGCATTGTAATAGGTGGTAAGTGATCAGCCTTTTTTGGTTACACAGTCTTCACTCAGTAATGATTGTTGAATTGCAGTGATGGCTACCTCAAAAGATGGGGAATTACATGTCTTAATAGTGCTAATTTCCATTTTTGGGAATAAAAAAATTAAAGAACTCTCTGTTCTTTATCTGCTGCAAAATTATAGAAACTATGAAATGGCTATGCCCAAGGAAAACAATATACGCTGCAAGTATGTGAACAATTTAAGACATTTCTTTGTTTCAAATTAGTATCTTTGACATTTTTATAGAAATAAGGACAAATATTTGGTAAAAATTATTTGAAAGGGGGAAAGAACTTAAAGCAGTAGGAAAATCGAATACCTTGGTCAGCACTGTCTCTAGGAGTTTCTGTGATGTTGGCATCTTTTATGCCTGCACTAGCCAATGAATATGGTGGCCACTGGACACATGCAGTTATTAAGCACTTGAAGTGTGTTTAATGCAACTCAACATTGGACAGTACTAAACTAGATCATCACCTTAGAAGAGAAAAAAATCCTGAGTTTGAAGGAAGAGAAAAAAATAATGACTAAGATTGAGAAAGTGATGAAAATGGGTAACAAAGTTGGCCAATGAAAGGAAAGATTGAACAAGACCATCTGGGAGATCTGTTTTTATTTAGAAGATGTGTTTCTAAGAGATATATCAACCTAAGACCAGAGTTAAAATAGCTATCTAGGAAAGGTTAAGACTGTCAAGAGACCTTGTTGGGAAATACCAACAAGTTTCAACAATTTGGAAGAATGTTGAGCTAAGAACGTCTTCCATGTTCAACTTTCAGGCTCCTAAATAAAGCCATGTGCAGTATCTTTAGATTCAGCTTAAGATTCAGCCAAGTAATATCCCTAAAAGTCACTTTATTTGATGCTCCTTCCTAAAGAATGGTAGTTATCGTTCTGTGAAAGACAATTCTGACTGGTTGAATTGTGAACCCCAAAACACTATAGGAAATAACACTCATCCTTAAGTGTGTTTAATTGACTTACCAAATATGTAGATGTTTGTAGCATGTTGTCATCATCACACAGAAAAGCAGGTGACTTCACTTTTCATTGGTGAAATGTGGGGCACCTCACACAGATACACATACCAAACAAACCTTGCTCATGCTTAACCAAGCACTTTCTGAACACTGAGAGATTCCACTGAAGTTACAAGAAATTTCAAGTGTGGAAAGCTTCTGAAGAAGGAAAACAGAAGAAACATGCTTTCTTCATGTTTTTTAAACATAGAAAATTGCTCCTGGATCCAGTCAACTGCTTTTTTGTTTTGCACCTTCCCATTGAGTAGCCTATGTCCATCTGACTATCATGTTTACATGTTATACAAAAAAAAAAAAAGCTACAGAGGAGAGGAAAACTTGCTAGTAGCTTCATAGAGCTAAACCATCTAGGAAGCCTTTCTAACCTCTATATCCTTGATCACCAGAAGAGTCAACTGAGACCCACAAAATAGGGCAGTTTGCACAAGGTTACCCAGCTGGTGAGTGGGTGAGAGAGGGTAGCCCAGATTTCCTTCAGCCAAATCCTATATGAAAGCACTTAACCCAGGCTCTGACTCTTGGTCCTGGGAATTGCTTCCTTCCTTCCTTAAGACCACATGCACACCAAAATCCATACTCTCTGGGCCAAAAGAGATATTCCACACTACAATACCTAAAAATCACTGGCAGGTAAGCAAAGAGGCATCAGAGCATTAAGGTACTGTTAAGTACAGTGTATGTGAGACAAACACCTGGCAAATCTTGACCAGAAGTGAGAGGAAGGATTTAGGCAAAATAATAATAATAATTTTTCTTTATAATTGATTATTGTTGTACTACAATTGTTTCATTTTTCTCCCATTGCCCTCCCTTATCCCCCCCTCCTCTCTCCCACAGTAAATCCCCACCTCCTTGTTCATGCCCATGGATCTTTCACATTAGTTCCTCATCTAAACCCTCCCCCCTCCCCAACCCCTGGTAAAAGAAAGAAGAAAGGTGCAACAAATGGGAAATTTAAGGTGGGCATTTTAGGTTTGAATTAGTGACTGGCTGATTGATAAAAGGAACTACCCTGCACTTATTATATTCCAAACAATGAGCTAGACTGCAGTTGACTTGCCAACATGTGCTCATCCTGAGATGGTTGGTCCGTGTCAGTCATGCTGATGTCATTTTTGTGACATCGTTAATTCGGGAATAAACTATTTACCCAGTGGTCTTCAGGAAAAATTTCCTCACTCTTAAGCAAGAGAAACTGCAAAGTGGGACCTCTATTTTCCTTCTGAAAGTAGTGAACCTTGACAATGATCATGCTAAAGGAAGGAAAGAACATAATCAGAGTCATTGATTCTCACAACCCTGGAGTCTACTGTCTTTGAAACGTTTGCTGTGTGAAGTAACCAATTATCTTACTGTCAGAATGTCTGTTACTTGTAGCCAAAATTACCCTGATTGATATATCCTATTAACCTCATTTAAAGACACACAAAAACTGAGGCTTGGGGGCATTAAGCAACTGAATTATACAGAAACTAAGTAGCAAAACTATGATTTGAGCACAAAATGAACTAGACCCATTTTGTTTAGTTTCCAAAAAGTTTTGACCACTAACAATCACTTTATCAAAAATCACTTTACCTTACATTAGAAAAGTACCAGAGTTAATGGTTACCATCAACAATAAAAAAATATTAAATTGACCAATTTCCTTTTTAGATCTACCAGCCCTAATACTTATGTATTACTCCTTGTCATTGAAGTACAGCAGCACACCCTCAAGGAACTCAACATTGAATACAGTAGTTCTTGATTATTTTTGTGTTTGTGATACACTTTTAAATATTGGAAATTTGGGTGTGGTTTTGAAGGGATTAAGTTTCCTGCATCAATCACAAAGCACTATCTCACAGTTCAGTTAGAACTGTAAACTGGCTGGACATAAACTTCTGACCTTTATTCACTCCTGGCCTGCTGCTGACAAAAATCTTACCTTTCCTTGCAGCAAATAACACCTTGCATTACACCACATTGCACAACTTGTTCTCCTCATTGTAACTTCTGACAGAAGTCACTGTAATAAATGTGTATGCTCAGTTGCAGCAAAAATAAAACTTACTCCTGAACCAAACATTGGTAGTACAACAGGGAAATGTTCATGATGTATCTGTCAACTTTGACACAATGGTTAAGAAACACACATCAGTTAAAGAGACAGCTTTGTAAACAACTAATTACAATATGGTTTAAGGGAATTCTGGAAAGGAAGGTCAACACAGAGAATGACACAATTAATTCTTCCTAAGAGGTTACCCTGAAAAGGTTTCCCAGAGGTGGGGATTTTTGAGCTGGACCTTGAAAGGTGAGTAGAGTTATGTCTACCTGAGAAGGCAAATTGGGAGCAATGTAGGGGAGAGGATCCCAGGAGGAGGAAAGAACATGGAAAAAGTTATGGTGGTTTGACATTTTCTTTGTTGTCACAGGAGAGAGAATTAACCAGAATATCTGGGCCCTACTTGTACTAGGAGGGAGTCTTAGTCCATGCTCAACAATAAGGAGAAGAGAACATTATAAGGATATCTATGAACTTTAAGATGGATATAATTATTATTATTATTCCTAAACATATAAAGTATCCCACACTTTTGAAGAAATATTACATGTATAATCTCAGCATTTACAACAACTATTACTACTATTTACATTCTACTGACAAGGAAACCAAATTTCAGAAAGGATGATATATGCACAGGAAATATTTAGCTTAAAATAATGCCCTTCCCATCAGAGATCCAGCATCTCCCCTTGGGCATCTCATAAACTAAAGGTCATGGGGAAATTAATGTGCATATTTACATTGATGCCAATGAACATAGAACAACTACTGAGAAAATTGAATTGGAAAGATAGTCCATTGTTTTTCTTTCTGACTTCTTTTCTCTAAAATCAGGCTCTTCTAATTTAAAAGCAAAAATAAGGAATTATGTGAGCACATTTAAGTTGTAAATGATGACAGTTCTCTAAATTTCCAAATTGTTCTTTGTTTTATATTTAAGAGTATTTCTTTCTTGACTATAATGTGAATTATACTCATTTTGTAAAATTTCAGTGTGAAAAAGCTCACTTTAATCCAATCATCTGAATATTTTGATGTATTTTCATGCATATTTGAATGTATGTATATATCCCATGGGCCACCAATTTTTTTCTCAGATTACTCCTCCACAGAGGTGGAAAAGGGACCAGTAAACTATCTGAATCACCTAAAAACACTTCATGCTAAAGAGGCCAAGTCTCATTATTGGAGCAAATAGAGTGTAGCAAGGAGACTGACCCAGTTCAACTGAAGATATCTGACCACTGAGAGTATAGCTAAGTTACTAATCCTTCTGAAACCTGGGAATTCCAACTAGATTTATCAAAGTGAATGGTAAGGAGGATATTTTGACTTATGGTCTAATAGGAAGTCACAAATTTGTGGTCCCAGCAAGAATAGACTCTTTCATGAATCTAAAATCCAAAAGCATAACTACCACTTGCTGGTCCCCATGATGTAAATGTGAATGTTATGTCTGGTTTGCCAAAAGCTTATGGTCATAATGTGTTCAGATAGAAATCTGAACAGTGAAATCAGGGACCAGGAAGGTGATTGTCAGCACAAAGATGGTGGTCAGTAGGGAATTCAGAAACCAGAAGGACATTCTTAAGATCAGGAAAAATACTAAAAATAGGGCCACCCAACATGTTTTACTGAGAAGTACCTGATCACCACTTGCCATAAGTTAATCCATGAATCATCTCATCGGCCCCAGTTAGAAATCTCATATCCCCCATCCCACCTGGATGGAAATAACTGCTACCTCTCTGTGTTTGTGCCACCATTAAGCTTCACCTAATTTCTGAAATTACTGAAGCTTCTAGCCTCAGGATCTGGCTCCCACTCATACTCTACTTCACAGCTAAAATTCCCTGGCACTGAAGGTTGTAAAATGAAACTTTCCTCATGAAGCTCATCTGTGTTGAGAATGTTCTTCATCTTTCATAGATGTCAGCTCTGGAAACCTCTGAGGTCCTTCTTTCATTTCTCCATGATATTTTCAACCACTTAAGAAATATACAGAAATATATTGATCACTTACACGCCCAGCTTTGTGTGAACTGCTAGGAGGAACTACTAATTATAAGAAAGTCTACTCTTTCTATTCTCAACAAGCTTGCAGCTTATTACAATAAACAGATATAATTAAGATACAATTAAATACTGCACGATGAGGAGGACATTCTGTTGTACTTGAGGAGAATAAGACCTGTGGGGTATAGGCAGAGCTGTCTGGTAGAATACATATGAAGTCAGAACCTAAGTTCAAGTCCTGGAAGCATTACTTTCTAGTTGACTGACCTTGGGCAACCTCTTTGAGTCTTTGAACTAGATAGTACTGTCCTCTTCCTGCCATTAAAACTCTATAACACTCCATGACTCATCTTCAGGTACAATGAATGTGAATAAGCTTTGCATAAGTAGAGAGAAATAAAAGAGCATTCAAAATATGAACAATGTTCATCAGGAAAGCAATGAATCATGTATGTCCAGGAAAATCCTAAGGTAATGCCTTTTAGTTTGAGATTTAACCAGAATAAACTAGTGTTGAGTCCAAAGCTCCCATTTGCTCTCTTCCCCCAACCCAGGGCCCTGTCTTAATCCTATCAGAACCCTGGCCAACACACATCTAGAGTCATCCAGATGGCCAAAAGGTAGAGTTCGGAAATATTCTGGTCTGAGAAGTTTAACTTTGCTAGGAATCGTTTTGTTATTTATAATAGAAACCCAGTTAAACTAGCTTAAGTGAGAAGGGTTTATTGAAATAATGTAGGAGGATCCAACAGATCCATTTGGAGAAATAATAACCAGGCCTCACATGATCTGTAAAGTCATCAGACAGCCACTCATTCCATCTTACTATCTGAGCCACATGGGTTTTTTTTTTCTTTGCCTGTGATGCATCTACATCATTCTCTTCCTGAATATCAACTTGGTCATTTTTGCCCCATCCTTAATGTTTCCATTGAATGAATTCTATCTCTAATTCTTCATGAGTATAGAACTCTCAGTGTTCAACATAGATAGGCTACAGCTTTTGGGACTCATTTCGAACTCTAGAGAGAGCATCTAATTGACCACTGCCAATTATCCCTAGTGTTCTCTAAGTTCTCTAAAATTCCTCAAATTATTAAAGGCCAAAAGAACTTGTAGCACCTAATTCTAGCTTTTTCAGGACTTTGAGTGGAATAGACTAAGCTAGAAGGAGAATTTAACAATGGCAAACAAATCAACTACTATCTTTGCTTAGACCTTTTATGGGTTAAAAAACATAGTGTCAATTAACCTAACAATGTATCTATCATTTATAACATAATTTTAGAATAACAATGCTTCAAATCCCAAGTTGCAACAAACTTTTGAAACAAAGTATATTTTTAAGTTGGGAGCTATCTCCATACAATGTCTCTGAACTAGATATGACATAAAACAAAGGCATTGGTCAGACTTTGTCTCAACTTGATTCCACAAGGACATTCCTTTATTGCACAAAATCTCAAACACTCTTGAGCACCAACCTGTGCCTTCATGCAGAGAACAAGGTCAACCACTTAGAAAATAATTTATTTTTATAGTGGTAGCTGAGTAGCTGAGAAAAAGGCAAGATGGCCAACCTTCCTCCATGACGTTAGGGATAGCTGCAAAAGAGGAAAACTAATCTTTGTTGAATATTTCCAGTCATGTATCAGAAACTATAACAAGGGCTAGACATGCATTTTCCCATGTAATTCTCTTAAATCCTAAGAAGAGGCTATTGTTAACCTCACTATCCAAAGGAACTGAAAAGACGGACTCAATGAGAACAACTAACTTGGACAATATTACAAAAGTTGTGATAGAGCCAATACTCAAAACAAGGTCCATCTGACTCCAAAGTATGGGCTTATTGGTTTCTCTCACTCACTGTAATCAACATAGTGGTTATGAACCACTGGTTATGGGCTCTGACACCAGATGACTGGATTCTTACTTAGTCCCATCCTATGAAAGAGGGCAAGTGAGCCTGTGCCTCAGGAAAATGAAAGTTATTTAGAACCTATTCCCAAAAGCTGTTAGAAGGATTAGGTGTTTTAATATGGGAAGTTCTTAGAAAAATTCCTGGTATCACTCAAACTCCTTGCCACTCACTTTGGCATATCAGATTGGGATCCCTGGGCTCGAAAGTACTTGCAACTTAAATATGTTCTCAAGGTTCAGATATCCTCAGTGAACTGAATCTGGGTCTCTCGCATACCCTATTTGCTCCAATAATGAGATCTGGAGCAATTCTATTTTGTGGCTCGTTCAGCATGCAGAGCTTTGCCTAACTCAAATGCTCTGCTTGTCTTTTCCTCAGCCTCTGTTGATGAACAACTTGAGGAAGAAATCAGTGGCCAATGAGGTACGTACATACATACATAAATAGAGAGAAGCAAAAAATGCATCAAAGCTATTGTTACTACCCCCACATTTCTTTGAGACTCTAATCCATGAGCAGAGGATTAATGCTATGAAGGGAGGGGACGGATTTACCTAGATCTGATTACAAGCACGCAATAGTATTTGCAAACTAGGAAATGTATCTAAACGGTGAAGAAATGGTAGGAAATCCAAGAGAACAGACTGACCCAAGGAAACAAGACTGACCCAAGGAAAGCCTGTCAGCACAGACATTTTAGAATAAGGTGGACCAAATCCTGAAGAAGTAGAAGAAGGAATAAAATATGCTACTGGAGTCATCTTCAGTGCTGGCTCTTGAGGGATAAACTAAGTAATGTAATAGGTGTTTTCCATCTTTGAATTCTATGACCAGAATAGCAATGAAGGTTTTAGCTCAGAATTGGAAGCCACAGCCAACTGAGAAGGTCTGCAGAAAGAAGCTTTTATGTTACCTACCCACACTAAGTCTGCCTGAAACTAGCGCTGACTGATTTCTATTTTCCTAAGTGCTCACCCACCATAACAATGTTTTTCCACACTATGTGCAATCATCGTGCACACATTCCTGCAATTATGGCTGGAGATACATGAGCATTTGTGTACAGATAGATTTTGAAAGGTAATGTTCATGCCTGATGCATTGGTTTTCTGATTTACATTCAACATGTGGAGGATGAAAGCATATTTCTTTTAGAAGGGCAGGGGGAAAAAACAAGCTGATGTAGTTTGGAATTTATGAGTCAAATATTAATTCTCTATTTCAGTAAATGAGTATTATACTTGTAACTTGCAGTGTTTATCAAAAATGATAGTATGTTGGGAGAAAAAAGCCGGCAGGGAGATAAAGCTATAGCTTCCTTCAGACTTCATTATCAACATCATTTTGCCTACCTATTAAAATTATTATGATTATATCTTTAAAGGTAAAAATATGCTCTGGCTGATCACATTAATTTCCTTATGGTGGCATGAGCTTGAATTACAGCATAAAAATACTGAAACTAAGTAACCTTAATGCTTTTGCAAAGAGCATTATTAAGAACAGAAGATTTCTCCAGAGAATCTAGAAATTATGTCAGTAAAGCAATAGTTAAATAATGTATGGATCAAATTTCATGATCTTAAATTCAATAAAAGCATATTTTTATATTACTTTTTTACGATATTGTATGAGTAAGTGAATAGAATATTAAATAAACAGGTCTGATTATTAAAATGGAATGATTTTTACCTGAGGCTTTTTTAGCTTTTGCAAACAGGTATTTGTTGAATTGGAATCTGATCCACATAAACAACTTTATCTTGATGGACGTGAATCTGATGTGGCAGAAATGCTTTCAAATTTCTATGCCACATGTTCTTTCCATTATCAACCATTTTCAAGGATATGTTCTAAGTGCATGTAAAAGTTATTTCCATTGAATAAAGCATTAAGTTCTCTATGAATCTCAAGATGTAGTAAATTATTATAAAACACTGACTCAAACTGTTCCATTTGAAGATGCTCATTGTAAAATATGTGGGTACATGGAAAAATACCTGAACAATTATGTTAGCATTTAATTCCTTCAGCATGGAATCCTTCATTTGCAGATGATTACTGCATAGTCAGTCTTTTTGCTTTTTCTTTCCCCACTGTAGTCTAGTGACATTAAAAATAACTTCCTTGCTTAGAGTTTCTCACCTTGGATTTCTCCCAGAGTGCCTGAATGTTTGAAAAAATAAAAAGTCCTAGGGTGCTTATTACATGGTGACTATCCTTATATACTTTATTACCAAAGAGCATCCTCTTCTGTAGACACTGGCTAGATATTGTGTTTAGAGTTTGTGCAGCCCTCATTCCTTCATCCATACTTTTCTCAACAAATAGTTATTCACCATGCCAGACACAGATCTGAGTGTTTCATGTGGCTAAAGATGAAATCACAGTCAAGCAAGGAGGAGAGAAGAAATCTTACATTCTTGAAAGCAAGGCTCTGATTATACAGTACTTCCTTTGTTAACAATAATTGCTTGTTACCTTATGACATTATCCTTTAATTAGAAATGCCAATACAGGAAAATGTTAACTAGGTCCCACACCTATTATCAAGTGTAAGATATGTCAAAATTATAAGTAGTTGTAGAAATGCACACTCATAATAATAATGACAATAGTAATATAATAATAACAGTAACATCCACCACTTATTAGTGTCTAGCACATGTTTGACACCACGATGAGCACCCAGTTTAACAGACTATCAATTCTCAGAGCAGGAATACGTATATCTTGTTCATGGCTATATCTCCAGTGTCAATCAAATTGTAAAAATTCAAAAACTATTGATATTTTTGTCCAAGCAGCAATTAGATGAATCAATGAATCTATTATCTCATTAAATACCTAAGAGATAGGTATGATCCCCTATCTTTACAGATGAGTAAACTTAGGTACAGAGAAATGAAGTATTCATGACCCAACTAGGATTCCAATTCTGATTGACTCCAAGGCCTATGGACATACCTACTCTGCGGCAATGCCTCCTCATATCATGGGTCCCAGATCTCGCTTCCGTATTAAATTGATCGCATACCTGATTAAAATAAGCATTCAAGTCCCTTTCACTTAGTTCTGATCATCCCCAATGTTTATTATTTTTCATGTCCTCCGCCTATAAACACTAATTCAGAGTTTATTTGGCATACCTATAAACTCACTTTCAACATAAGTGTATCTTGAAGCAAGTCTTCTCGGCCTCACCCCCAAATTTAATGTTTGCCTCGCTGAAGGAAGGGAGCCTCTCAGGGATGGTTTCAGTAACTCAAACCACTCTTCTCTGCACTGAAGCCTGGGGCAGCGAAGGCAACCCTGGATCAGGTAAGGTAAACTTGGGCTCCTGTCCTCACTCCATGACTTCACCAGCTGTGTGACTTCAATTTCTGTGAGCCGCAATTCTTCAAATGCAAAATGGGAACAATTGGAAGACATAATGGTTTAATTTCTAGAGCGGTGTGATATAAGACAGGCTCAATGAACATCAGATTAAAAGGAAGTAAACAACTGAATCAACCAGAAACAGAGGAAACGTGAGTGTTTGGGGGACAAAAGCAAGGAAGCAAGCAAGAGGGGGAGCCTGGGGGACTCTGGAAGGGCGCCTGCTGCTTGCCTGGGATTGTGGACAAGTCAACGGCTTACTCTTGTCCAGGAAATGTGCTCAGAGAGATCATTTCTCAGAAGGAAGTGTGGAAAGGGAGCATCGCCTCCTGACACTAGGCCTGAGTTTGCTTCTTTGGAGAGTTCAATGCCATTTCAAGCAGGGAAGTCTCTGGAGCAGACACTGGTACAAGGTCTCAAGTCTAGGACTAGGTGATCTCTGAGGTTCAATCTAGCAATTGTATTTTATGATTCTAACTTCTGACCAATATGCTGGAGTAATGTAAGTGATCTCAGATGACCTGTAAGAGCATCAAGGCAAAACACTGCAGTGTTGAGGGAAAAGCGGGGAAAGAAGAGAAACTTCAAATTGCTCAGAGTAGAAAACCTCTAGATGCTGGTGAAATTATTTTACATGGAACTAAGCATAGCCAAGCTGATTCCAGAGAAGGGATTGCTCTCTCCCTCTTCCCTGCACCCCACCCAAGAAGAATTCAGTCTGAGTTCATTGAATCTTCCTAAACATATGTGAGTGCAGCCTCAGATAGAGAATGCCAAAAAGCATTCAGGAAAAATAACCTACCACATTTCAGGTTGAAAAGAGGACTCTGCTCTCTAGCTTGGCATAAAACATCAACAATATACTAAATACCTGATCTGTGCTTTTTACTGGAGAGAGATACAAAAACAAATATGAAAAGATTTCTATTCCCAACTATCAGATAATTAGGTGTCGATAACACTCAATGTGGCAGAGTAAACTGACTACTCAATAGAGGTACAAATAATGTACTGTGGGAAAACAAAGATTCAAACTTAGAAACTAAAAGAATGGTCTATGGAGAAAATGTGTTTTAAATTGATCTTTGGAAAATAAGCAGAATTTATAATAAAGGGGGAATAACACAAAAAAAAACAATCTCCCCAATTTAAAAAAAAAGAAAAAAACAATGCTTATGGGCAAACAATTTCCTCCAAAATGCAATCTAAATGACTAATAAACATGAAAAATAATGAATCTTATTAATACTCAAAAATGAAAATAAATTAGTGCAAAATTAGTTATTTTTCACCCATCAAAGTAGCAAACATTTTGTAAATAATATTCAATATTGACACAAATAGGAGTATTTTATATAATTTTTATGAGAGATCACACAACGTATATCAAGGCCCTTAAAAATGTTAATACAAGCCCTGGCTGGTGGCCCAGTGGATAAGCACCTGCCTGCAAACCCAAAGGTCACTGGTTCGATTCCCAGCCAGGGCACATAACCAGGTTGCAAGCCAGGTCTCCACCCAGGCTCATAGCTGGAGGCAGGTGAAAGGCAACCATACATTGATGTTTCTCTCGTTCTCTGCCTCTCTCCCTACCCCTCTCTCTAAAAATAATAAATAAAAAATGTATTATGTTAGAACTAAAAATGTAAAAATTTGAATAAATAAATAATAAATAAAGTATTAGAAACTATTTAAATGTTCAACAATATCTATATAGTAAAATATGAGGCATTTGTTATGTGTAATTTAGAATATTTAATGACATTAGAAATTTTTCATTATACATTAAGTAAAAAGGAATTCTAAATCAAATATTCATATATACATATATGCATATGTGCTTTGAAGTAAATATTAGAAAATATATAGAAAAATATAATACTATGTCTGGATTATGGAATTGTGTAATTTTATTTTACACTTAGAACCTCTGTAATATTCTAATCTTTTTTAATCAGAAAAATAATGTTATTTCAAAACAATGTTTTAATGAATTGGATTTAAATAAGTGACAAGTAGAAAATTGAAAATGGCATTTTAGGTCTAAGAACAATATGAGTAAAGACAAAAAAACAAAAGGCATTTTGGAAAATATTTAGTTGGATTTCAGCTAAATAGTTGGAATCGGGTTACTAAAGACATGGAATGTCATGCTCATGAATTAGTCTGATAGGTATTGGAGGTCCTTAATAAAGATCTTTTGTAGGAAGACCATTTAAAAGACAATTTGGCAGATGGAGGATGGATCAAAGAGAGAAAACTAGAATCAGAGATTATTTTCTACATACTATAACCTAGCAATGGTTTCCAAATATTTTAGTCCATGCCACACAATAAAAACAATATGCTTTATACTGTGACCCAACACACACACATACACACTTACCCCTGCATATGACTGAAACAAAGGTTTCATGAAAAGGTCATACCTTACTTTAGGAAATCTCCCCTTACACTTACTATTCTGTTGTGCCCTATTCCTTTCCCCACTATAACATCCTATTTTCTTTTTAAAATGCTGGTCACAACCCACAAAAATGATTCCATGACTCATATGTGACAACGCTAGTCTGGAGGAAGTCCAGGCCTCCCTCTCCTCAGCCCAGTTCCACTGCTGAGGGGTACACTGAGCTCCAATAGTGGGTTAAGACCAAGAACCCGGAGCTGGGCCCCATGATCCTAGGAGCTGGAGCTTTCTGGAGAAGGAGAAATATCTGGGTGGAGTGGGAGGGATCTTGCTCCTTTGGCCTCCTTTTCTTCTCGGAATGTTTCTTCAACCTATAAATTACCTCTCATATATCCAGGGAGATAAAGAACTCAGGCCTTGTTCTCAAGCCTCTGCCAACTTACCCCACCCACAGAAAGCCAACAGAAAACAAAGGTTAGCCCAGAAGAAAGGAGCTTGAAGAGATGAGCATCTACCCCAGACACAAGCAATCCTTTCAGCAGGCATGTCAGCCAAACTAATTCCTAATATAGGCATTTGGAACAGAAGTCCAAGCCAACAGAAAAATATGGTAAATTGGCAGGCTGCTCTCGGTATAACTTTCCTTTGGACGCAAACTTGTAGGCAGTGACTGTGGATGGGAGTTGTGCTTCCATTTATCCTGATAGAAGAGGATTCAGTAGTCCTAATAAGAGATGATCCAGGGGATAGCAAGTGGAATATACTTTAATACACAGATCTGTGATGGAATCAGCTGGATTGGAAGCCTTGTTGGATTGGGCAGAGGAAAAATGACAGAAAGAGAAGGGGGAGGGGGGAAGGGGAAGAAAAATAGCTCCAAGATTTTTCAATTTGGGAGATTAGGATTGAAACTGAGTGTATTCTTACACTATTAACATGGATGGAAATACGGAAAGAGGAAAAGGTTTTATGGAGAAAATCAGGAGCTCTGTGGGTAGCGGTCCATATTAGAGAAAATTCAAAGCAAAGGGACAAAGGTATTACATTCTTCTCAAAGCATTCCTTTTTGTTACAGAGGAAGGCAGAATAAAAAGGGCAGTTGAACCAAATAATAAATCAATGTGTTAAAATTTCTGGATTTAGAGTGAACTAAGGTATATTTCACATGGCAAATGCAAACTGCAACACCTATATATCTGACCATGTTTTCATGTGGACCTTTTCATTTATCTTCTCATGACAAACTTCATGACAACTGGAAGATACAGGAGTCATTACTTTCAGTTTGCAGACGAAGCCCAGATACAAAGATTGTAAGCAACTTGCCTGAAAACACATTTTAGTTCTGACTTCTTACCATTGCCTGGTCTACCCTGCAGCTCCCTCTTGTTAAATAGTGAGCCTATAAATTTGATCATAAGGGAGGGGAGCCCTGGCTGGTGGCACAGTGGATAAGGTGCCAGCCTGAGAACCCAAAGGTTGCTGGTTTGATTTCCAGCCAGGGCACACAACCAGGTTGCAAGCCAGGTCTCCAGCCAGGTCTGTAGCTGGAGGCAGGTGAAAGGCAACCATACATTGATGTTTCTCTCCCTCTCTGCCTCTCTCCTTTTAATAACCAGGTAGGATCCAGGGGTAGTCTTTGTAGGTAAGGATTTGCCCCCCACCCCGCCTTGAAAATGCAGCTTTGGGCACCGCTGCTCACTCAAAGTGCACGCACCTGAAGTTTGGGCACCTCCTGGACAAGCACATTATCGGTTATAAATCCCTACAACCACGGCAGTTTTGCCTTCATGGCCAGGAGGCTTCAGCCTCTGGATCACCCAGGAAAGGGACAGAGGCGGCCTGTTGGTGCAACTCAAGAACAACTTCTTCAGCCCCATCTGGTTGAAGGTGGAGTTGGTTCATCTGGCCAGAAACCTGTGCTGCTTGACCAACAACCTTAGGTAGATGTCCTGGCTCTTGGGCTCCCTGCACCAAATCTTCCAGTTTTTGTTATGCTGAATGTCAAATCCTTTCTGCTCCACCAGGTCCAGAAAGCCATTTCCATAATTTGATGCTAGTTATGTTATGAAATATAGCCCCAGTAAAATCAACCTTATAACTTTACAACCACTCAGAAAAATCATTTCAGGAAAAAATAGTAAGAGAACTAACATATTTTCTAAGCCCTGGCTGGTGGCTCAGTGGATGGATGCCGGCCTGCGAACCCAAAGGCCTCTGGTTCAATTCCCAGTCAGGGCACGTAACCAGGTTGCAAGCCAGGTCTCCAGCCAGGTCTGTAGCTGGATGCAGGTGAAAGGCAACCATACATTGATGTTTCGCTCCCTTTCTTTCTCCCTCCCTGCTCTTCTCTCTAAAAATAAAGAATAAAAAAGTTTTTAAAAATATTTTCTGCTTTGACTACTCCGTTGTATTTCCTTAGCAAAAGAAAAAAAATGGCTTCCACCATTTTTAAGTGTGTTGACATAAATCATATACGGTTTAGCAGTTTCAGTAAGGTTAGTATGTATGAATTATGTTTTTATTGACAATTATTTTAATTCTTTTGACCTAGAACAATTAGGTCAGATTTTCCACGGTAGACCAGTGAAGCAGAGAAAGAACTTCAGATTCAGAGAGGCCGGAATTTTAATTCTGGTTCTACCACCATCCAGTTTGGTAACTGCAATTGGGCAAGTTGTAGCAGAATTTATCTGCACTTCAGTTTCATCATCTGGTAAATAAAAATAACAATACCCACCTCACACAATGGATATAAGTATTAAAGGAGATGAAAATGTATATAAAGCTGAGTCCAATGCCTGATAGTAGAAGCTCAATGAATAACAGCTATGATGATGAAAGAGAAAGAAGAAAAAAAAATAACACTACATGCCAACTTTGGAAAGATGAGGTCATTTCTTTAGGTTACTAGGGAAAAATTCTTTCTGGAAGTTTCAAACTTTTAATAAAACACTATATATACTTGCAAAATATATGTTTGGTTCTAACACTCATAGTTTGGCTAACCTTGGGAAAGGCCCCTTATCTTCTTTGGCTTAGATTCTGCAAAACATCTCTGAGTTTTCCAGAAACAGTGAATATCAGCTTTTCAAAGATCAGTCCTGATTTAAAATTCTCTATATCAGAAGCCTGTCTGGCTCTTGTCTAGAAATAAACATATAATCACACTTATAAGCGTGCCTACAAAGCCCAACCATGGCAGGCAGATAAGAGGTAAGCCATTTTGGTCTAGATTTCCAGAAAGAAAATGTGGCCATCTTTCTAAGGAGCCCAACAAGGTATTTAGCTGTTTACACAATTGGGAAATTCTTAAAAATAAATAGAATATCTATGTTTCCACTATATTTCCTATATTCTTGCCTTAGCAGAGTTGAAATAAAATTGGTTGCCACCCGCTGAATAATACCTCTTTAAATACTGAAGGATTTATAACAATTTCCTCTCACTCTTCTCTTCTCCAAGACAAATCATCCTAGTGCCTTTCACCTCTGCAGAGCATGCTAGAATACCCTTATTCTATTAAAGTGCTTGGCACCCCATGAACCTTAATAAAATACCCTAGACAAACTGGCTAATGGGTTGACTTTTGCCATAGATCTTATTTCCCAAACTTTTAAACCTGCCTGGAGCTTTCCTGTCCAAGTTCAAATATAGTATAACACATCACAAGTGCTGAGAAGCAGGAAGTCCATCACTGAATCTGGCACCACAGTCCTGAGTGGAAAATACCATTTGTTTCCTTGACAATCTATCCTTGGTAACTGGACAAAGTGTGGAGCAAAGGGTTAATGCTGCTGTGGAAGAGCCGCTACACCCAACCAGTTCTCACAGTGACTGGAAACAGGTTAAATTCCTGGTGCCCTTCAACAGGAAGTTGGAGAAAAGGTCCAAAGGTCTATGAGCTTTGTAATTAAGGGCTTCTTCTCCTCCACAAGTTTATAATCAGGGGTTGTCTTGCAGGAAGAGAAGGAAAGGACAGCAAGTGGGAAAGTCACTTTTGCGTTGAGAATTGGCTAGCATAGAGGATGGAAGGCAGAAGACCTTTCCAACATGTTAGAAGCCAAAAGAGTACCTTTTAGTATTTGTTTTGATTATATTTGCCTGTAACCCAGCAACTGGGCCCAGATGCCAGGAGCCCAAAGAGAACACCGCTGATGACTGGCGTATGGAAAGAAAAAGAATTCCTTTTATTTTCTTACTTTTATGGTCCTTCTCAAGGTGAGCGAAAAGGGCTGGTCAGGACCTTTCAAACTGTTTAGAACCCTCACTCCTTTTTCTAACAACAATCAGGATGATTTATAACGCCAAGTGTTCTCATTGGTGGTTTCCTCTTTTTTATTTTTGAAGACAAGACACAAGTGGGAAATGTGAATCTTGAGCCAGCATTAAGCCGATCTTTTAAAGCAACCAAGTGAATTTTCCAGTCACTATCCATCCCTGCCCCCATATCCTGAGGCTTTCCTTCCTGAATCACCCAGAGTTCTCCTCCTTACAAGGACAATCATTCATATGCTCAGTGTCACTCTCCATGTTTGAATTTCAAGAACTCCATGTTGCTCAATACTTTAAGTTGCTTTTGCTTGATACATTCTCTGTACTGAAACATGGAAGTAGTGTATTCAGCATATGAAACTCATGAGATCTAGTGTAAAATAACACGAAAATGATCTCAGGAAGAACTATATTATTTTAATAGGTATATAGAAAAAAGAGATTACACAACTAAATCAACCAGGCAAGTCTTCTTTCTTGAAGCTAAATCCTGCCTCTTTTAGTGTTTATTTTCTCTTGTTACTAACTCTATGGAAATAGGGATGAAAGAGGTGGTGGTGGTGGTAGTTTTATTCTAATTTAACCCTCAGCACTCAGGCATTTGAAGATAATTGCCAACACAATCCTTAATCTCATCTTTTCTGGATGACTTAATCCAAGGTCTTGATTCTCCTTCCCCCTGCCCTGCCATTGATCTTATTTGGTATGTTATTTTCTAACATAGAAAATAACTTTGAATTAAACTCTTTTGTTATGGCCTAGTTAATTCAAAGACTCTTAGGATTTCCCACAATGTGTTGATTTAAATGAAGAGATTGCAGGGAAATTTAACTTGGTTGACAAATTTGGTAAATGAGGTTTTCTGATTAATCACATATTATGTATATATTAATATTTTAAAAATTGAACTATATCTAACAATAAAACTGTGTGCTATGCAATTTAACCACTCTGATGAGTCAGATGGCATTTTAGAATTCTACATTGCTTCAATACTATTTTCAAGAGTCCATTATGCAATTTCACATTGATAGTTAGAAATCAGCCATACTCGGATATTTATACAACAGAAGGAGGTAAATTCTACAAGACCCAGTTGTTAAACATTTACCAGCATGCCACTGACTTCTAGGTTATATAATAACCATAATAACAAATATAATATTCAATTACTTGTTAACTTCTAATTCTAGAATTAGTAGAGCAAAAGTAAATAACTAAAGTCTGCAAGTTTCACACATGTGTAAAGTTGCAAAAATACAACCCGATTTTAATTATCTTTAGTAATCATTTTATACATTTTTAGGATAAAAAATTTCATTAAGTTAAAAATGAGCAAAACACTAATAAATGCTGAAATGACCAGGTGTTTTAAATCTCATTTAAAAAGGATAAATGAGCTTTACTATATAAAGAATCCTTAAAAATCAAAAAGTAAAGGAGATGTATCGCAACAGAAATTTTTTGAAAAATATGTATTGTTATAGAAAAATTAAAATTAAAATAATAAGAATTAACAAGATTGTCAAAACTTGACTTCTTAATAAAAACATCCAATGCTGATGCAAGTATGGAGAAACACATACTCCTATACTGCAAGAGTGAATGCAAGATTATACGTATTACTTCCCTTTCCTCTTTTTCTCATGATTTTCTAAAAGTACAATGTGGGTGGATAGCAATGTTTAAAAAGAAGGATCTGTTCATGGTTGGAAGGGGAATTCTGACTCCTTTTTGCTCCTAAATCTAAATCTTACTGTGAATACAACCCAGGAAAAGTTGGAATGCTTACAGAAAAAAGGTAGGTAGAAAAGAATGGAGGGAAAACCCACGATGTTGTCCTGAAATGCTGTTAGAGGAATATAGAAACTTACAAAATCAATTTAATATAAACATTCTAATAGACATCATTCACTTAATATGTTGGGTGCTTGATTTGTGCCAGAAACTATGGCAGATGCTAGGGATATACCAGGAAACACATGAAAATTCTTAATCATAAAGAACTCAGATTCCAGTTGGAAGAAAAGGATAATATGAAAATAAAGAAATGTGTAATATGTCAGATGATGCTAACAGAGATAAACAGTATGTGTATGTGTGCCCTTGCATGAGTATGCGTGTACTTGTGTGTGATGTGGATGCAGTAGAGTGGTGAGGGAAAATATCACAATAAAGTGACATTAGAGGAGAGATCTCCGTGAAGAGAGTGTGAGCCTGAGGCTATCCCATTGCAGAGGATTCTAGTGAGAAGGAAGAGCAAATGCAAAGAATCAAAGAAGAGAAAGGAGGCCAGTGCAGCTGAAGTGGCCTGAGAAAGAAGGAGAGTAGTAAGTCAAAGTAAATAGAAAGACAAAATTACAGACCAGAGGGTAGTGGAGATAGAGTCCTATCCCGTCCAAGATAATCCAATATACTTTGGATTTTATTCTGTATGAGATTGGAATATCATAACGATCAGTTAATCTGATTACTTTAAAAGGGCCTCTCAGAATAAACATTAAAGGGTCAAGGGTAGAGGCAGAGAGGTCAGTCTGAAGGCTATTGAAATCATTCCAGGCAACAGATGATGATGATGCTTTGAACCAAATTAGCAATAGAAGAGAAGAGATAAGGGGTGGCTTTCGCAGGATATATTTTAAAGTGGAAGGGTAGGATTTGATCATGGACAGAATATTGGATTCGACAGAGTGATGAATTTAAAAAACTCGAGGTTTTTGGGAAAAAATGGAACTGCCTTGTGCTAGCAGAGAAACTGGGGAAAGTAGAAATCAAAGCTTTAGTACAACATTCGTAAATCAATAAATGTAATACACCACATCAACAAATTGAAAGATAAAAACCATATGATCATATCAATAGATGTTGAAAACGCATTTGATAAAGTGCAGCAACCATTTATGATAAAAACCCTCAGCAAAATGGGAATAGAGGGAGCATACCTCAATATCATAAAGGCCATCTATGAGAAACCTGAAGCCAACATCATACTTAATGGACAAAAACTGAAAGCTTTCCCCTTAAGATCAGGAACGAGACAAGGTTGTCCACTTTCTCCACTTCTATTCAACATTGTCTTGGAAGTTCTAGCTATAGCCATCAGAGAAGAAAAAGGAATCAAAGGTATCCAAATTGGAAAGGAGGAAGTCAAACTGTCATTATTTGCAGATGATATGATAGTGTACATACAAAATCCGATGGACTCCACCCAAAACTTACTCAACCTAATAAGCAAATTTAGCAAATTAGCTGGGTATAAAGTCAATATCCAGAAATCAAAAGCATTTTTGTATACCAATAATGAAACAACAGAAATAGAAGCAAAAAAAAAAACAAATCCCATTTACCATAGCAACAAGAAAAATAAAGTACCTACGAATCAACTTAACTAAGGAGGTAAAAGACCTGTACTCAGAAAACTACAGAACAATGAAGAAAGAAATCAAGGGAGATACAAATAAATGGAAGCATATACCATGTTCATGGATGGGAAAAATTAACATCATTAAAATGTCCATACTACCCAAAGCAATCTACATATTCAATGCAATCCCAATTGAAATACCAATGACAGACTTCACAGAAATAGAAAAAATACTTCAAAAATTTATATGGAGCCAAAAACGCCCACAAATAACCACCGCAATCTTGAGGAAGAAGAACAAGGTAGGAGGAATCACAATACCGGACTTCAAACAATACTACAAGGCTACTGTCATCAAAACAGCATGGTACTGGCATAAGAATAGACATATAGATCAATGGAACAGAATAGAGAGCCCAGAAATTAACCCAGGACTCTATGGTCAACTCATATTTGACAAAGGGGGAAGGAACATCC